>LQNS02278100.1:17287118-17311732 GCA_001587735.2 Parhyale hawaiensis
CTTTTTTGTGTACGATTTATATTTCATAAGTTATAACTACTTTAGAGGACACAAAAATATAACAGCGTAAGTATTACATTTTAACTAACGCGTAAAGATATTAGGATGCTTCAAGGGGCTGACATACGTTCTTGCATGCACAAAGAATAATAATAATAAGAAAATATATTAAGATAAAAGCAAAATTGTATTACTTATAGAAAAAACATAAACATAGGTGGCTGAAATTTATTCGAGGTGGCTGAAACTTCATCCATCCCACTGAGGGCCTCATATGCTTATCTGGAAGAAATTTCAGCCCCCGTGCCAATGTTATTACTGCGGTGCTGTATTTTTATTATATATACATAGATTATATTACTCGACTCAGTTAGCTACTATTTCTATGTACAATGTTCTTCCAGCTTGCCGTAATGATTCCAACGATACCAAAGTTGGTCAATTCGCTAAATTTAACGCTCGCTTGTAACAAACTTTTCAAAATTTTGCTACAGGTAATGGGTGAATTCTCTAGCTTTTTATACGTTTAGTAAAAGTGCTAGAAGCTTCCCATTGACGGTATTCGTAAAAAAAAATGTTGCTTTATCTTCTGGGCTTTCCATTTTTCGGATCGACCAGATATTTTTCCCATAATTACAGAGTGAGATCCGTAGATTTTTAGTTCGTTCGTCTCTGGCAGATTGCTGGCCATTTTTTTTATTATTGAACTTATACCTATATTTTGTATGTTTCTTATAGAGAAGAAGCTCGTGAATCCAACGGTACCAATGGTTTTCCTCTACAATGAGTAGAAAATAAGTTATGACCATAAAACCGTGAAAATTGGTACACGCCGATTTTTCGATTAGCTGTGGATGGTACGCAGCATGGGATTGGATGGGAAAGTTGTGGTTAGTGTTCAAGGGTTAAAAGTGACAATATCTATGACAAGAAAAATGGTTACCTTCATGTGTGCGTGCGCTGATACACCCTTTGCCTGGATGGTTTTTCAGCAGCTGCGTTCCGCCGCAGGCGCGGAACACAGGCACTGGGTGTTTTTTCAGCCAGTGTGCGTGCGAGGAGAATCTTTGCTGAATAGTTTTTCAGCCTCTGTGTTCCTGCGTGGCTTACAGAAACTACTCACGACCTTTGCCCCCCTCCTTACTTAGCCCTACCCCCTTGTAATGGGGTTTTCCTGATGCAGCTCGGCGAGCTGAATCGAACGGTATATAGCAAACATCTATATAAAGGGATTTGAGGCTCGCCAGAACACTGGATAAAATTTCATCCATCACAGCGAGGGTTAAGCTCATGCCAATTCGCTGGTAGAAATTACGACCACTCCAGCTGCACGGGTTAACACTTTCGTAAATCGGCCTCCAGGTCCAATTATTGCAAGAGGTCCGGTTTCAGTGTCCAGTCAATGCATGGTGTGGGCTATGGCTGAGGTACTGCCAAAGAGCATTATTACGAAAACCGTAAAGAATCATTTGACGCTAGAACGTCGTCTGTAAGTGGTACTATAATTTTTTTTCCACAAAAAATTTTTGACCAATTTTTGTTGCACATGATCCATTGGGACCAAGCTCTTCCTGTTTTAAGGCACGTTGCAAACCGAATACATCTGCCTGTTTGCTATGCAGAAACCTCGTACGTGCAAGTTATTACGGCGCCAGAGTGTACAAAAGTCCAGGTGACATTCACGGCGTTTGAACTGTACGGGAGGAACGACTACGGTGACGGTCCCGTGTGTTACTGGCATCGCCTCACCGTACGAACGAATGTCGATGACCTAACAGTGTCCCAGAGGTGAGTAACAGCACTGATGTGACCCTGTTGAGTTGCTGGAAACGTGTATCTCAGCAAGCGTTTAGAGCCAATGCAGTAGAGTGTTAAACTGAAGTTGTTGTGATATTCTCCGGTAGAAGTAGCTGGGATACCGCGTTACCAGGGAATAAACATAACGGCAGGACCAGATATCAGCTGATCGAAATATCGTGACGTCACAGCCCGAGCAGCGCTCCAGCCTGTGACGTCAGTGCGGACCACCCTCGCTTTAAGCTAGAGGCAGAAGTAGCCCCTGCCACTGATTTGTAACCATACACTACCGATAAATATGCAAAGTAGGTAGCATTTTAGTGATATAAATCAATAATTGTCATTAACTGTTTAGAGGTCTTTTACTGAAACAACGCATAATGCAGAATCCCCAAGAACAAGCTACAAAGAAGAAACACTAGATAAAATGATAGATTTGAGATGCGATATTACTAATAAAAGTGACGATACCAGTTTATCAGTGCAGCTTGTGTAATGGTTAGCAGAAGAAACGTCGTAAGCAGCACTGGGCGCGGCCTTTTCTGTCACTCCAAGTGCCCCTTTTACGCAGGCTCGACTGACTGGGTGGAGGAAAATTCAATGCCGGCATTTTTATGGCCAGCTAGGACTAGTTTTTTCATGGGTCACATCTAGGTCAATCCATGAAACTCACTACAAAAATTATGAAGATTGTTCAATTTTTTCCACCACTTATTGCATGCACAGACAGATACAAATAATAATATATATACTGTAAATATGTACAAATATACATATATACATACAAATACAAATTCTTAAATCTTCAACGAAAATATGATCACCTCTCTCACTTCGTTCGCGGGTGATAAACATTTGGACGAATCTTCATCGTATGTAGAGTAAGTTTATCATCTGTTCCTTTCCTCCTAACATGCCTAGTTATAATCCTTGGTTTGCGTCTCCTTTTCCTCACGAAGGTGATGTCACAGAGGAAGAGAGAAGGGACAAATAGTATGACGATAGACACTCACCCATGCTCGAGGGTGTTCCCATACAGGATCAACGCGCAGAGAACAAGTTGGGAAGAAAAGGGGAACAGATGAAAGTAAGGGGTATGAAAATGAAAGGAAGCAAAGTGGGTATGAAAGACAGAGGTCCAGAAGGCCTAACTCATGGATAAGATAACTAACATATCAAACACTCTCTTTAACCTTCATAACAACCCATCCATGACTTTTGAGGTACATTGGTCACAGAAAAACTGCCAGACCGAGAGACAGAATAATAAATAGACAAACTTCGGAGGAAACATAACTCGACACCCCCTCACTTGCCGCAACTCTTTAGCCTTATAAAACGTAACCGGAAAATTTCATCGCGGAAAATTCCACTGCGGAAAATTTCACCATAGGAAAATTCCTTCCTCTGGAAACTCCACAGCGGTAAGGTCTTCCATGGGTGTTACATAGGAAAAATCGGCCATTAGAAAGTTTCTGAAATTATTTTACAAGTCAACATGATATTTTCTTTTGAATGTTATAGTCAATTACGTATGTACTTATTACAATTATGACATAAATTGAAGTAAATATATTAATTTAGTATTTCACTCATATGGTAATATCTTTACATTATTGGAACAGTTACTATTTTCTAGAAGCATTTTCAACAATAAGAGCTTCTAAATTAGGGGACAAGATTAAACTTAGTTGTGGCTGACATCAAACGTGCTTCGTTATTGCTGTGTCTTATACCGGGCTTTGCCATAGACCTGATCTGTTTTGTATTTTCAAAGTGTGAAACTCATTTCAAAGACTTGATGAAATTTATTGACAATGACTCATTCCTAAACTATTTCAGATAATATAACAACTGGTAACAGAGCTCATCTTTATACACTGTTGGTAATGGAAACAAAAAGGATAAAGAGAGCAGCTCTCCATCGCGCGGGTCACCAGAAGGCGGACGTTGTTAGGTGCCAAAATGTCAGTTTATCAACAGTGAAACGAGTCGAAAACCGCCTTCAGAATAATGAAAGCCTCAAAGACCGACCATGTTCAGGCAGACCACAAGCTATTCAACGGAAGAATGTTTGAAGAGCTTTTGAAAATGATCCGAAACTCAAAATGACTGAATTTGCGAAGAGGAAGAACATTTCTGTGTCAACCGTGTCAAAAGCTGTAAAGAGTGAAGGTGGAAAGAGCTCACAGCTTCAGAAAAGACCGCTGCTAACTGCTGACATGGTTAAAAAAGGGCCAAGAGCGATGTTCCCGCATTCTTAACAACTTGAAAAGTCATGAAAATCGAGTCATCATTTTCTCAGATGAGAANCACCGTGGATCCTGTCTTCAACAAACAGAACGATCGAGTTGTGAGCTTTGGCCAAGACATCTCTGATGTTCGTTATGTCTCCACAACGCAGCATCCGGCCTCTGTGATGATGCTTTGCGTTGTGGCCTCCAATGGAGAGAAGATGGCTCCAGTGTGGTTCAAGGGCGGTTACAGCTTGACAGGGGATGAATACAGGGATATCATGACCATAAAAGTTCTTCTTGGATCAGAAAAATAGTCAAAGATAGAGTTTACGTGTTTCAGCAAGATGGTGCACCAGCGCACACGTCGAAAAAGCGACCAAAACTGTATGAGCCAAAACTTTACTTTCTGGCCCAAAGACTTCTGGCCCCCGCAGCCTCTTGATCTCAATCCCCTGGGCTACAGCGTGTGGCCGCATATTGAGAGTAAAGCATGCAAAGATCGCCACAACAACATTGAGGAGCTGAAAGCCTCTGTGAACCGCACTTGAACCCAGATGAGCAAGGACTACGTCCGTAATGTGTGTATGGACTTCCGACCACGATTAGGGCGTGTCATTGCTGCCAGTGGAGGTCCTATTGAATAGCAATGTTGTTTAGATCATAATCAACTAAATATCAAGCTAATGGTAAATAATCAAATTAACATATGTCGACATTTAAAAAACGTTTACGTTTCGGGAATAAGTTCCCATCTTCAGAACTAAAATAACTAGAAATAAGGATTTGAACACCTAAAACTAGAAATTTCTTTTATTTATTTATTTTTTTTTTTTACTGCCTAGCTGGAGGTGTTGTCGCGGGGAAGTATAAAAGGTGAATGACTGGAATAAGCTAGGGGGTCATGATATCAGTGTTTGCACAGTCGGGCAGTTAGGGAACGTCGTTAGCGGAAGCCGTGTACAGTCTGGGAAAATATGTCCGTTGTGAGTTGTAGTAAGGGATTGCTCCAGTCCTTCCGAAAGGAGTGTACAGCCAGGGTAAAAAAACCTCCTTCGTGAATTGTAGTAAGGGGAACGGCTGAAGTCATTACGTTGAGGCTGGGATTAGTTTTATGAATGTACAGAGGTTCTAAAATTGTAAATTCTATTGAGATGGAGAAGTAGATAATGGTGAAGTCTTTCCTGCTAATAGGGTGGTCATTTTGTTCTGCATGAAGACAGGGAGCTGAATGTGAAGGTTTTGCTAGAGGTAAACCTGTTCTACATGATATACCTAAATGTTGGTCAATGCGGGCTTTGTAATGCTGCCCAGTGAAGCTTGGCAACTTCTGCAATTGTACCTGTAAACAACACCGGACAGCAAAGGTGTGGGGGTTTGTCCTTAAATTTGAAATAGGATCCTATGGTAATTGTGTTTTTGAAAGAGAATCTAAAATTTATATGCGGGTAGGCTTCGGAAAGAAGAAAAAGAATAAATAAAATAAATTTCTAGTTTTAGTTTTTCAATTCCTTATTTTTAGTTATTTTAGTTCTGAAGATGGGAACTTATTCCCGAGACGTAAACGTTTTTTAAATGTCGATATATCATAATAAACTAATACATTACAAATCTTGTTTTATTTCATTATAAAGAAAGCTTTTACGAACTTCGGATGGTAAATTATTTAAACAGGTCAGGACTTTTGCAAAGCCCGGTATAGGTATTTTATTTGTGACCCCCACTATTTCTATCTCTTTTATTAGAAGTGAAAAGAGTAAGCTGAAATTAGAAGATGCACAAAACTGTTGCTATGAAAAACATACTGATAATATTTCGAAGACCAAAACTTATATATTGGCGTTGTGATTTTTTCTAAAAAGGCTGCAGAGCCCCTGTACACACTGTTTATGGACCTGATGCTAGCGATAGTATTTTTCATAGTGGTATACACGACCACCCATCATGTGGTCCTCATTGATGCTAAACAAGCTGTAAATCGATAAAAAACAGGATCACGTATGCTGCCACTGCGCCTACACGAGATGTTCTTGCTAATACGCTGCAATCAATTGTTGAAAATGCTAGATTACAATTGAAAAAACAACGGATTCTTAGCCGCAATATTCGTAATTGGTGGAACAAAACATCGGGAATTCCTACCCTGCCGGATTACGGACTCGATTTTAAATTCCTGATATTATGAATTTCTTGAAAATGAGTAACTGTTCGTGGATTTCGGCAGTGGTAGTAAAGACGTTGAGCGTGTATTAATATTTGCCACTGATGCTGGACTGAATGATTTAGAAGCGTCCTCTCATTTTGGACGTGAGATGGAACCTTTAAAACATGTTCGAATTCGTGGTATCAGACGTTTACGGTATTTTGTGCCATAGAAGGCAATATGTGTTCTCGGCTTTTTTCTTTGTTGCCTAACAAACGACAGGCTACATACCAAAGTTTATTTTCTGTTATTCTTGATCTTCGTCCTAATAATAGTGCGCCTACCAGTTGCATGATTGATTTCGAAAATGGAATTCACAATGCCTTTCTGTCTGTTTTTTTTTTTAAGTCAGATATAATGGGATGCCTTTTCATTTAGGTCAGCCTTGCTGGAGGAAACTATGCTTGTGATCTAGGATATCGTGTTAGATACAACACCGATGAAGATTTTCAGATAAGATGAAGTGTTTCGCCGCATTAGCTTTCTTGCCACCTGCAGCTGTGGTAGCTGCGTTTCAACATTTTTGTGACAATGACGGCGACACTACAGCTTATTTTATTCCTTATTTCAAATATTCCTTCGTTGGTGTAGTGAAAGGACGAGGTTATGGACGCCGAAGAGACACACCATTCTTCCCTGTAGAACTATGAAACGTTCGGGGACGAATAATAGCTGAATTACCAAGGACGAATAATGCTATCGAAGGATTCCACAGGGCAATACAAGCTTCAGTTACGTCAACGCATCCAAATTTGCAGATGTTTTGCTCTGCAATTGCAGTTGAAGAAGCTCTGACTCAGACAAAAAATCTCCACAGTCAGAAAAGAGAGAGGAACGTAAATAAATAAATAAAAGAAAATATCAACGAATTTACGACATTTGAAAACACGAGCGCAAAACTATCAGCAAGAAAACTAGTGCAGTGATTGACACTGGTAGTCTACTGTTATTACTCTTGAATTGCAAATATCCCGTTAATATTTCCTTAGGGTGTAACTTTTTGCTGTGGAATTTTCCTATGGTGGAATTTTCCGCGGTGGAAGTTTGAGCGTTGGAACTTCCCGTGGTGGAATTTTCCATGGTGGCATTCAACTAATACTTTATAAAATACTTTCAGGATAGGTCTAAGTAACGAAAACCTATTCGGATACCAGAATTACGTGCTGATAACGAAAAGTCCTAAGTGCAACGGAAATACACCTAATTATCACAAATACATCGAACGTATAAAAATTGCTGAAGTAACGCAAGTGCGAATTTTTAATATTGTTCATTGATCTCAACTGAACAAACATGTTTTGGTTTTGAATGATCAAGTTCCAGCAAAAGAAATACTTAACAGTAACGGCTGTGCCTTCTGCTACTTAAATATGCTCGAGTAACGGAAAGTGCTCAGAAATAAAATTTCACTCTAGCAGCGGAAATGCATTTGTATTGCAGAAAGAAAAATTAATTCAAAATACTTATAGAAGTGACGATTAGGGCTATGCTCGGGCAACCGGAATGGGGTTGAGTAACCGGTAAAAAAAGTCGAGTAATGAGAACTGCTCCTACATACTGAATACTTTCAACTCTAAAGAGTATGTTTGGTTATGTGAAATTCTTTCTATCATTTAAATATTTCCGTAATACGCTATTCCCACTAATAGGGATGTATTAGTATCTGTTCTAAAGATAACCAATGTCCATAGAACAAAAACCGCTTTAAAATGACACGTTCCAGTAACGTTAATGCTCTTGGGTAACAGAAATTACCCTCAATTATAGAAACCTATTTAAATAGTAAAAATACATTGAAGAGTGAAAAATACTTGTGAGTAACAGCAATGTTCTCGACACACGGATCTACGCTTTCGTAACGGAAAGAAACATTCAGGAAAGAGAAGTCCGCTAGGATTATGAAGAATATTCCTGTGTCGGAAATATATGCATGTAGTGAAGAAACCAATGCTTTCCCCTCTTTCAATGACAGCTTCTGTGGCACTGAGCTCACTCCAGGCACCGTGTTCGAGAGCGTCGGCCAGCATTTGACGATTTACGTGTACTCTTACGCCGCCGTCTCCGTACCTGGCTACTCTGCTACTGTTGCTTTCGTAGATGACGGCACTTGGTGAGTACCCTGTGTTACCTTCGAACATTATTTTTATTCTGCACCTCAAGTGATACTGTCTCATAACACATTTACTACCAATCCTATTACTTTAAGCAAAAACTGTGTTTACTACAACGCTAATGTTATGGCGGTGCATATTACGTGTTATATGTATTCAAGTAACATACCAAACAAATATTAGTATATGTTAAGAGTATTTTCGCTGCACACTCCCAAAGGAATTGAGGAATGTTGTATTCACAACGCAGTGAAGAGAATGCAACATTAATCCGAAATGCTGCTATGATAATCTCATCCATGAACGAGCTGTGTAAGCCGAACTAAAACGAAATTCTCTCTTAATTTCAATTTCACTTACAGAGATCGAAATAAGCATACTTATTTACTTACTCCGGGCGAAAGAGTTTACACCTTGCTTGCATGCATTATTTTTCTAATTTCTTCATTTAAAATATACGTATGTTTCTAAGAGTTGCCTCCCTCACCGTAATGAGGGTCGTAATCGTCGTTAGTTCTTTCCGGGTTGTGACTACCACACATATTGTGAGGGACGGAGTCACCGAGTAAAGACCAACTTCAACCTAATTTGGCTTCAGAAGAATGCTTCTGTTGATCTACTAGGGTATTTTTTATTTTTTTTTACCATCCGAGGTAATTTCCACGGCAGGCTTACAGTGTAGGCAAGTTGAAGTACATAAAATACTTGATTACCGATCCCTAGGTTTACAGGGAGAATTTGCTGAGTTTGGAGCCGCAGATTCTGGTTTGCCACGAAGCTACGATAGAATTCCGTAGTATGCACGATGGGGATCGCTTTAGCTATTTTCTAGCAATGGAAGCACGGAGTAGCTTCCATGGATAATAGATAATGTTATTCTGTTGCTTTTGACCATCCATGGGGGGCTAGTATGAAGATGAAGCAAGCGTGAGTCACCATTAAATTTTTATCATATATCCCGCAGCGAGGCAGGCAGCTATTAATGATATGCGTATTTTCTCTTCTATTTTCGTGTTAAGCACAACGACGGCCCCACCAACCACGACTACTGCTCCGACTACTGAGGCTCCCACAACCACTACAACTGTGGCTCCCACAACCACTACAACTGTGGCTCCCACAACCACTACAACTGAACCTCCCTCAACCACTACAACTGTGGCTCCCACAACCACTACAACTGTGGCTCCCACAACCACTACAACTGTGGCTCCCACCACCACTACAACAGTGGCTCCCACAACCACTACAACTGTGGCTCCCACAACCACTACAACTGTGGCTCCCACAACCACTACTACTGAAGTCCCCACGACTACTACTGCTGAGGCTCCTACAACCACTACTACCGAGGCCCCAACAACTACCACTACTGAACTCACCACTACTACCACAGCAGCTACTACCACCACCACCGCACCAACCCTCATTTCGCTTCTCTTCCAGCTGCGGGGAACTTGCACAATAGTCTGCAATAACAACATATGCACCATTTACAGTCCAGATCATCCTAACAACTATCCCAGAGGATCAAGGTGCCGTATTTTCTTTGGCACGGTAAGTAATAGGCTGTTGAATCAACAATTTCACAAGGTTTTTTTTTTATTGCATCTATTTCAACGCTAGTCTCTCTGACCAAAATTGTCTGTACTATATTTAATCAACAAACATTTAAATACGGGTCAAAGCATTTAACTGCGTATAAATATACAGGTGAAGTTTACAACCTCATAAGTTTGCCGAGAGTGCAAATTTGACAGCAACGTGGATAAACTATTTACTATGTTCATCAATTCAAAATCTGATATAAAAGACCTTTAATAACCTATTGATACTACTGAGAAAAAAAACTTGCTCATCCATGGCGGCAAGAAAGTAACAGAAACAGTACCATTCAGGGCTGTTAGTGGAGACACACTGAATAGAGTTGTGCATTCACTGACCGAGCGTCGTTTACGGATTTTTTTTTTTTTTTTGCGAATATGTTGCACTATTTTATACAAATTTCAAAGGATTATTCAAAGTCAGCGCTTCTTTTAAATGTAAGTCAACTTCTGGACACGTTGGAAGCATAGTTAGGGTCAGTATGAGCTCTTAGCCTTGGCTAAATTATTATTAGTTAATATCTTAGAGCAACTAACTCCTGCATTGAAACGTACTATCTAAGTAAGACTAAAGTAAACACTCAAATCATCTTGAAGCTTGAAATGAATTAGGACTAGGAGAATTTAGTTTTTTTGCGCCTTTTCCTTCCCAGTAGTAGCACCCTGAGCCAACTTATGCTATATGGCAGAGAAGAGCCGATGTCGGGATTGGATATTACATCGGCTCTTCTCTACCATATATATTTTGCGCCTTTTCCCTCCCAGTAGTAGCGCCCTGAGCCAACTTATACTATATGGCAGAGAAGAGCCGATTTCGGGATTGGATATTTCCACTCGAGCGTCCTGGCCGACTAGCATCACTGAGCAGATCGCCCCTTCGCGGAAAAGGTGGTTAAACTTATCATTTTATCGTAATTGGTGGAGGAAATAATGGTAGTGGTAATAATAAAATACTACACATACACTCAGTTCGGAACAGGTTAGAAAATGCAGCAACTGCTGACTTGTCAATCATCATCAATATTTACTGAGTAAAAGTGTTTATTGACCTTGAAGAACTTCGTGTTTGTGAAAGCTTTAAATAATATTCAGAAATAATTTTTTGAAAATTATTGAAATTAATGTCCTTGGGTCACTATATTTTGATTCCACATGTCAACAGGCATATAAATGCTTCGCTTATACTATTCTTTAAATAAAAAATATTATGCCGGCTATTAAAATTTAACCTTTCGAGAATATCCCTATCATCAGAGCGTTAAAGTGTAAACCTATCACCTACAAGTAAATATTTTCTTTATTTCGAATACAGGGATGAGCCTAAGTGTTGTCGGAGAGGGGAATCTAAAACGTGAATGAGACGCTTGTCAGCACCTGCACAGTCGGAGGATGAGGGGCTAATTGTGGACTGTGTGAAGCGGTACAGCTGAGGTCATGATGTTAAGGCTGGGCCCTGTTCCGTGAATGTAGAGGGACTCTGATGTTGTGAGCTCAATTGAATGGGAAAAGTCTATGAGAGAAAAGTCATTCTTGTTGAAGGGATGTTTGCTTTGCTCAGCATAGAGGAAGGGGAGTTGAATGGGAGGTTTTTGCAAGTGGTAAACCTTTTCGACTAGATACACCTAAACGTTGGTCAATACGGGCTTTGAAATGTTGTCCAGTGGTACTGATGTACGAGGCATTGCATTCTCTGCTTTTGAAACGGTAGCTAACACTTGAAAATGTGGTGTGGGAGGTTTGTCCTTAAATTTAAAATAGGATCCTAAGGCAAATGTGATTTTGTATATAAATTTGAAGTTTATATGTGGATAAACTTCAGAAAGGAAAGACTTCAAAGTATTAACCGTATTAAAAGAGGACTTGTAGTAGGGAAGTGAGTGAAAGATGTCTAGTTTACGGACAAAAGGCTTAAGAATACCGGGACCGAATAGTTTGGCAGAAAACCGTTTGCAATAGTGGTCTAAAAAGTGGTGCGGATAACCGTTATTTTTCCAAGAAACTTCAAACTTCAACTGCCACCGGATGCCTAATTGTCCAACTTTGATATCACTTCCTTGTTCATAAACATACCCGTAGATGGAACAATTAATTTACATCAAGATTTTTGGTAACACACTTTTATTTCAAAACATAGATAACCCTACCTTAACAACTCTCATTGGTTTAACCCAGTAGATTATATAAGCGAATCGAGGGAGTTTCCATGGGTTTCCCGCTCTGTGCCACCCTTGCTAATGCTTATTTATGGCATCATGAAACTAGCTGGCTTAACGACTGCGAAAGCAACTTCAAACCAATTCACTGTAAATGCTTTGTAGACGACACTTTCCTCATATTCGAAAACGCAACAAATTTCGACTTATTTTTTACAATATTGGAATAACCAACACCCAAATATCAAATTCTTGGCTGAGAACCAATCAAACAATTATTCACTCGCTCTCTTCAATGTTCTAGTAACTAATCAAGATTCAACACTGACCCCTAAAGTCTTCACAATACCGACTTTTTCAGGCATTGGGACAAGTTTCTTCAGTCATTGCTACGACCAATTTAAAATAAAGGCAATAAAAACCTTTCTTTTTCGAGGGTACCACCTTTTTCATCTTACTTTGAGGTTCAAGTGAAATAGACTTTTTCCGAAGTTTTTTTTTTAATAACGGTTTTCCGCACCACTTTTCAGACCACTATTACAAACAGTTTTTGGACAAACTATTCGATTCCGGTATTATTAAGCTTTTTGTCCGTAAGCTAGACTTCTTTCACTCACAGCCCCACCACAATAAATCCTCTGTTAGTACTGTTAAAACTTTGACAGCTTGTCTTTTTGAAGCTTACCAACACATCAACTTCAAATGTTCACACAAAAACACATTTTCCGTAGGATCATACTTTAAATTTAAAGACAAACCTCCCACGTCGCTTTTGTCAAGTGCTATCTACCTTTCCAAATGCAAAGAATGCAATGCCTCCTACACCGGTAGCACTGTACATTTCAATACCCGTATTGACCAACATTTAGGAGTATCTAGTCGAACCGGTTAACCACCCCCAAAACCCTCACATTCAGCTCCCCGCCTCCATGCTAAGCAATACAACCATCCCTTCAACAAGAAGGACTTTTCCATCATAGATTTTTCCAACCTAATCGAGCTCAAAACATTAGTCACTCTACATTGATAGGACAAAACCTATCCTTGACATTATGACCTCAACAGTTAGTTTCACACTTTCCACAATTCATCCTAAATCCTACTATACAGGCGCTTACATCCGGCTCCTCCAAATAGCTTTGCTCACTCACGTTTTAGACTTCCATCGGACAACACCTAGGCTCCTCCCTGTATTCCAAATATAGAAATTTTTCATTTGTAGATGATAGGTCTACACTTAAACGCTCTGGTGATGGAAGATATTCCCAGCACGTTAGATTTTAATTGTCGAAATAATATTTACTACTTTTTAAGCTTTGTTGTGATTAACTCAGTTTCCATCTCTTCTCGTAATGTCAACCTATAAGGCTATCTAAATGGCTTTGTAAACCACGTAAGAAGTGATACTGTGAGTGAGCTTGGTGAGGAGAATATGCTGGATGGGCAAAATTTCTTGACCATGTATCGCTCGTTTGCGAAAACATTATCATACTCAAAGCATTGACATTTAGGAAAGCCGAAAACAGTTTTAAGTCGGCGTATTTTCTTAACTCTTACTTCAATAATATCCTTTCTCAAGCGGCCACTTTTAAAGTCAGTTATGGCGTGATGATCGCTAATAGAACGTGACCCGGGTTTTGTGATGGTGGGAATCACTCAAAATACAAAAAAAAAAAAATGAGTTATGTCACTGTTGCCGCAAACGATCAATATGACAATAATTATGGTCTCCTAAGAGAGCTTAGGTCAGTAGCGCTATGTCTGGGCTAACATTTTCTTGATGGAAAGTGGTTCTTTTTCTGTTGATTGAAGAAGGCTGCTTTTGGGTCAGAGCAGTTTTCAAAAGACAATTGTGATTGGCAGTGATGGTTTGATTGCTGTCTAAAAATTCGTAGAGGATGATCTCTTCAATACGCTACGAAACCCTCAAGATGAGATTTTTTTTATGGAGTCCTGGTGAGAACTGGTGTTTCTTTTCGATTTACTCAAGATCTGAGGCGTTTAATGTGATGCCAGAGAAAATCCACTTCTCACCACTTGTGACGAGTGGGCTCAGAAATGGTGGCTGATGACCTGAAATTTGTTTCTTATTAAGAATCGGTGAAATCCTTTGCTCAGACCCGATAGCTTTTACAAGGAAATCAAGTAACAGATGGACTAATGCTGTTTACTGTTCCCTATTTGTAGGAGCTACCACAATATTTGGTAGCGAGGTGTGCTAGGTGGTCAATATTCATAATTTAGTTGAATACAAATGCTGTGGAGGTTTTTTGGTAATAGTAATAGCATTCGTCCATTTTTTATGAGGTACTCATTTAAAATATCATTGGGCACAAATAATAGAGTAGCTTATCTCTAAGGTTGGCACAAATAATGAATACATTACACTACTGTTACATACCATACTGCATTGTTCTTAAGCTTCTGTCTGGAAACAATTTTCGCTACCAGTATAAAGTTCATGTCGGGTAATTTTTAGCAGCAGCCATGATGAATGATTGAATTTTCCCTTCAGACTGTTCCTACCTTCTTGAAATTCACCCCATACCTGACGAATCTGCGTGGTCGAGACGTAATGTTCATGTATGGAGCTTACCGCCATCTCATGAGGTCTGTAACCTACATTTTGTTTGGGGGTGCAGTTACTTATGCATTTATATATATATATATATATAGCCATTGTAATACAAGTATTATTCTTACTGTGGAAGTTTTCATCACGTCTTACTCCCCAGTAAGCTGAGTAACGTATTTGAAGACATAGGTGTTATTATTTGCCTCCAGAACTACAAGCAGGGTACCTTCTTAAGATAGGTACCTTATTTTGATTACGAAAGATTGATAAAAATAAGACGATGTATAGAACTGTGTATGAAGATCGTACCAGAGAAAATATCTTAACTTAAAAAGACATGAGTGAAAAATTTGAAATTAATAATACAGGCACGGCTAATCTAATATAATGACGAGTTATTATTGTCATATTTAATTAGTACAGTAAAATTCATATACATTTATATATAATATAAAGAAAATAAAAGGGGCATGATTAATCAAACATTAATATCAATAATTTATCGTTGCTATTTTAACTTACACAGCAGTACTTCGGATGCATAGACACATTAGACAGGCATAAATTTATTGTCTCAGCTGTGGCAGGAGCCAATTAAGGCTGCTCCCTACGCTTCCGTAAGGCATTTCTTCTGGTTGATACCAAATGAAATGTTTAAATTACACAGTCGTGGGTACAACACATAAAATATTAACATATATTTTTTCTGCTCATGCAACATGCAGTCAGTTATTGCTACTCCTCTTTCAGGAGTTTTCCCAGCTTGAGAGGAGAGGGATCCGCTCTCAGAAATATTTTGTTTTTGGAGACTCTTTCGGGAGAGTTTGCTGTGATACGTTCAATGTAGAAATGATTTTCTTGGACTAACTTTTCCGACAATTTACCGAAACATTCTCGAAAATGCTGCTTTCTGCCACCTCCCAGCTACCTCAATAACAAACTTACTTTCGCTTCTTTCCTCAGAATTCGACAGAGAAACGATGAGCAAACTTTCTACCTGCCAGCGACCGTCGGGTCGTGGTTCTCCTTCAGGGATATTTCTCGGCCCGATGGGCGACCTTTTACGATGAGGGTTGAAGCTGTTGTCAATGACTGCCAGCAGGTAAAGGAGAGATCCATCATTCCTGATTTAATTTAAATTTTGATATCCGGCGGATGCTGAAGAATGTGCTGTCTGCCACCCAGCACGCCTTCATGTGATTGATGTTAAATGATTGTCATGGTGTGCTCCCAAGGCGCGAATATCGCGCTTATATCCGTCGTTACAATGGGAAGGGAGCTGGTTTGTATGCAACATTTTCTCAGTGAAGATGACACCAGTCAATATTCCATTAGAAAAGAACAGTAGCGTCACTGCATTGTGCACGATACTATCTGTTCCTATAATACCTTTATCATGTATTATAATTATTATCGAGGGGATTTCATTACCCAAATGGGATTGGTTGAGCGATGTTCAGCTCCACACTCCTGCGCCGGGTCGCATCCCGCGACCTAAGGCTCAGAGCACTTTGCGAATGATATGCGCTGTCCCAAGCAAGCGCTTTTCTGGAGAGTTCCTGGGTGGAGGTGGCCGCACTTCAGCTTTCGCAGGGCAGTCTTGATATTATTGGACATCGCCGTATCATTATTATGATAATGAGGGTTTTCCCGCCGTATTAGGTACGAAGACTAGGTATGTATCTATCTGAGTTATTCTTGTAGAACTACTTCGTGCTGTAGATAGACGCCCGCTCCCGCCAGGGGGAGCACGGCTGTAGTCGATCATAAAGTATCAGATCTATAAGGTCAGAGACGGAAAATTCATGCGACGCCCTGACAGTTCCGATAATTTTGTTGGTTGTGGTCAGTAACCCCGCAGTAGCTTTTGAATGCCTGTGATACTCTTTCCGCGTGCAATGCACAGCATGAATCCACCGGTCTGGCATTTTATTTCTTATGTAATAAATACTGTTATGAATATTTAATGCTGTTTTATACTATAATTTATTGTTGGCTGTTATTTTTCTCTCAAAGAGTAGCCCACATGTAGGTTGGTAGTTAGTGTCTTCAATACATTGTCCATCTTTTGGTGAATCCTACTATTTCATCCCGTCGCTATTATTAAGAAATGTATGTAAATACCAATAGTCTACACAAGAGAATTGATTTATTTTTCAGGTCCTCGAACTTGGGTCCGCAGAAACTGGAGAAATCGCTCTACCTCCGAACTTCAGCGACAGCCCGTTCTGTCAGTGGTGGCTTGTGGTGAGTAGCTTACGTTTGGCTTTATCTACCCGAGCACAATATTTGGCCAACACGAACCTAAAATCTCATACGCCAGTTTGTGAGGTTGCTATGAATTCTTTTAGGGTTGCGACCGTTATGAAATAAAGGGGCACTCACTACAGCTCAGGAGATGTACCCTTATTTAAATATTTCCTTTATGTATGTTCATTACTGGTAATTTAAACGTCACAAATCAGTACAAGTTACTAGCGGACTCTACAATAAGGAGATACGCTGAAAGAACAAATCTGTACTTCAACATCTCAAAAATTGAAATTCTCTCTCTACAACAAGCTATGTACCGCAACTTGCTCTCATCACAAGCTAAAGTATATTAAGAAAAAAACATGGTAAGCATCCGTTATTGCACCCAATTTAGCACAAACATACAATCAAAAGTCTGTAGTACACTATAGGCTTCCACTTGCGACGTTGGCAGCTAGTAAGATCTTTATTTTTTTCATTCCAGGCACCAGAAGGTAAGAGGCTAACTCTTTTGGTTGAGGAGTTCAATGCAGGCAACGGGAACTGTCGTCAGTCTTACGCTCTGTTCAGCGCCGGCATTAATTTCACCGCCCGAGGCACACGCAGACTCTGCCGGACCCGAACTGGCCGCTTCACCAGCACAGGAAACAGAATAAGTGTGCTTATCAACGGACAGTATTCAACGAACCCAAGATTCAGGGCCTCGTACAGGGTCTTCTAGAACAGCTACTGATTCTTTCACCGGAAATATTTCCGCTAGTACAGCTAGTGATTCTTTCACTGGAAGTATTTCGGCTAGTACAGCTAGGGATTCTTTCACTGGAAATATTTCTGCTAGTACAGCTAGGGATTCTTTCACCGGAAATATTTCCGCTAGTACTGCTACTGATTCTTCAAAAGGATATGTTTCGGCTAGTTCAACAGTTATGGTTATGTTTTTTCAGGGTCATCTAGCAAATTTAATGCTTGTGATTCCGAGCGTTTCTACCCTACTAATTTATGGCTTTCTTTGTGGTTTTTAGAGCAGGTAGAAATTACTTCATTGGAAAGTGTTAAGCGAGCCCATCCTATCTCTGTGCATTAGGCTAATATTCTTCTGGCAATAGTTTTCTAAGTATTCTATGTTTTGAAGCTGCATGTAGGACTTGTTCAAAGCTCGAAATAGGTCTTCGGTAATCGTTGCTGTTGTCTCCAAAATTCAATATTTCTACGGATCTATGACCAGGCGGATATATAAGAGTTCGTCATATAAGCTACACATGTTTCCTTTCATCCACTAAATATACTTAAATGCTTCTTTAGAAGTTCTCCAGGACGAGTGCCGAGCAAGGAGGTTCTAATAGAGAGGAGTGCACCCTATCTATTTATCCTACGGGAGCGTTGCGAGTAAACTTTTCCCTTAAACTGGCTGAGTGGCTTATCCAATCGGAGAGCGGCATTGCTTACGTGAGGCATTGCCTCACGTAGGAATGAGTCCTAAGCTCAAATTTTTACAGCCATTAACCATTGACAAAATTCCGAGCGGATGGAAGTATGTAAAGGGAACTTGTATCCTGTATACCAGCTTATGATGAAAGTAACAGGTTGAGCAGTGGGATATCAATCTTCAGACACGATTGTCTTGCAAAAATATTGAAGAACTGCCTGTCTGTAACTCTGTATCTTCCTTAACTGTATGTGCTGACCACTGCCACTTCAGCCAGTTTAAGATCTGCAAACGCCAGTTTCAGTCACGTGACAAAGCCATGTGCTTACTCTCCCAGGGAAAGCTTGCGCGTACTCCTCCCATTGAAGCTCCTTGGTGCCGAGTACCTGCACTTGATATATCGAGTTGCGGTTTTCGACGTCTGTACTGGGATTTCCAAAGCCTCCTAGTTTTTTTGCGAAATCTGCTTTGAATTAACTTAGCCTATAAATTATTGCTCCATGCGCCATTTATTAACGCGCAAGCGCTGAATTTGCCTTCATTTTTTTTTTGTTGTTGTCTAGTCAACCGTGAAATCATCTTTACTAATTTTGAAATTCATTCACTGTATAAGCTTATCTTGAGAAAATGGTCACCAAGGTATCTACTAAATTTAGATAGAATTTTCCTAAGCTCACATTAGATGAATTAATTCATTTGTTTCCATAGCTTTGCTCTGTCTGCTTTTTTCCCCTTCCTTCTGCTGCAAAATGATGTGACATTGTATATTCATTCCTATATACAACGAGCATTTCTCCGTGGTTTCATTTTTCCTCCCGACGAACATTGAAAGACGAGTAGAAGGCTTAATGGGCAACCAAACCAACTGCAAAATTGGAACACCGTATCATCGCTTTCAAATTGAAACTCCACAGAATTTCGTGCCACCCTAGAAGCTCGATCCTCAAATCAGCTCCTGGGGCGGCCAATGTTCTATTAGAAAGAATTTCAGCCAGCAAAAGCAACTCATTACACATGACTACGTTCATGTAGCAATCAAGCCCAATGCCGATGTAGATAGAATTATGAAAAAACAGGTTACAGTCCAGTAAGCACCCGCACTGCTCACGGTTGCTAGTAGTCGAGCTATATCCCCGATATCAAGATGAATTTCTTAATACTTCAGAATTATAATACCTAATGATACTGGAAACATTCATCGGTACCATGTAGGGGATAAACTTGTTAAACCTTTTGGGCGAGGTCTTTCCTACGTCTTTTTTATTAATCCCGAATTCCCTGCAAATGAAGTTTTTGGCTTAGAAACTATTTCAAAACAGAGGGTGTATGTACGTACGTACGTACGAAAGAAAGTCATGTACAGTGGGTAGCTGCTGAGTGTTGTAGTCTAAGGGTAATTGTATGCAGTATATGGTTCCCAATTTATTCAGCTTAAATAAGGAGCTGGGTTCTGAAAAAAGTTCGTGAGGAAAATGATGTTGCTCAGTTTTATATGTATTGATGAGCAATTCTGCTACCATGCTTCTTAATTTTCATTCATTTCACGAGTCTTGTTCTTTATATTGCAGTTTAAATAATGTACGAAATGAATCGTATGGAGAATACATGCTATATTCATTTTCAAAAGAAACAAACGAAATTGCGAATGAGTTCCCACTCAGTATAGCGAGTAAAACGGCAGCACTTTTGAAAAGTTGGTTAATCCGTTCTAATTCACAATGCGAAAGTAAGAATAGGTTCACATTCAGTTCGCCAACAACCTTACTTGCCGTCACGATTCACCAGAGCACAAGTAAACAGTGATAAAGTGGGAAATACAGCCTGTGCAGACTGCCACTGAATTTCCCCTTGCTGACATCGAGATAAGTAAAAATCCATTAGTTTATTGCATATCATATATACAGGTCTCGCACTGTTGTGAGTAACATTTTGAAGGACCCTCAATCATATGAAACAAAAAAGAAACAAGGCTAGGCTGTCTACCAAAATTATCAGTGATGCAGGCGTCGACTTTTTCGGGAGGCATCTAAGGGTCAGTCCTGCTCAAGATCAACTCAAAACGAGTTCGTCAACTGTTGCACGACTCCCCGAATTCTGTGTATCTAAGCAGAAGAACGGTTCTTGCTTTGACTGCTCAGCACAAGTGGTTGCGTATTGAGTGAAGGCAAAAGTTATTTAGACGGAATACAATTATATTATATTGCGGACTCTAAAACTTCCCCCAGCAGCGTATCTCTAACATTGACACGCGAATTTCTTCCTATCTTGAAATGAAGACTCTACGTGCAAACAGGCAAGCAAGAAAGCAGGTAAACAAATAAATGAAGTTCACATAATTTTACTATAATATGGATAAGGCTAAAGCAACAAATATCATCCCGCGTGTAAACCATGCCTGAAATTCGTAAAATGTTAAATACGCTCATGTAGCTTCATTAGCTCCTCCCACTTCCTCCAGCTGTGACGTCATGTGGATCTGCAGCAAAGTGAAGCTATCTAGTCATTCCTTGCACTTGCGTCAGGAAAGCACTAGGAATTGGCTATTATCAGAGGCAAAGAAAGGATTTCATTATAGCGCAGTAAGAATTTCCTGCTGTTTTCGATAAATATATGAAACACGTAAGAAAGTGGTGCAACATAGCATTAACAGGTAAAAAAAAACCTTGTAGAACATTATGTATCTACGGCTCTGTATGAATTTAGAATAAAGGTATTGTTTAACTAGGTGTCTCCTATAATACCTGGCTCACGAAAACCGCCCCACTGTAAAAGAAATGGTGCTAACTCAACTGGATTGTTCATCAAGTGAAGCTGTCTCTACTTCGCTGGAAGCCCAATGACTTCACGAATTTCCCACCACGTGACGTCATAAAATGAGATGCGAAAACACAGCTCAGAATCGCCCATCAATGAGTCAACCTGTTATGTTGTTCTACCGTGCTACGGTAACCATATAAAATGTACCCATTGAACTTTAGCATGATTGCCAAGAACAGCTTAAATGTCCTCATTACTTTGTCGTCAAATGCTCGGTATGAATTTAATAGTATTATCACAACTAAAAGTTGCGTCTTGCCCTGCATTTCACCGTTGGAATGTGACTTTATAGCAGAAATGCAGTGAAACAAAAAATTCCATTTTCGTAAAAATTCAGTTTCATAATTCACGCTTACGTTGCCCACTGCAAGAATTACTGAGCTATGAGTTTAGCTGAAAAGTGCTGTCTGAAAGCAAGCACGTTTTCTAGTGCACTCGCGAGCAATACCTGCATCAACGTGCTATTCAGCACAACTATATAATTATACTCGCACAGCGGAATTTAAACTCGGTGAACGGGAAAACATGTTAATTTTAGGGCAGTTCTATTCTGAGCGTTTAGGCTTATTCTTTAGACCAGTGGTTCTCTACCTCTTTTTGACCTGGCACGCCAATATGTTTTCACAGCCCTTAGAAAATTAATAAGATTAGTATCCGGCAGTAGACGGACCAAAACGTCCACGCCCAGAAAGCAGCGGTGCCTAATGCTCCTTTACAGAATCAAAGTTATGCTAGATTTGTGCAGTGCAATTGAGTTAAATATTCGAATGACAGAGAAATAGTCCAACCAAGATTTCGCGTCGCATAAAGAGCCATGTCGCACCGTGAAGGGTTAAGCCCTTGCTTCTGATGCATTGGAAACTAGAGGTCAAGTCTCTCCAAGCAGCACAATATATTTGGGAATCAGGAAAACGAACAGGCGATATGACATTTGCATAGAACCTGAAGTGCAGCATGTTATGCCATTCACAGACTTTTGCAGAAGTGGTAATTTGGCATGCAACTTTGTTTGACAGTCTGAGTGGCCGAATATTCTTGGTGTAGCTAGTTTCCCAAGTGCTTTTTATTTACTGGGTTCTATAACTGGATAGCTTTCTTCAGTTCTTGGATTACTAGAACATTGAAGAACTTTTGTGCAACTTAGGCTCACATGCGTTAATCACACTTATAACAAGCCTTGGAAACTTGTTGGTACATAGATTTTTGCGTAGAATAAAAATCACATAGACTAGCATTTATACAGAATACCAACATAGAATGAAACTTAGGAGAATTAGTAGTGTAGAATAATAGTTACACTGAATAGAAATTCTAGGTAGTACATGGTAGTATCTGCACTAGTACTGACGTATCGCAGTAAACTGTTGCATCGATCAAGGCAAACTTTGGCCGTGCATTGCTATAATTGAGGGAATATTTATTGGTACGGGTCCAGTCTTTTTCTCTCACTCGTCGAAGAAGGTAATAAGTACTTCATATCGTACCCCGGAAGAAGGTGATAAGTAAGTAAAATAGTGCTCCTGCCCACCTACTTGCTATTTCCAGTTAGAAATCCATTGAATCTCTGAGTGTAATTATTTTTTTTTATTTTTTAATCGAAGTATTGATATTTTGATCGGCAACACACTAGTTCAGTATCCTAAAATTAAATACTTTACCACGAAACCATATATATTCTACCTGATGTAGTTTATTTTCAATTACTCAACTGAATTCTATGTGTATATTTTACAGTTATTAAATACTTAACTAATGATCAAATGAAAAACTAACACGGAGAAATGAGATAGACGTAAGGCGTCCCACTGATTTAGCTATTGTGCTAATTATTCTTAGCAGTCCCAGTGAACCATAAATTTATTTATACATGCGTCGATGTGGTAGCTCAGCTTCGTATTATTTTATTTGTATTATTGGGCATGAGCTACATATTATAAATAATTTATTATTATTATTTATAATACTGAAGAATACGATGAGAAGCATATAAGAAATTTGATTACCCACGACGTACGTTTCGCGCTGTCCCAGCTTATCAGGTGGGAGGGTTGAAGATGGTCGTCGAAATTGTAAGCGCTAAATTTTGTAGAAATTTTGGCAAGTTAACACAGTGAGATGTAGCTGTGATACCTACATTTAAAAAAAAAACCTGCGGAGGAAATGCAAATGTTTAATTGGTATGCTGCATAACGGAGAGCTTTTACAACGCAAGAGACCTACCATCGCTGTTAAACAACTGGATGCTATCGTCAAAATTCAATGATCGTTGTGTGTTGTGTTTTCGCCGTCTACATGCAGATGGCCAACCTGTGAAGTCCTTGTACAGGAGGTTCCTGTCGCCCCGGTGTACCTGTATTGGAGTTGGAGTCAACGCAGCGGACAATGTTCCAAAATTCAAGAAACATTTGCTTGTCGAAAAATTCTATTTAAGCTTTGGAATTCTAGGTATCACAACTACATCGCACTGTGTTAAGCTGCCGAAATTTCTACAAAATTTAACGCTTTCAATTTCGACGACCATCTCCCACCTGATGAGCTGAGGACAGCGAAACGTAAGTCGTGGGTAGCCAAATTTCTAATTTGTGCTTCTCTTCATATTCTTCAGTATTATTATCGAGGGGATTTCACGACCCAATAATTGGATCGGTTGACCGATATTGGGCTCTAAACTCTGGCGCCGGGTCACATCCCGCGACCTAAGGCTCAGAGCACTTTGCGAATGATGTGCGCTGTTCCGAGTAGAGCGTTCTTCTGGTGGGTTCCTGGGTGGAGATGGCCGCACTTCAGCTCTCGGAGGGCAGTCTTGAGATTCTTGGACATGGCCCCCTGAGCTCCGATGACCACTGGAACGACGTCGACCTTCATCTGCCGCAGTCTCTGGAGCTCGATGGCAAGGTCCCGATACTTTTCCTTCTACTCCGCTTCCTTGTCGGTGATTCTGGAGTCGAAGGGAATTGAGACGTCGATCAGTTTGGCCGACTTCTCCTGTTTGTGTTTGACGACGATGTCCGGTCGATTGGCGTGGAGTACACGATCGGTTTCCTTCTGCCAAAGAATATCTCAGTTAAGAAATATTGTTGATACCTGCTAGAAGAGATGTTCTCATAAGATAGTTTTAGCACTGTGCTTCTAAAAAACAATAAGAAAAAAATAAATAGAAGGGTAATTAGCATGGAAGTATCGCGGCTGTTATTAGATACACAGGAGATATCTCAACAAGTTCTTCATTGTTGCATTTACAGAGGTTTCTCACAGGTAATAAGCGTCATGAAAATAGATGAACGACCAATCTCTCTAATTTACAATATTAATAGCGTTGTTCCTACCAAGGAGGTTCTAATAGAGAGGAGTGCACCCTATCTATTTATCCTACGGGAGCGTTGCGAGTAAACTTTTCCCTTAAACTGGCTGAGTGGCTTATCCAATCGGAGAGCGGCATTG
>LQNS02278100.1:17311847-17325910 GCA_001587735.2 Parhyale hawaiensis
CTGTATCTTTCTTAACAATATGTGCTCATCACTGCCACTTCAGCCAGCTTAAGATTTCCAAACGCCAGCTCCAGTCACGTGACAAAGCCATGTGTTTACTCGCCCAGGGAATGCTTGAGCGTACTCCTCCCATTGAAGCTCCTTGGTTCCTACTTTCCTCAGTAACAGATAGCGAGAAATTGGAGATTTGACCTCAAATGTGAATCAATTCACTCGTATCATATCTACCTACATCTATTCATTTTTTACACCATTCTATTCGCTTCTCTGGTAGCTGATGACATTTCAAATAGGGCGAGTTACGTAGCCAGGATACGCCACGGCTGAACAGAGCGGGTACGATTGGGCATCTCGGCTCTGCAATCTTTTTTAAAGCAAATGTGCTGCTGGGAAACAACCCGCCACTACGGTGCAATGTTTGAGCAAATGCTATATCTTTAGAACAGATGATTGCACTGGAAGATTAGACAGAATCTGCTTCCTTTTATTATACAGCTATCGCATTAAACGAAGTAGAAAAATGATAAGCTACTGATAGGTATTCACGGGTCTGAAAGAGTGAAAAAAAAACTCGGTTCGCTGACAAAAATTGAATAGTGTAACCTAATGGAAGGCTAAATTATCTCTAAATTGTAGGGAAACAGCTTTAAAAATTTGTGCAAATGTGAATTCTTTGCTGACAGAACAAATGTTTCTTTGAGTGGTGAAATCGGAATGCTAGGAGAGGGTAGGCGAGATGTAAGGTAGACGGACGTTAGTTCAGACAGGGTGGATTAAGATATGAGCGCTACCTGAGGTTAAATAAGGTGAGTGAAAACATTCACTAGCCTTGGAATTTTCACAGGTGCAGCCAGTTATCTATAATATTAATACAGTTGTTCCTACGTGTGCTATGCTCTTCAATAATGGATAGAAGGAAATTAGAGCGAATAATTTTAAAGCTCAGCAGCTGTCATCGGTCAAATAGCTTGGAAGAAAGTCTGTAAAATCTTCAAAATAAGGTAAATCAGGCAGCATTTTAAAGCTGACATTTCTGTGATTCGGCGGGGATTATCAGTCGGATGCAGCAGGGCAAATTCTTTCTAATAATTATTTTCATACACCTGAGCTGTTCTGTGTCAGCACGTTAGAATTCCGCCACAACAGTGCGCTGTCTGAACAAATACAATGGCAGCTTGCTGCAAGTGAAGAAACTGACCGAATCTTCTTTCTTTCTTTCATTACATAGCAAAGGCATTAAACAAAGAAGAAAATTTATGGGCAATTGATCGGTATCTACGGATGCCAAAATAGTGAACAAAATGAAAGCGCCTACAAGAAATTGAGTGCGCCAGAGTAGGAAGAGCTAAATTACCTGTAAACTGTGGGAAACGGAGCTTAGAAAGGGTGTATATATACATTGAGAAACAATGCAAGAAGTACCGTCATGTTTCTGTCTTTATCTAGACAAAGGGCGAATTCTTTAATGGCAGAATAAATTCGTCATTAATTTTAAAGATGAATTAGAAATACTACGAAAGGTTACGCGAGATATAAGGTAGATGGACTGCGTAACGAAAGACAGGAGTAAGCGACGGACGTGTGCTCAGACGGGTTGGGTAAAATTAGAAACCCTTACTCAGGTTAAACTATGGTAAGTGAAAACATTCACCAACCGTGGAATATCCACGGGTCCCGTAGAGGAGAGATACCACTACAGGAAGACCATCTCCATAGGAGGTTAACTTCCCCTTGGAAGGACAACTACCCACTGGGAGAACTACTACCACGAGGACAACTACCCCTGTGAAGTTGACTACACTCATGAGGACAATTACCCATGGGAAGTTAACTACCCCCAGGAGGACATCTACCTACTGGGGGGGGGGACTACCGCTTTGCACTATTAAACACGATAAAGTTGTATGTGCAACTATACACATTAAAATCCAGTAACAAGCATCCAGATACTAGGAATTTTCCTAACACCTAAAATAAAGGTAGTAAACTATTAATTTTTCACGGTTCAGCAGGCTGTATATTAATTGTTCCAAGTATCTATGATGCTACCTACTTGCATATCATAAGTATTGGACCAAAAAGTTTCGAAGTTCCCACCTTGGCAACTACATTCGCCAAGAATGTCGAAAGTTTGGTTAAAATAAAGTTTAGAATCCAGAAGAAGTATTGTTTTACTTTAACTGAATACATGGAACCTGGATGTCCTTTATTTTTATCGAGTGGAAAATATGGAGAACAAACTTACTAAAAGGCTCGTGAATTATGTTAAGCAAATATCAACCTCGCAACAGCAAGAGAGCAACTCACATTATAAGCTCTGGATTGACACTTGCTTAATATTCAAGTTAACGCAATGCTAGCTGTGACGTAGCAGATAATTCGTTCACAGTGTTGTTTGATGTTCGTACTAATCATACTAGC
The DNA here is from genome assembly GCA_001587735.2 of Parhyale hawaiensis. Classification (NCBI taxonomy): domain Eukaryota; kingdom Metazoa; phylum Arthropoda; class Malacostraca; order Amphipoda; family Hyalidae; genus Parhyale; species Parhyale hawaiensis. The sequence goes on from LQNS02278100.1 coordinate 17,314,269, forward strand.
AGTTGTCTTAACAAATACGTTTCAATTATCACAAACTCCCAGCTGCCAAAGTTGCTGTTGTAGACTAGTGTTTCCTGAGTGACCTTTGCTTATGGTATAGTACATAAATTTCACGAAAGATTCTGTCTTTTAAGGATCTCAACTTTTCAAATGCGATAGAATTTTTTGCTATATATGTTCCAATGTAAAAACTTAATATCCCTCATTATAAAAAAAAAATCTCATATACTGTATTAGTTGTGCAGATTTTCGAATATCACGAAAAAACCAAACACTTTTTTCAAACTGGACCTTCATATTCATTAGACGGGACCGAGTATTCTATCGTTGCATTCTAAGCTCCGTAGTCGAATGTTGCAGTTTGAGTGCTCACGTTGAAATCGTTGGTAATAGGAAGCTGAGGTATTTAAGCTATCCGTTTTTTTCTAAATTTTTCGAAATGATTACCCCAAAATATAATTTCGCAATCACCAATTTTAACACATACCCGGCAATGTAGGATATTTACTTTCTTCGCAGTCGCATGATAATTATCATGTGATCAGTTTAAACTGCGCAGGTCATACAGCCCACGATTGTCAGGTTTCCTCTGCACATCACAAACAAAAATATATATAGGTACTATGGGTTCATTACCCCACTGGAGTTATTTACCATCGGTTTTTGAGAAATACTGATGTAACATTGCGTTAAATGCGAGAACTAACAACGTAGTTGATTAAGGGCCTCGGCTTTTCATTAATGAGATTTTCACAAACTGCTTAAGTTGCAAAGAAAACTAGAGTGCACTTTGAGAGCGCATGTGTCCGCCAAGCAAGGCAACGGTAACGAAAAATTCAGATTAGTTCTAGAACCATATAATTCTTCGTATCAACACCGAAATCTAATCAGTTGTGGGTTTTGAAAGTATTGACAATTTCTCTGTTTCCTTGAAGACCCGTTCATAATTGCTGAGTTATGCAGCTAACAAACATTATGACAAACATAAGTCAACCACAAAAATACCAACCGATCATCAGGATCTGTTGCCTTATGTCTTTGAACATTGCAAACAACACATTTAAATTTCATAAACCTCCATCCGTAACTTTTTGAGTTATTGTGCTAACAAGCATAAATGCAAACACTTGTCACAAACGAACGAATGAATAGATCACTCCAAAATTTGATAATTTACTCTTCGAAATATAACCAACAACACATGTTATTTCATGGAAATCCGTCTTCAATTTTTTTTACTAATATGCTTAAGAAAAATAGGCAAACAAATAGACAAACAGGCAGAAACACGAATTTTCACCAAAAGTTAGTCATCTGTTCCTGTTAATATGCCTAACAATCCCAGTAAATTTCTTAAAGATCCATACATAACTTTTTGAGTCTTCTTGGTGACACACAAACAAACAGACAGATATACAACAATACAGACACACATGGCACAAATACAATTCCTTAGTGGATGTAAATATTACAAGATTTCATGCTAAGCGATGCAAACGCGTTCACGTTTTTACCAAAGCTCAGAGTACTTCCTCAAGTGCTAGTTAGGTATATAAAATAGGTAGGTAAGGAGTCACGTCAACTGCATTATTTATGCACATGAAATTAAAAAGAGAGATTTAAAAGACCATGATGTGCCAATGCAAGACAATGCTACCGTTGAAGCAGTGGGAAAGAAATAGTGTGCATAGGAATTACGAACTTTCTCGTTTCACGAAGTAGAGGTGATGCTCACTCTATGAAAGCAATCAATTAATTTCGCCGGCAATACAGTTCTGTTCTTCGCTTAGATGCTGTGTATGAGAAAAAAGCTAGAACAACATGACGCTATTCGGAGATCGTTCACTGCCAAAATTCGAGGCATGCAAGTGTACAACAACCACAAATGACTCAGTTGTATCCAGTTGTTTCCAATACTACGAAGATTCGAGCGCTTCACCATGATAAGTGTTCGGAAAATTCCGGAACGTATCACTGTGAATGCCAATGAACGGGTTTTGTCCAGACACTCAGGAAGAGACTAGAAGAAGTTGTGATGTACGCATTTAAAGCTGAGATTCTGGCACAGCCGTGGCACAAAATATTCAAATAGCATCACTTTACTGGCAGCCAAGCTGTGAGTCGAAATGCCGCCACATATCGAAACGCCACTTATATGAAAAAAAAGAGTTCAAAAATATGAGAGATTCTCATTAAGAACAATAACAGATAGACCAGAGGTTATCGGTTAGGCGCACTGTTGGGAAAATTCACTGCTGGCTTTCTCTCTCTCTCTTCGGTCGCTAGCTGCGAGCCAACAGACGAAACCCAGCATCGTGGCTCCACACATGCGAGGTGACGTGGAAAGCGTTACCTGGACTTCGACCGAAGACTCACAAAGTACACAATTTTTGAAAGGTACCAGGCTTCTGTGACATTTTTCATAAGCCATTTTTATTTTCTTCTTAGATTCTATGATTTATAATATTGATCTCATTTTTTATCATTGTCCTACCGTGCAATTACTGAAGCAACTCTTGTAACTGCATTTTTTAGCGTCGTCATCGTCGTTTGCAATGAGCAGAAAATGTAGTTTTTTGTGATATAAATTTTCTTGATCGCATCTTGCCTTGACGAGCTAGTGCCCGATTATACCTAGTACCCCTTCCAGGCTGCTCTGCGAACGAAGGCTACCCTGGTAACCCATATACACGATCCCACCTCGAAACGGCTCAATATTTTTCCTTGGCGATGTGGCATTCACGCTGACATTGATCGTGCCTGGATATGACACCTTGGTTACGTTGTTGACAGCCTGCGGAGGTTGCTATGACAGGTCACGGACCATGCACGCATGACCTACTGCTAGATGACATCTGGAACATATGCAAACGACTTCTTGTCTAGCATATATCGCAGTGGTTCACATATAAGTGTTTATGCTCATACCATTAATAATTTCATTACGAAGGCTACATCAATGGATCCCTACTTCCTATATTTGTGTTTGGCCCATACCTATTAATATGTATCTGTAGACACATATGTGAACCTCTTGTTATATTATCAATGTATTCTAAGTGAAGGTATTGTTATATATCATTTTCGCCTACCTTCTAAGTTTGCTTTCATTATTTGCTCCTAGAACTATTCAGACAACCAATATGAAGAAACCAAGCTGATCATTTGCTAGTACTACACGACTGCAATATGTGACAAGATACAGCTTTCTTAATTTCAAGTCTTTAAACAAGATTTTTGTCGGGGTGTGTATATCAATTCGAAAAGTACCAAATGTTGAATTGTATTTTCCGTTTCGTTTTGTGTGCGTCATTTTCACATTCACGTTTTCTGACAGCACGTATCTAACTACAATTATTCAAAGGCTAATGACGCGCTTGTTATCGCACTGATGGAAGATATAGGCGCCGGTATATAGTACCTACCCAGAGTAATGCTAACGGAAGAAACTGATATCAGCTAATCGAAAAGTCGTGACGTCACAGCCCGAGCGGCGCTCCAGCCTGTGACGTCACAGCCCGAGCGGCGCTCCAGCCTGTGACGTCACAGCCCGAGCGGCGCTCCAGCCTGTGACGTCACAGCCCAAGCGGCGCTCCAGCCTGTGACGTCACAGCGGACTAAGCGCGCTTATAAGTGTCGAGTAGAAGCACAGCTGATATGTAACCATATATTAACGTTAAAACTCAATGTAGATAGCTTGGTACTGGTATAAATAAATAATTACAATTATCTAGACATTTTCACAGACATATCAGTGAAATAACGATAAATAAAGAGTCCAATGAACAAGATACACACAAAAAATGAGCAAAACAACGAACTTAAGAAGTAACCTTACTAATAATGCATGTTTATCAGGGGAGCATAGCGTGAAAAACGTCCTAAGCAAAGCTGGAGCAGCCTTTTAATGTCTCATTCAATTATGATACCCTGCCAGTTATTTTATGTCTCATAATAAAATTTGACTATGGTTGGCTAAATTACTGCTAGCCTGCCGTGTCTCTGTTGGTCATTTTCTCTTCCAGATGCATGATGAGACTACTAAAAAGAGCCAGTTCATTTTTCTGAGTACGTTATATGTACAAGGCACTTTCCTAGCCTTCCAGCATTTTCTTTATTAAAACAGTTCTGCACAAAACAGTCAAATCTGAAAATAATGTTCTTCAATTGAAAACTTTACACATTAAAAAGACAAATACGAATCAAAGAATGCTCAAACAAACAACATAAGAGTAGTTTTGCTACCATTCTTTCCACTCAAATTATTAAACCAGCGGTTTGCTGCAGCAGCACCACTCACTCACTCCGGTGGTCTCGGGCCTAGGAGACCCATTGCCGCTGTAACCACGTTTCTCCAGACGTCCAGCTCCGACGCCAGTCGCATCCAGTCGTCGCGTCCAGTGACAAGCTGCGTGTCTCTCTTCACACCGTCAACCCAACGATTCCTCGGTCGGCCAACTGGTCTCCTTCTTACCGGGTTGTTGATCATAACTTCCCGGACCATGTCTCTCTCCTCCTTCCTTGCTACGTGCCCAGCCCACTGCATCTTCGGGACTTCACCATGCTCTGAATCAAAGGTACGCCTGTAATCTGCCTGAGTTCTCGGTTGTGACGCCTCCTCCAGCCCCCCGTCTCCTGATCATACACAGGTCCGCAAATAGAGCGCAGAATTCCGTTTTCAAAAACCTCCAACTTCCTATCCAAAACTTGGGTCAGTCTCCACGTTTCGCAGCCATACAGCACCGTCGGTCGTATCACCTTCGAGTACACCTCCAGCTTCGCTGTTCGTGAGAGGCATCCTCGCCTAAATATATCTTTGAGAGCCCATCTCGCTCTGCTCCCCGAGGCTACCCTGGATGTGATCTCCGACTCTATATTGCTATCCCTGGTGAGTACTAAGCCAAGGTATCGGAAAGACCCCACCGCCTCCACCTGCAGGCCACCGCACCGCACTCGGTCCCTTATATATTCCTGCCCTCTCCCAAACTTCATCATCTCGTTTTTTCCTCATTAATCCGTAGGCCAACCCGCTGAGCTGCACCGTCAAAAGCTCGAACCTTCCTATCCACTCCCTCGAAGTTCTCGTCCATCAAATCTACATCGTCAGCGTATGCAAGCCGGTCACACTGCACGGGGCCAATTTCAAGGCCCCCTCCATACTCCACCTGCCTCATCACCCACTCAAGGACAAAGTTAAACAGGCAAGGTGCCCCGGGGCATCCCTGTTTCAGTTCCGAGGAAACCTGAAACATTTCCGTGCATCTGCCGCTTACTCGGACACAGCATCTGCTGCCCTCGTAGCGCATTCTCGTAGCAGCACCACAGACTTTTTTGTATTTTATTAAGAGAATGATGGGGACTGAAGACAATACCCAAAATACAGACTTATATTGAGCTTTAACCAAAACGTCAATGTTGAGCAGAAAAGACAGAAATATCAATGATAAAAACATAAACATTAAGTGAACTCCTAACGATGCGTCCGCTTTGACGCGGACCCCGATCGTTCTTTTTCTTTGTGCTTGTCTCTGTCTCCTGTGGTTATTATTACTCACTGAGTATCTTCATATCTGGTATACTTGATATTTAGGTACAGTATGAGTGCTCATAAATTTAGTTAAGCACCTATTCTAGCTGAACTGAACCTCCCCTAAACTAGTCTATTCTAACCTAACACTTGCTCTCAGGTAGGCTTCCTACTGTGCCCTGACCGAGAGATTGGTTCAGCAATTATCTCGATATTTTTTTTCTGCCGCAGGATTTGCACAGGGTCTGCTCCAGCCCCATAAAAATGCTCCAAAAGAAATACTTTGTGTTGTGCACACTCGTTGGAAGGTCGGTAGCAGCTATCGTGTCGGCGACGTACGTTCCAGTCCAAGTTGGATTCGGTGGCACATCAGTGCTAAGTCACGCTGGCTCCCCTACTGCTTGTGGTGGTCAGTGCGCGCTTGACCCCATGTGTGGTGGCTTCGCCTACCGTCCCGAACAGGTACTGCATTCGTTAAACATTTCCATAATGGTCGTTGTAAATTGAACTGTTAGTTTCTATTTTTTACCCATGTGTGTATTTGTAAGTTTATTTATATATATATATAGATGACGATTAGAAGCAGTTGAAGAAATTTTGGTACCCACGACGCGCGTTTCGCTGTTCTCCAGCTCATCAGGTGGGAGGATCAAAGTTAGTAAATTTAGTTCTTGAAATCTTGCGAAATTTAGAGAGGTTACCATAGGTTGGTGTAACTATGATACCGGCTGTTCCAAAAATACAAATGAAATTCCCAATCAAGCAAATGTTTCGTCAATTTTCAACTACAGTCTGCTGTGCTGGCTCCAATTACTGCACGTTGCAGACACGCAGCTGTACCGAGAGCGACAGTTCTCACCCTGTCGAAGGTAAAATTGTGGGATTTGTATTTACTACGAAGACTGCCATGCTGATGTGCCAGCCTTTTACCTTCGACAGGGTGAGAACTGTCGCTCTCGGTACAGCTGCGTGTCTGCAACGTGCAGTAATTGGAGTCAACACAGCGGGCTGTAGTTGAAAATTGACGAAACGTTTGCTTGATTGGGAATTTCATTTGTACTTTTGGAACAGCCGGTATCATAGTTACACCAACCTATGGTAACCTCTCTAAATTTCGCAAGATTTCAATAACTAAATTTACTAACTTTGATCCTCCCACCCGATGAGCTGGAGAACAGCGGAACGCGCGTCGTCGGTACCAAAATTTCTTCAACTCCTTCTAATCGTCATCTACATTTATGCCATCTCAAGAAAATAATATATATAGATATATATATTCGCGAGCGAGATGCATTTTATCGACTTGTGGACAATTAACAGTATCGTTTATGCGTCTGAGGCACGGGGCATTGTTTGACAACCATTGAGTTAGAACTATGTAGTTAAATTTGGTTCTAGTGTGAACTATGACTGTTAGATTAGATGAGCAACGTGACGTTAAAGGAGGGGTGTGAAGTTAGGTCACGAGCGTTAGGTCGAATGAGAAATGTTATGATGGATGATGAGCATTAGATTAGAAGTGTATTAAGTTACACGAGGAGTGTTACGTTAGTTGAGAAGCGTTAGGCTAGGTGAGGAGCGTTATTTTTTAACGAGAATCGTAGTGTTAGAGCAGCGTTGGATGAGGACGATGAGTGATTTGTTGTATGAGGTGCGTTTTGTTGGATGAGGAACTTAGGTAGAATGAACGCTGCAAAAAAAAAAAATGAAATAATGCCGCGCGATTATGGTTAGCCGCGGCGAATAATACTCAAATTTTTCAAGTAGCTACATCCATGGCGTAAAAGGCAAATCTATTCAACAATAATCATAGTCCAAAGAAGCGAAATAAGAAATAAATAAGTCCCCAGGGAAAGAGGTTTGACCTACAGCATCCCCGTAAGCTGGCGGGGAACATTCGTTGTAGTGAAGATGCAGTACTAACCCGTCACATGGGCAAGAGACAGGACCAGTGAACTACGAGCAGTCAAACCTTCACTGGGACACCGGGAGCTGGAAGTTAAAATTTTACGATTTATTTTTGAATATGCAATGAAGTTGGTTAGCTGTGCGGAAGACGCGATAAACGGGAATTTATTATTCTCAGGGCAACTATAATCGTTATTTAACTTAATTCACTTGTAATTCAATTAATCATTCTATTTACTCACATTAATAGACGATACATTTTGAAAAAAATAGTTGAATTGATTCCAATACAACCAAATTAAATACAGAGTAAATTCAATTGGACCTTTGAAGGAAATACATATTTATCAACTGCTATTGTGCACCTTCTATAGAAGAAATAGGGAATGGGAAAATGGAGCGAACAGGAAGCGGAAGCCAAAGCCGAAGGGGGCGACACAATATACCAGTCAGCCAACGGGCGGCCACCAATGGCTGAATGAATGGCTGGCAGCCTGTCGTTGCAGGGAAGACCGGTTTGTACTGTAAAAAAACACTCATGCAATTTAACCCTGCTTTACAATACAATATCTAGAATTGAACGAGATTGAAAAAATGCACAAAGTTTTTCTAAACAAACCGCTCATAGCGACATCTGCGGGCATATCGGTCGTTCAGTTCGCTTTTCGTAGACGCTACAGCTGATTATCTTAAATATATTTTATCATAAACTTGGACCCAATCTTAATTGGAATGGCAAGATGTAGTTTCTAATGTATTATTCTGTTTGCCAGATTAATTTTTGCCACGCTTTTGAGCCTGTAGCCAATACAAGTTATTTACAACACCGCTTATTTGGACGGGGCTCGACATCTGTTGACCGTGGGACGACTCCCACGTGTGAATGGGGAGGAGAGTCTTTGCGCATGGTATTCCACTCCCTTGCGAGAGCCTCCTCAACTTTCGGCTTGCGTATGCAACAGCCATTAGCCAGTTGAATGACTATCAAAATATTGGTAAATATTTCGGTCAACAAACAGTTTTGGGTACAAGCAAACCATTTGGAAGCTGAATTAATTTCAAGCTTGGAATCCAATGAACTTCATTTGAAAGTGTCTTTTAAGTAAATGACAGCTTAGTTTATTTAATTGAAACATTGACTTCCAATGACATTTCATTCCCAGTTGCGTCAATACCGTCTTTGCTTTAATTTGGGCTATGTGTGCATGACCGTTTGCGTGGACTAAAATTAACTCCGCCAAGGAGATAAGGTTTTTGTCTTGTTTGTTTATCTGTCACCAAGATAACTCAAAAAGTTACGAACGGATTTTTACGGAATTTCCAGGGACTGATAGGCTTGGAATGAGTAACAATATATTGTCGTATGGTGAAGATCCCTTCTGCCGTTCGCTTGGTTGTCTCCCTCTTTTTTTCTTGGTACCATTACGCAAAAAGTTATGGAAAACTGTTTATGAAATTAACATGAGGTGTTGGGTGTTAATACGTGAAGTCAGTGACCAAGTTTTTGTGATGATCTGCTGGTTCTTTTATTTGATTCTGTGTTTGTTAGCAAAATAACTCATAAAAGTTATGAGCAGATTCTTATGAAGTTTAGATGCATTGTTAATAATGTTAAAAGAAATGAACGATCATATTTTGGTGATGATCGATTGATCTGTTTGTGTATTTAACGAATGTTTGTCGGAATGTTTGACAGCAACATAATTCTGTAATTTATGAACGGATCGAAAAAAATATAGATTCTACAATTACTGTGAAAAGAAAAAACTCAAATGACCAGATTTTAGCGCTGATAAAGAGAAAACAATATGTTCAAAACTAATAGCTAGCCTTTTCAGCAAATGAGAATTTTGCCATGGAACCGTTCGATGCCATACGTGTCAGTATTCTCGTTCGCTTTTTCCATCGTGTGTGGATGTTTGGAATGGTCTTGATGGCTCTGTCTTTGCTGGTGCGGGTATTGGCACCAGCTGTGCTGGTTGCGTGGGGGTTTGTTAACCTCATAGAGTTTCCCCGTTCCCACGTCGCCAGTCTAGTGTAATATACTAACAATAATGATATTGATGATATTGATTGATCCACAAGTTTTCGGCCAGCTATTACACCACGAAGAATTATATTTCCTTGCTTAACTGGAACACAACGGAACTCAGTGCTCGCAACTGCACGGGATTGGCCAATAATTTTAGTATATCACTTTCTTCAGAACGTAAAGTTATTTTAGATGAAATTTAAGATCCATACTTAAATCTTGGCTGCCCCGTTGAAAATAACGCTATGTAGGTACGAAGACACAAACCCAATTAAGATTCAGCCTTGAAAGCATTCCTTGTTGGGAACTCGGGACACTGTGTTCTCAGAAAGAGGTATGCCAAAATGTCAGCTCTATGAAACTCTGGCATTGAGCGATAGGTCATGCAGAAATTGAGAAAGCGGCAGGAACGTCACTGGCAGAGAATATTTCGATCAAATACACTAGGAAACTGGCCTTTGGAGTTGCTCCTGGCTGTGATCGTATTCTGGATGCCATGTTGCCTGCTTTGTCGGCAGTATACATTACGTTACGTTAGCTCCACATCGGCAAATATTACCGTCCTCTTTACCTTACTCCAAAATATGGTAAAAAAAAGAATTGCAAGTCTGTGAGGGGGCTCTCGTTTCGCCTATATTTCATCCTCAACTTTTGAATAATGGAAATATTTTCTTTGGCGGAAGTGCACAGTTTAGTTTATAAATAAACGAGATGGTATTAGTGTTAGCATGTATGTAGATTTACATCTTTAATTCTTATAATTATCTATTGAACAAGGAAACTGCGTGCGACTTTTGCAGCAAATTGTAAAAAGCGAGGACTTTCAAGATTTCTGAATAGCAACAAACGACCCGCAATTGCGCTGTTTCTGTGTTGCAGGAAGAAAACTGTGAAGTTTTCCAAAGGATTGGCGGCAAAGTCGAGGACAACGCCGTGCTGTTCTTTGCCAGCGTGCTGCTGTCCACTGGCGATGCTCTGTTTCGGACACCCAGACAAAGAGAGCAAATGTGAGTACTAATTACCTCCGCCAAGGAGGTTATGTTTTCGTCGTGTTTGGCTGTCTGTCTGCCTCTTTGTCTGTCACTAAGATAACTCAAAAAGTTATGAACCGATTTGGATGAAATTTACAGGGATTGTAAGGTTTGTTAGGAGGAACAGATGATTAACTTTTGGTGAAGATATATCCATCCGTTTGTTTGTTTGTCTGCGTCATTTTTCTCGATGCCATAACTCAAAAAGTTATGAATGGATTTTGATGAAATTAACATGAGTTATTAGGTATATAATAAAGAGTAGATGACCAAATTTTGATAATGGTCCGTTTGTTCGTTCGTTCGTTTGTCACTGTTTTTAATTTTATGCTTGTTAGCACAATAACTCAAAAAAATAATGAATGAATCTTTATGAAATTTATAGGAGTTGTTAGTATTGGTAAAAGACATAAATGATCAAATTTTGGTGCAGATCGGTTGGTTCGTTTGTATGTTTGACTCCTATTTGGCATAACGTTTGTTAACAGTATAACTCAAAAAGTTATGAACGGATCTTCAACAAAATTGAACAAGCTGTTATTAATATAAAAAGGCACAAATGATTAGACTTTGGAGTTTATGCAAAAAAAAATTATGGTTTCAGAGCCAATTTGAATTCTTGCTACTGTTGGCTCACTTGGCGGAGGTATGCGCTCTCAGAGTGTTCTAGTTATTATTGCACTGAAGGTAGTATCATGAAACAAATGTACGATTTTCGACAAATTTTATAAAAAATCTTAACGTTTCGGAAAATTTAATTTCCCATCTTCAGAAGCTTAAAATTTCTAACTGACAAAGGATGAATAATAATAACGTTTAATTTGACAAGACCTTAAATTGAGCAAGTGTTTGCATGAGGGGACCTAAAAAGCAAATCACTGCAGTGCGCAACGAGGGCCCCTATATAAGCGTCGGTCGCTATGGGAAGCGGAGGGAAGAGGGCAAGTCCAGTCGGAGGCAAAAGCGTCAGTCATGGATCGTGTCGAGCGGTACAGCTGAAGTCATTATGTTAAGGCTAGGTTTCATTTTATGGATATATAGTGATTCTAGAGTTGTGAGTTCTATTGGATTAGAATAAGCTATGATAGAGAAGTCTTTCCTGCTAATTGGATGGTTGTTTTGCTCTGCATGAAGACGGGGAGCT
>LQNS02278100.1:17326195-17370202 GCA_001587735.2 Parhyale hawaiensis
TGCAGTAGTGATCTAAAAGGTGGTGTGGGTAGCCGTTGTTCTTAAAAAAGGTTCGGAGAAAATCTATTTCATTGGAGAATGCTAGATACGAGGAGGATAAATGATATGCCCTATATAGTAGAGTTTTTATTACATTTATTTTCAATTGATCGTAACAATGACAAATAAGTTAGTTCCAAGGCCGGAGAATGTCGGTTTCCTATAGACTTTAGTGGTTAGGTTTGAGTCCTGCTTTGTGACTAGGGTATCTAAAAATGCAATAGAATTGTTGGATTCTTTTTCGGCGGTGAACTTTATGTTAGCATGCTTACTATTTAAATATTGTAGAAATAAATCAGAATCAACTGGGTCCTTGAAAATAAGGAAAGTGTCATCTATGTACCGTTTATAATGGATGGGTTTGAAAATATTGGGGCAGTCGTTGAGCCATATTGATTAGTGATGGCCTAAAAATATATTGGCTAGGGTGTTGCCGAGCGAAGAGCCCATGGAAACCCCGTCGATTTGTTTGTATACCCTATTATTAAAAATAAAAAAAGAAGCTTTGATGGCCAGATTAAGGAAATTTCTGAAGATAGGTTGGTCCATGTTATAGAACAAGTCCGAGTTATCAAAAATACTATTGCATATAATATCTATGGTTTCGTCAATGGGTATATTTGTGAAGAGGGAAGTAAGGTCAAAGCTATATAAGTATGCATTGGGCGGCATTTGAAGGTTTATGATTCCATCTTTAAATTCATAAGAGTTACGCAATGTATGTATATTGATTGGTTGTCAGAGGTTCAAGCAAAGGAACGAGGAATTTAGCAATTGGGTAGGATGGGGTATTGTATGCAGCTAAAATTGGTCGCAAGGGGATATTGGTTTCTGTATTTTAGGGAGACCATATATGATTAAAGGTGACGGGCCAGAGTTATAGAGAGAGCAGTAAGTTGATTTAGTAATGATGTCATGATCTAGCAACTTCTTCAAGAACCTATGGATTTTATCAATGAATTTGAAAGGGTCGAAAATGTTTATCGTAAAGAGTGAACTTTGTTGTGTCAGATAGAATAGTATTCATTTTTTGATCGTATTCATTCCTATTGATGACGACAACTCCCGAAACGTCAAGATTTTTTTATCAAATTTGTCGACAATCGTATATTTGTATTATGATATTAGCTTTAATTCAATGTTTATTATTTTTCGACAATTTTTAGTAAGGGTGGTTCTGAGGTGTGGTCGACGTCTCATAATTGGTTGACCATACCCCAGAACGACCTACCCATTATTCCCAATATCGCCGATCTTAAGCTTGTTCAAATACATTGCTCGTCCTAGGCTTATTTTACCTCTTCCTCTTAAAAATTAGATTTCCGGTAGCTTCTTCGCTAGTCACTACAATATTCAATAGATATGGAGAGCACGGAATATCAATCTTCAGAATATACGAGAAATTCTCTAAGAAGCACGAAAAATCCAAATTAGATCTCAAATTTTTGCACTGTTGCAAAGCCTACCAGGTTATACCCAAATTTCTTCGTTTTCGGTTGTACAGGCAATCACTGCAAAATAGTCAACTGTACAAATCATGGCAGTCCAAGCTCCTAGACCTTGAAATTCAAACCCAGCATAGTAATACTACAAAGTATGCAGCCTCAGTAAACTATTATTTATCGCAAATCAAAACTTGTTTTTCATTTCTCGATCGTCTTGTTCACCGCAGCAATAGGAAATTCATTGACGCAACGAAAGCAGTCCAAGACAGAAAACTAAACAAATTAGGCGCATCCTCTAACTTAACTTCTTGCAACCCTGATAACGTCATTTTCAGTTATTCTAATGTTACCCTCCAGCTACGCTTAAAATTTATGTTGTCATTTGGTCTAGAGTTCTGCTTGCCTGTATTCAAACCCAATTATTATAGGCATGTCATTAGTTTCGAGAATTTAGCTAGCAGACTGAAATCCCAACCACTTAGTCCTAAGTTTTCTTTTATCGAAGTAAAAGACAAAATAAAAGAAACCTGCAATAATTTGTACACTTCGCACAGTAATCCGTTCTATCCTATATTTTCAAAGACCGATTTGTCTTTATTGTCAAACTTTAGCAAGGAAAATTCAGTCGTAGTTTGTAGGCCGGACAAGGGTAGGGGAGTTGTCGTCATCAATAGGAATGCATACGACCAAAAAATGAATACTATTCTATCTGACACAACAAAGTTCACCCTTTACGATAAACATACCGACCCTTTCAAACTTACTCTCAAATTCATTGATAAAATCAATAGGTTCTTGAAGAAGTTGCTAGATCATGACATCATTACTAAATCAACTTACTGCTATCTCTCTATAAATCTGACGCGTCACCTGGAATCATATATGGTCTCCCTATTATACAGAAAACCAACATCCCCTTGCGACCAATTTTAGCTGCATACAATACCCCATCCTACCCAATTGCTAAATTCCTCGTTCCATTACTTGAATCTCTGACAACCAATTAATATACATTGCGCAACTCTTATGAATTTAAAGATGAAATCATAAATCTTCAACTGACGCCCAATGCATACTTATCTAGCTTTGACATTACTTCCCTGTTCACAAATATAGACCTTAAAATAGACCACAATATACCCATTGACGAAACCATAGATATTATATGCAATAGTATTTTTGATAACTCGGACTTGTTCTATAACATGGACCAACCTACATTCAGAAATTTCTTTAATCTGGCCATCAAAGCTTCTTTTTTTTATTTTTAATCATAGGGTATACAAACAAATCGACGGGGTTTCCATGGGCTCTTCGCTCGGCCCCACCCTAGCCAATATATTTTCAGGCCATCACTAATCAATATGACTCAACGACTGCCACAATAGTTTCAAACCCATCCATTATAAACGGTACATAGATGACACTTTCCTTATTTTCAAAGACCCAGCTGATTCTGATTTATTTCTATAATATTTAAATAATAAGCATCCTAACATAAAGTTCACCGCCGAAAACGAATAAAGCAGGACTCAAACCTTACCACTAAGGTCTATAAAAAGCCGACATTCTCCGGCCTGGGAACTAACTTTTTTAGTCATCGTTCCATCAATTTAAAATAAATGCAATAAAAACTATACTATATAGGGCATATTAATATCCTCCTCGTATCTAGCATTCTCCAATGAAATAGATTTTCTCCGAACCTTTTTTAAGAACGACTACCCACACCACATTTTAGATCACTATTGCAAACTATTCCTTCAGAAACTATTCGATCCCGGCATAGGTAAACCTACCGTTCGTAAATTAGACTTTTTCCATTCCCTCCCATACTACAGCAAAACTACTATCCATAAAGTCAATTCCTTGAAAGCTTTCCTCTCCGAGGCCCACCCGCGCATGAACTTTAGGTTCTCTTACAAAAATACATTTACCATAGGATCATATTTTAAATTCAAAGATAAACCTCCTTCAAACTTGCGGTCCAGTGTTGTTTACGTCTTTTCTTGCACGAGCTGCTCAGCTCTGTACTACGGCAGCACTGGAAAGCATTTCAAAGCCCTCGTTGACCAGCATTTAGGTATATCAAGCAGAACAGGTTTACCACCAGCAAAACCAGCTCATTCAGCTCCCCGTCTTCATGCAGAGCAAAACAACCCTCCAATTAGCAGAAAAGACTTCTCTACCATAGCTTATTCTAATCCAATCGAACTCACAACTCTAGAATCACTATATATCCATAAAACGAAACCTAGCTATAACATAATGACTCCAGCTGTACCGTTCGTCACGATCCATGACTGACGCTTTTGAATCCGACTGGACTTGCCCGCTTCCCTCCGCTTCCCATACCGACCGACGCTAATATAGGGACCCTCGCTGCGCACTGCAGTCACTTGCTTTTCAGGTCCCCTCATGCAAACACTTGCTCAATTTTAGGTCATGCCAAATCAAACAATATTATTATTCATCCTTTGTCAGTTAGAAATTTTAAACTTCTGAAGATGGGAAATTAAATTCCCAAAACGCTAAGCTTTTTTATCAAATTGGTCGACAATCCTAATTATTATTGTATTATTAAACGGTTTTCCCATGTGAGTACTAATTTGAAGCGGGCCCACGCCCAGCTGCGACGCTATGGACTTTCCATTGGGCAGCCTGAAGAGACTATAGTAAAATGTCGAAGGGATTTGCAATACATGCATGCATACTTGAATGTATTTATGTTGGTTACGGCGTGGCAATATACAATAATGTAGCGGAAGGGGCTCATTATTGGGGCTCCTGCCCCCCTGCCTTCCCTTGGCACCAGTAATGACCACATCAAACTTGTTTGGTCCCCAAAAAGTAAAAGTTAGCATTGAATTGTGTTGATATTTATTTAGAACCTCCACCAACGAGGTTATGTTTTCGTCGTGTTAGTCAGTCTGTCTGTCTCTTTGTTTGTTTGTCTGTCTGTCACCAAAATAACTCAAAAAGTTATGAACAGATTTGTACGGAATTTACAGGGATTGTTAGGTATGTTAGGAGGAACAGATGATTAACTTTTAGTGAAGATCCGTCCATCCGTTTGTTTCTTTGTCTGCCTCATTTTTCTCAATGTCATAATTCAAAAAAATTAAAAGCAGATTTTTATTAAACTGACATGAGCTTTAGGTATATCACAAGCAGTAAATGACCAAATTTTTGTGATGTTCTGTTTGTTCGTTCGTATGTTTGTAGCTGTGTTTGATTTTATGTTTGTTACGCATTAACTCAAAAAATTTTCAATGGATCTTTATGAAATTTGCAGGAGTTGTTAATGTTAAAAGATATCAATATTCGGTGCAGATCGGTTGGTTCGTTTGAATGTTTGACTTATGTTTGTCATAATGTTTGTTAGCAGCATAAATTAAAATGTTATAAAAGGATCTTCAAAAAACTGCAGAAACAATTATTACTATTAATAGGCACAAATGAGTAGATTTTGGAATTGATTAAAAAAAAAATCTTGGTTTTAGAGCAAGTTGAATTTTTGTTATCATTGCCTTTCTTGGCGGAGGTATGAGCTCTCGGAGTGCTCTAGTTTATCGTATATTTCTCCATGGGCGGGAGGTGTTCTTGTATTATTCTATTACAGCTTACGTGAAAAATTTCGTGTATAATAATTTCTTTATAATATAACAGCTATGAATTTACAACCTAGTCAACAAGGCTCAGTGCGTATGTTTAATTATTAAGCCTTCTGACTAAGAAAAACGTAAATTCAACTTGACCGCTCACCCCAACTGGACAACCCACATGCACTGGTTCGTGCTGTAGGTACGCATCAACTTGTTCCCAAGGTATATGTTGTGCACTGCTGCTGTCACTCACAAGTCAGCAAGAGCTGTGGCGCCAAGGCCGGTAGGCTGTTGATGCGACAACCTGCGCTCCCTGACCTTCTCCATGCTCGCCTAAAGGGTCAGCACCCCCGCAGCTGCATACCGACACTAACATACCAACTTAACAGTTGAAACGCTACAAGATCTGACCTGCCTGGTTGGTACAAAGATGCAAGATGCACATTTGCTCTCTCAAGTATATGACTTTAGCACTCATGTCTCTTGCTACTGCAGACTGCTGTGTGAAACTTGCTGTAGAATAGTTTCCGAGTTTTGTCTAACAGGGTCAAATTCTTCGATACCACTACCTGCAGTTTTATCTAAAGTAGCAATTTCAATCACCAGCATTGGCATCCACGACACGTAAATGCATAATCTTTTTTCAGTTACAAATGTGGAAGCAAATACGCCTGTAAAAGATTGTAAGTGCAAAGAAAAGTGCCACATCTGAGAATTCGTAACTGTCTGCGCCAATAAACAAATATATCGCAATTATTTGCTTCTACTTGCATCTCTATTCATTAAATTAACTTCTAAGGCAAACGCCAAAAAATTTTGATCCGCGGTTTTTAGTCGACAAGGGAAGGGGGACGGAGTGGGTGGTGGAGAGTGTACAATGGTGAATGGTGGAGTACGGCGAGTGAGCAATGGAGAGTGCAGGGTGGAGTGTGGAGAGGGTGGTAACGAATGTGGAGTGTTAGGAATCTCAATATTAGGAGGGTGAGAAGCGGGAATTGTGGGGTGTAATGAGAGTGTAAAAGGTGCAGAGTGCATTAAGTGCTGACACGTGGAGAGCCTAGAATGAAGAGTGCGGAGTACGGGAAGTGTGCAGAGAGTGGGGAGTGGCGAATGGTGAGTGAGCAGGGTCTGTATCGGGAAGGTGCAGCTTAGGGAGAGGAGTGGGGAGAAGGTGGTGGAGAGTGCATGTATTATGGGGAGAGAAGCGAAGCGTGGAGTGCTGGAAGTGCGGATTGTTTGGAGTGTAATGAGTTGGGAGTGCGGAAGGTAAGCAAAATGTGATGAGCTTGGAGGATGGAGAGTGTGAGGAGTGGAAGGTGTGTGGAGTACAGTATGTGGCGAGTGGGAAGTGTGGACTGTGGAGAGTTTTGAATGTGAGGAGTGCGGGGTGTGTGATCTGTGGTATGGGTAAAGTGTGGAGTGTATGAGTGTGACAAGTGGGGGATGGAATGATGAGTTGAGTTTGTGAAGTGTAGAGAGCGCGGAGTGTGGACCCTGGAGAGTGAGACATGGAGAGTGTGGAGTGTGACGAATGCGTTTGGGGTGTGTTGAGCCTTGAGCGCGGGTGTGCCGTTTTGGGTGGGACGTGTGTAGGGTTGGTAGTGGAGAATGAAAAGAGAGGAGTGTGGAGTTGTCCGACTATCGAACTACTACCCAGATTTTTTTTCTCTAATTTGAGTTTCAACCGCCTAATTCAAATATTTCGCAAAAAGGAGAAGTGTTACTCAAAGTAGAGTCATGAGAATGAATTTTTTTTCATTCCTATATAATTTTAACTGCCTATTTCCTTATATTAGCTCTTAGTTAACACCATCCGACAGAGTCCAAATTCTCTTTGAAGATGAGTGCTCAGCTCTGAATATTGCCCAAATAAAAACATAGTATTATCCAATTGACTGCCCTATAACCATGCACATCATTCTTATCAACTTTTTTCAGTGAATAACTATATTATTTTACTACGCTTCTTTGCTTCATTTTACTAACTCCACGCAAAAGAGTTAATCGTGTCAGAGACGCCAGATGGAAAATAATATTGCATTTTCAGAGATGCGTTGCCGCAGTGCGAGGACATGGGACTCCTCCTGGTGCAGCTCCCCACGACAGAGGAAGACTTGGAAGTGACGATGAGTCATGGTTACTACTCCATCGACGTGATGAGGACCGACGAGACCACACCCTTCACTACCATGAGTGGCGGCCCAGTAGATGCTTCTTTGGTTACTGACTCCAGGCTGTCCGCCACCTCTGACGCACCCCAGTGCCTGGCCGGGAAATACGGGGAGTACTTTTCCCGGAGATGCAATTACGGTGGGACGTACACGGCCGTCGTCTGCCAGTACACCCCTGCGAACTAGAGGCGGCTGACTACCCAGCAGTATTGTAGAGGGCTGGATTGACACCATAATCATCTATAGGGCCGGATTGACACCATAATCAAGTAGCTTCTTCTTTTCCTTTCTTCTTTCCTACACGCTTTACAAAATAGGCGGCCTCATAATAAGTCGCTTCGTTGTGAACATTAAAAAAGTTCGCTGCTATCTGAGCGATAATTCGATGCGAAATGTAGGAGGCATCAGAACCTGGAGCGGTTCCTCCACCGAAGTAATCTACTCTGACGGCTAACAGTTCAACAGCGTGTATGGAGGGCGCGCATTTTATTGCAATCACGTAATGAAGATTTTCAATACATGCATGATACTACGCAATGGAAAGAGAAGACGATAGTTGAATCCATCTTAATTAAAGCAAGCGTTTTATGCTTTTCTAGTTTCGTGAGGTTTTCATCATACTCTGGAATGAGTCATTACATATTTAAAAAATTTTAACTTAAATCTAACTTGCAATAAAACGCACCACAAAAGTTAACAGTCTGCGTTCTCTCTTTTAAGACGAATGACTCTCGTTTGGTAAACTGTAGAACAATGTCAGTACACTTTCCGTACATTGCCCAAGCAAAGAGAGCATTTCATATAACATGTGCAAAGGAGCAGCGCAGGAAGTTCCGCTGTTTCACCATATCGGACAAAATCCATTGACGAATTTTTATAAGTTTATTTACTTCCGCACTCGCAATTGGTGATAGTTTTTACCTTTAATTCTCTGATTCTACGATTTGAAATTTTGATCTAAAAACACTTTAAATTGCTGTGCTACCTTACTAACAAGTTTATCATCGCGGAACAGCAATAGTTCTTCCCGTATTTTACAATTCTGTTCCCAACGTTGCTTCATGCTGGGAACCTCGAAAGTAAACACTAAGTTCGTCAGGATTTATATAATCCAAATTCTATCCTGTGGGGCCGTTAGGTCTGAGAATAATATACGTCAAAATGACATCCCCCCACTCCAAAAACAACACGTCTGTACAAAGTACATATTATTATAATTATCATCAATGTTATTATCAATGAATATGACAAACAACCTGAATTTGTTGATATTTGGTCAGAATGGTCGCCTTCTGATTCTTGAATTCCTCCTTTACGGTAGTCCCATCTTTTCACGAACCATAGGTCGAAAGTTGAAATCCGAGACTTTTTGTTGTTTTCTTTTCATTTCACTTGTTAACTTTTCTCGTGATAAGATGGACGGTTGAAGCCTTTTCTGACCACAAAGCAAAATCCTTAATTTGTTCACGCCAGCCGCTGTTTGCAGTGCACAGAATCCTAGTTTGACGTAAAGCCAAGTTCACACTAACGATTTGGATCGGCGCCATCAGCAAGGTGCCAATCAAGTTAGTAAATCCGATTGCGTTGCCGTGACTAGAGCCTGAAGTGTTTCAGCAATCACGCAATGGTGAGACTATGTAGATCATTGCCCATTTAAACTGCCTATAATTAGGAGGGATGGCCAATCAATAATTATTCTTATCATAGAGCCAAAATAGCATCGGCTGTGATTTTCAACAATCTTTTGGAGAATTTAATAAAGCACTCTTGATTCATGAGTACATATAAGGAGTGTCTGGAGGTATGAATATTAAATCCATATACCAATCAGCCTTTATGGAAGGACAGGATCCTACACAGAACATAACCTGCAACACTGAAACTCATATACCTAGGGACGTCTACCGTGTCTTCACCAGCGTGGACAATAAAGTATGCAATTGACACGGCGAGAGCACGTTAAGTTCAGTTTATAAGCTATAACCTGCCGGAATCTTAACCTTGAGAATCCGCTGTCCGACTTTGGAACGACTTTTAAAAGTTGAACCCAAACCAGTCATCCCTGAGATAACCAGAAAATCCATATTACCCCTCAAAACGTAGTTTTCGGGCATTTTAAATGAAGTTGTGCGGTGGTTAACATCTAGGATACGATTGCAAGCAGCGACGTCAAGGCGTCTTAAGTCGCTAAAAATTTAAAGCTCCCTGACTCAACTTAACTTAACTTGCCTTGGTTGTACCAGCCGATGACTTCTTTAGTTAACAGAACATGCTCTTGCTAACCCTTCCCATTCCCCCGGCAGATATTTCAGAAATTTTGGTTCATCAGGTTGAAAAATTCTAACCATGAACTACGCCTCTATATCAGTCTTTTACGTGCTCTATGAAAAGCTATGTCGAAGGCTACTGTACAGTGTGAAGAAAATAGTAATTTAAATTACTGTATTTTTTGTCTGTTTGTTCAAACCTTTCACTGTATGGCATATGATATTCACCTTAGACTATAGTGTCGACAGTAGGGCATAGTATGTAAGTACCAAGCAGACCTATTCTTAGAGGGGAAAGTCTGTATTAGGTCGCGCATTGTAGGGTTGAATTTTAATTGTTACTGTTGCTTTGCTTGGCGGAGGTGAGCGCTCTCAGAGTGCTCTAGATATTATTCTTATCATATCCCTATATTAACCATTGTTAGTACTATCGTGTTCCGCGCACTTTACGGTTTGATATTAAGTCAGGGAGCTTTAAATTTTTAAGATGTAATGGTGAACAAGAAGTGTTGATGAACGCATCTAATTCGAATCTGTGTGGTGCCTCCTCCTAATTGTGGCTTTGCTCTCTTTTATTATTCTTTTTGTGCTGTCTCTACATTGTGTTCTTGCTCTCTTCCATTATTTTTCTTCTTCATCTCTATGTGATATCCTTAACGATTTCGCTCTTTTTATGAGTTTCTTTCTGTGCTTTGTCGTGCACTTTTCCTATTTTCTCTATGTTGACTTCTGTGTTTTCATCATTCTTTGCTATTTTCGTGCGCTGTCTTTTACGATTTTGTTCTTTTTCAGTGTGTTATCTACAGTTTTTTTTTTTCTTTCTTTACGCTGTCTCGTGAGGTTTGGATCTTTTTACCTTCTCCGTGCATTACCGCTTGCAGTTTGTGTTATTCTGTGCAAAATCTTATGGAGTAGTCGATTTGTTTCAGCATGCTGCCGTTTGCAGTTTGATCTGCTTGGATTATGTTATCGACAGTAGACAAAACAGGACCATTTCCATATAAGGGCCGAAACTCATGTTTTGCGCCTTCTGAGTTATTATCGCTGATTTGTTCAGAGTTGCTTCTAGTCGCGTGGTGCCACGTGCAGTTCTGATGTATGATATTTATTCTCAGCATATGCATCCTATAGTATTTAATTTACCCAATATACTAGCTAGCAAGTTGCCTGTGTGAATATAATCCATATCTTAGATGTCTACTTTGGATCACTATTTCGTGAATTTTTACATCGTTAATTGGATGAGGATCACGCCGCGCTGCATAGGCGACTCGTTCAATTATTTGCCTCTTTCGTTCTTTGTAACATTATTCGTTATGATCATCCATGTGGAAAACGTCCTGGGAACCTTTAACCATTGAATTCAAGGTAACTATTTCATCTGATGAAACTCTACAGCATCGATAATTACCCCAGAGCGCATCTTTCGTTGAAAACTCCCCTCCATCTTGATGTATCTTACTCTCCAAAATATTCTATAGGTTTCAATTGAGTTAAATTTCAGAGAACACGTGGGCCATTCCAGACAATGGCATCTAGCAAAAACTAATTACTGTAGTAATTCCAGTGATATGTTTGCCGCACATGAAACTTTTTGTTTTCTTAACTATGTCTTGAAATTTCCCTCCAAAAAGACAATACTAGCATTAAATATAATCTTAATTACAAACAGTATTTTCCATTGACCATCCAACATGCGTCAAATTATTCGAACCCAAACACGACTCTACCCCTCCTTTGTTGGCGGCTCAACGATGAAAATAATTTCACTATCTGCAACCCGTCTTTACATCACCCATCTGATCGGTCTATGATAGCAAGGTATTCATCTGCAAAATGAACTTATTGATAATTCTTCCTGGAACTCATAATGTAGAAGAATTTATTGTACGGATGCTGCCCTGTATCTACGTATAGACAAAATATGTGACACCAAAAATGATTTAACAGGAAACTATATAAATAGAATAATTGCTGAACTATCTATACAGGGTGTGTTCTAACTCATGGTACAAACTTTGACTTCATGTATTGAAATCCAAAACAAACACATTTTCATGAATAACGAAATGCCCTAAAATGCATCGTTGTCAAGATATCAAATTATTTAAATGTATTTGATTTTAGGGAAATTTCTTAGTTTCTTAAGTTACACGACCCGCTTAATGGCAACATTTGTATGCTTTTCTAACTCTGGTGGGGAGAGTCTCCCGAGTTCTAGGTGATGACAACTGATTTGACTTCATTAACTTTTTTACAAAATTGAAATTACAACAAGCGTTCAAAATGCCTGCCCTGGTTGTCATTGCACATCTGAAACCTACGCAGAAGCGATTCCCGAGCACGATCGAATTCTCGCGGATCATCCTCAATGCGTCCTGCAGCGTCCACTATTCCTACAACATGATCCATCTCTGTCTCCCCTGGGGTCACATAAATTAAACTCTTCATGTGCCCCAATAGGTAAAACTCCAAAGGTGTCATATCTGGAGATCTCGCTGGCCATAGAACTGGCCCAGAACGTCCTATCCATCTGTTGGGATATGTATTGTACAGTCTAGGTATCGTCGCACATTCATTGAATAATGTGATGGAGCACCGTCGTACTGGAACCACATCTGTCGTCGAATATCCAAAAGTACGTTTTCCAATAGGCCAGGCAATACCTCCCTTAGAAATACTTCATAGGACTCTCCTGTTACACTCTCAGGCAGTACATATGGTCCGACCAAACTGTTACCGACAATACCAGCCCACAGATTTACTCTTACCGGTGTTGTAATTACTCAGCCGCACAATGTGAGGGTCTTCTTGCTGCCACATGTGGATGTTGTTTGTGTTAAAAATACCACCGCGAGTGAACGTTGCTTCATCAGTGAAGAGCATATAGTTTGGAAACTCATTGTCCTCTTGGCACTTATTCATAAACCATGGTGCAAACTGTTCACGAGGGTTAAGTCAGCTGGATTGAGCTTTTGCACTCTCTGAAAACGGTAGGTATGGGCACATGCCGTTATCTTAGAGAGTTTGCTATACTACTGAGTGAGAACGTGTTCCGAGTTCATCAGCCGCTGCTCGAGTGCGCGTACGTGGGTCTGCTACAAAATGTCGTAGTATCCGCTCATCGTCATCGACGAGAGCTCGCTGAGGACGAGGACCACCAACATGTCTTCTGCTTGACCGCCTCATGGAATGGAGCGCAACTTGGCAGATTAGCTTTAATGGCGACACATGATCAGTAATGCACGTATGGCTGGTGAACCCTTCAACTCCATTCAATATGAATGGGACGGAATTGGCTGCTGTCACCCAACAACGTGACTTGGGAATCACTATGACAAGCAAACTACAACACAGTCAGCAAGTTGACAAGTCTATGAAAATGGGAGGAAGAGTGCTGTGATTCATCACCAGAAAATGCAAGTCTAAGGACATCATCGTCCCCTTGTACAAGGCGTTAGAGCGGCCACACCTAGAATTTGCTGTTCAATTCCTGTAGCCACATCTGTGTAAAGTAATCGATAACACTGAAAGAGTCAAACGCAGAGTAACGAAATTGATACCTCACCTCAATTGAGAAACAAGTATTAACGTCGCCTACAAGAACTAGGTCTGATCTCTCTCGAGCAAAGACGACTCAGGGAGCAACTAACAGAATCAGTGAAGTACTTGAATGGATTCAAAGACGTACCTACAACAGGACTCTCTGAAAGAGACCTTAATGATCGCTTGCGAAACAACGGTCAAAAAGTTAAGCATAAAGCTCGAAGAACAACCTTAATTCAGCAATTCTTTCTGTATTTCATAACCAGCATTTGGAATAGGCTCCCATCCGACGTTGTTGCTGCGGAGTCAGTCAACTCGTTTAAAAATCGTCTTGACATACATAGGGAGAGACATCCTCCAGAGCTAATTAAGAACCCCTCCACATGAGTTGCAAAATTTTGGTGTCTCTTTGGGAATGGGCCCGTTGGTTCGTCTACTACCGGCTATCTAATCTAATATAAAATGTACTTAGTGAACTTGAGTAAGATTGTCAAGAACAACTGGAATAAGAGCCGCACTTCATCGTCAAAAGATAGGCATGAATTTTACTGTAATACCGCAAGTTATTGTTGCATTTGCTCCATATTTCTCATCAAAATGTGACTTATAGCAGTAGTGAAGTAAAATAAATCGATTGAGTTTTTCAGTAATATTCAGTAGGGTACCTCACGCTTCATACTTTCCCTCCATAGTGAATTATAAGTCCAGGTAAAAGGTGCTTTTTGAAAGTCAGCACGCCGATTAGTGCACTCACGGGCAATACCTGCCTCAACGTGCTCTTTAAGCACGGCCATATAATATATATACTCGCACAACACGGTTTAGAGTTCGTGTACAGGAAAGCATATTAAGTTTAGGGCGGTTCTTTTCTCAGTGTTCGCGCTTCTCTTTACCAGGTGTTCTCCACATTTTCTTCTTTGCCTGTCGGTTTTCATACGTTCTCGCACCCCCTACAAAATTAATAAGAAGAGGGAGCTAGTGGTAGACGGACCAGCAGGCCCATTCCCAGAGAGGACCTAGCTGAGACTAATCCTCCTACAGAATCGACGTAATGCTAAATTTGTGCAAAACAATTTGGGTTACATGTTCGATTCGCAAGGAAACAATCCAAGATATCGCACCCCATGCATAAAGAGTTACATTGCAGCCCGAGAGGTGGAACTATTACCTAAGATGTATTGACTAGCATGAGGTCAAGACACTTGAAGCACCACAATCGACTTAGGAGCCAGGGAACGAACACAAGATGTGGCATTTGTGCTGGACATTAACAGAACTTTGACACGTTATACAAGTCATGAACTTGTAATTTCACCTCCAACTTTTCTAGAGAGCCTCAGTGGCCGAAATATAATTAGTAAAGTTTCTTCAAGTGCTCTTTATTTATTTTGTTCGATGATGAGAAAAGTTTCTTTAGTCCGTGGATTACTCATTTGAATATTTAGAAATCATTGACACAGCTTAAACTGGCGTGCGTTAATGACATTCTCGAACGTCGTAGGTGAATATATTTTTATGCTGAATAAAATTCACACAGATTGGCAGTTATAAGGAACACAAACATAGAATAAATCTTAGGGAACATGGTTGTGTAGATGTAAGTTGCATTGAAGCGAAATACCAGGTAGTACATAGTAGTGTGTGCATTGATCATTACGTTACGTAAGCACAGTGGAATGTTACATCGATCTAGACGAGCTTTAGTCGTGCGTTGCTATAATGGAAGAAATAAAGGTACGATCCCAGTCTTTGTCTCTCACAGCTCGAAGAAGGTATTAAGTACTTCATATCGTGCCCCAAAAAGGTAATAAATAGCTTATATCGTGCTTCAGTCAACCTTATTGCAATTTCCAATTAGATGACCGATCAATCTATGTAAGCATACTTTTTTATTTCAAGTAATTAACTTTCAAAAGCATGAGGATAATTATTCATTACCCTGCAGTCAGTTACTTGCCCTCAAAGCAATACTGATTCTAGCTGATGCGTTTCATTTTCAATGATTTGTCTGTTCTTTCTGCGTGCGTGTATTTTGTAATTAATAAGTGTTCAACTCATGATCAATAGTTGAAATAATAACACGGAGGTGTGACAGACGGAGTGCGTCGCTCTTATTTAGAAACTGTACTAGTGGATGAGCTTGACCGGTGTAATTAACTTTTCTAATGATTAATAAATGTATTTACTTCCGCCTACACGTCGACGTGGTAGCTCAATTTTGTAAATGTTTTGTTTTCATTCTTATTACGCAAAACGTGGCATTCGTTAATATCCTTCTACCAGAGAATACCTCAGTTAGCCCTATCTGCTCCAAGGCGAGACGAAATTATTGTACCGCTCTACCGTTTTTCGTTCCCAGTTCTACGCTCAGTGATTTTCAGTGCCCAAACTTCCGTGACTTTTCCTAATTTCTCATTAGTATCAACAAAATTGCAAGATACCCGCACATTATAACCAACAATCGTAATAAGTATCACATTTTTTTTAGAAAATTCGGTGATTAAATTTCCACGAGCGCGCGCTTCTTGGTCGACGTCAGGCAGCATCACAGCAGCAGCTATGCATTGTTAGTCGCCCACTAGCAAGCAAGGACTACGATAATGTGGCGCACACGCTCCTCACTGGTTGAATGGTGTGCAATCGTAGATTTATTTACGAAAAAGAACTTCTGCAATGATTACAAAAAGATAGAAACAAGGCTAGAAATTAAAAATATAAGTCATAATACGTTCAGCTCATTGAAGTAAAAGATCATGATCTAATTATGCAGCTTACAGTTTGTAGTAAGAGCAAAAGCATTGACACCGTCGCTGCTATAGATGTAATTCGCCGTCATAAATAATACCTAATCATAGTCCTAGTTTACTGTATAATTGATTAGCCTAAAGACGTCATGAAGAAGAGTAGGCTTAATAATTAAAGCCTGACCCATTCTGACTGTTCTCTGCTGGAACTATCAGTGCAGTGTCACTGTGCCGTTGCCTATAGCTTCTGCAGTTACCCTGAAAATAAGACAACTGCTGCAGGTGTGCAGCTGGAGCATTCACCCTGTACGCCCCGATGAATTTTTCTTATATTCAACTTTAACAAACGATAAAACTACTCATAGCCATTTTTTATGAATAGGTGACATAAGAGTTGAATAGATTACTTTGAGACTCTGACGATAAAACTCTCATATTGATAAAGTTATAAGTATTTTTAGTGGACGGTACAAATTTAGCTCGCCTTGGCGCTCAAGCGGCTGAGAAAAAATTTGTAACGGATAGGATTAAGAAATTTTATTTTGTTGATATTTGCTAGACGGCATGTTCTTAAATGCTAATATACTGGCAAGGAATAAGAGAGACAAAGAAAAAACGTACTTAAGATAGCTATCGTACAACCTTGCTGCTACTAAAAATAATAAACGGACGGCTGAAAAAATTAGTGAGGTGATATCCAAAAAGTATTAATACTCTTATTAGATAAAAAATATCTCAAGTTTTCTTATAACCATACCTTACTTTATCGTATGCTAAAAAGAATATATTTAATATCTGTTGTTAATATAAAGGTATCTTCATATATCAGTGGTGTATATATTTTCATATGATTATTAAAGATCACGAAACAACAAAAAGCTTTCTCCAACAAGAATTTCGTATTTATAAACAAGGAGCACTGCCGAGCAGCCTGTTGGAACATTCAGAGTTGCCTTAGTAGGCTGGTTCCGGGTGAAAGCTCACGCTGAAATCGTTAAGCGAACCGTTCCACGAACACCTTCCATTTTTTTTTTTTCACTAAGCAGTAGCTATATATCGGACGGACACGCAGGCGAGGTTTTAGGCCGCCAGTGCAACCCTAAGCGGGTAGAAAATGGGGCTGGGAGCTAGGGAGGTTGGCATTCTTTAAAAGTTCATTCCTTGATTTCTAAAAGTTTTTTTAATATTAGGCCGAACTTCACGAAAATTGGTAGAGATATTTAAAATCGGAAAAGATGTGGGTTGGACTCAAGTACTTTTCCCGTTTTCCCCATAGAAAACGAGTTAACAGGATCAAAAGTGTCCTTAGGTAGTGGGAAAGTGCTTCCCAAATTATTATAGGGTTACGGTCACTGTAACCCCCCAAAAAGGGGCAAAGAAGGGGGGCATGGGGGTCAAAATTGTCGATTGTGCACCGATTGTTTTCAATTTTGCACAGTATATGTATTTTTGAAAAAGAAACACATTTTGTTCCCGCAAAATTTTTTATTTATGCCTTAGTTTGGGAAATATTTGCAGTTTTTATTGTTAAAATAATGCAAGCTGGTTTTGTGGGGTCATAAACGTACTGAACTATCAAAACTAGTGCTAACATTGGCCAGCACGTAGTGAAATACTTAAAGCTTTAAAGTTTTTTAGGTCATTATAACTCGAAAACTAAGGCGTTTTGGGCATTTTATCATTCATGAATATCAATTTATTTTGAGTTTTTCTACATATAGTTGAAATTTGACTGCCTAAAAAAATCATGTATATATATTCATTTCCCATTATTTCACAAACTAATGCCTAATTTAAAAAAATGCGGGAGTAAAATGTGTTCCTTTTTCGGTCAACGAACAAAAAAAAAATTGGATAATCTGGTTTGTGTACTAAAATTTCATGGAGTTTTGGGCACTAGAACCCCAAAGAGGGATAATGCGGGGGAACCGATGAGGGGGGATCAAAAATCATGAAAGTATGCATTCATATCATTTGTAGATGCTAATACAGCATGAATACTACGTTTAACCTCGTCAATAGAGCAAAAAAGTGCATTATATGACTTTTCACCCCAATATTTTATGTTTTTTACCCATACTGTAAATGTGATTTTCTCACCTAAAAATAAATAGAAGTCAATGAGTTTTCATGCTAGGAAAAAACAAAGACAGTTTTGGAATCCTTGAAATATTTCTAACAAAACAACGGCTCTGTTTTTTTTATTTTGGCTTTCAAATATTTTATGACAGTTTAAATTCGAAAATTGTGTTATATTTATGAATATCTTAGTTAGTGATAAAAAATTGCGTATCAGAAGAAAACGAAAAGGAAAATAAAAATTCATAGCCATTGTTTGGTTATAAATGCTTCGAGGATTCTAAATCGGTCTCAGTTTTTGCTCTAGCGTAAAAAATCATAGACTCCTATTCTTTTGAAAATTTTGAGAAAATAGTAATAAAAATAAACCCCATTTTTTAAAAACTAAAGCCTACATCAAAAAAGTTGTACGAACAAAAAGTGATTCTTTTTCGAAATTACTTTTCGGTCCATATATAAAAATTTTTTGAAAAATTTGGGTTGATCCCCTTCAAGTTGCACCAACTTTCGTTTGAGACATTTTATACAGGGATTCTGATAGATAATAATTCCCTGAAAACGAATGTCAACCTCGCAACCAACGGAAATAATGAATTTCTTTATATCAATTAATTCAATAAAGACTGCATAGAAAAGAGAGTGATTTGCAGAACAGGTTGGAGAAACACTTGACGCCTTTAATAAAAAGGTTGATAACGCAAAACCAATGAGCAATGAAATTAGTTAGGTTATCATTTAAAAAAACATTTACCCTAGCCGTCTCGGGCCCTGAAGGCCCCTTGCTGCTGTAACACCATCCCCACCAGCCGTTCCAGATGCATCCAATCAACCTGCAGTTGCAGAAGTTGCCAAGCTTCGTATGTGGGCAGCACAGGGCAGCATTACATGGCCCGCATTGACCAACATTTAGGTATATCCAGTGGAACAGGTTTTCCACTTGCAAAGCCTGCAGATTCAGCTCCCATCTTCATTCAGAGCAAAATAACCATCCCATTAGCAGGAAAGACTTCTCCATTATCGACTTTTCCAACTCAACAGAACTCACAACACTTGAATCTCTTTACATTCATGAAACTAACCCCAGCCTCAACATAATGACTTCAGCCGTTCCCCTCAGTACAATCCACAACTGACATTTTTTCCCCTGACTGTACATCCCCTCCGCCTCCGAAGCTCCCTAGCCGTCTCGACTGCCCAAGCACTGACATAGGGACCTCTCCACCTTACCCCGGTCATTTGCCTTTTACACTTCCCCACGATAGAATCTCCCTCCCAGTTAGCATTCTGAAATAAAATTTTTAGTTTCAGACATTTATACAATGTTCTTGTTTTAGTTCTGAAGATAGGAATATAGTTAATCCCGAAACGATAACGTTTTTTATGTAGACACTTTTTTGTTAATTTGATTAGTAATTAGTCTTGGTTTATTATTTGAAATTAGCTATGATATATTTTAGTTTTCAGCGTACCTATTGAATTTTCAAAATTATATGTAAATATATATATATATTCATAAACTTACGCGTAACACATATGATAAATAAATCAGTTGAATTAATTACTTGGAAAATGAACCATAAAGCAGGTACATTAACTAAGTTTTAAACATACACCTTTTACACCTTTACACCTTTATTGTTTCCAAAGTACATGTACAAAAACCCAAAATACAAATTAAAATCATTATCACATCCATTGTATAGGAAACAAGCCCTTGAAAAGTGTTGACACTAATTGGGCACATATCGTAGAAGACGATACTGGCTTAAACAGTAGTTTTTAAATGCTTTTTTGAATAACTGGTGTGACATAGGTTCTATTAGATTTTCTGGGAGCCCATTATAAGCAGCAATTGACTGGAAAACAGTGGAACGTTTTTCCACTTCATGGCGAACTGAAGGCAGAAATTTAGATAACAAGGAGTACAACATTACTGAACAACCCTCGTTACCCTCTTTTACACTTAGCTTTGTTAAACAAAGTGGTCAATAGCGGTAAGCCTACTTAAATTCATTTTTTATAGCTATTTGTAGTAATTTGAAGTCTAACCCTAACTTTTGGTTCATGGTATTTGTATGCATCAGGGATACATTATTAGCATCTCTTTTTACATTTAATATAATCCTAAAAACGTCGTTTGTTAATGTCATTATTCGCTTTATTACGTTCTCAGTTGCCCCGCCCCATATGATAGCATATGACAGTTGTGAGTAAATCAAAGAATAATACAATGATAGCAACGCATCTCTAGATAAAAACTTTGACACGGCACATATGGCACCTTTGGCCTTGCTTAGTTTGTCGAACAGTAGAGATATGTGAGCAGCAAAACTAAGTTTATTGTCAATAACAACTCCTAACTAGAGCACTCTGAGAGCGCATACCTCCGGCAAGTGAGGCAACGGTAGCAAAAATTCAAATTGGCTCTGAAACCATAATTTTCGTTGCATAAACTCAAAAATCTAATCATTTGTGTCTTTTTATATTAATAACAGCTTGTTTAATTTTTTTGAAGATCCGTTCATTACTTTTTTAGTTATACTGTTAACAAACGTTATGGCAAATATAAGTCAAACATACAAACGAACCTACCGATCTGCACCAAAATTTGACCATTTATGTCTTTTACCATTACTAATAACTCCTATAAATTTCATAATGATCCATTCATTATTTTTTCAGTTATTGTGTTAACAAGCATAAAATTAAAAACAGTCACAAACGAACAAACCAACGGACCACTACTAAAATTTGTTCATTTACTCTTTGTTATATACCCAACAACTCATGTTAATTTCATCAAAATTCATCCGTAACTTTTTGATTTATGGCATTGAAAAAAATGACGCAGACAAACAAACAAACTGATGGACATATCTTCACCAAAAGTTAATCATCTGTTCCTCCTAACTTACCTAACAATCTCTGGAAATTTCATCTAAATCGGTTCATAACTTTTTGAGTCATCTTGGTGACAGACAGACAGAGAGACAAACACGACGAAAACATTACCCCCTTGGTGGAGGTAAATATCGAAATGAATTTACCCACTCCCACTGTACTCCATTTAAAAATATGTGAGGTAGTGCATTCACTCTCCTAGAGCTAAAAACCATAAGTTTTGTTTTGCTTGCACTCGGGGTCAGTTTGTTAGAAATAAGCCAATGTAGTAACACATCAATTAATCTACGTAGTTTTGCCACGGTAGAATCAAAACAACGGTCATGCACATAAAAAACAGCATCTTCAGCAAATAACCGTATAGATACTCCATCAAAAAACATATCATTTATGTAAATATTGAAGAGTAATGGCCCTAAAAGAGAGCCCTGGGGACGCCTATTTCTATGTTGTTTGTACGTTCAAACTTGGGAGAAAATAGTTTCGCAACGCCTGTCAATATGACCAACATTTTAATTTTGAAATCAGATAGTGTTAAGGCGATAAATATCACGTTGCGGGGTAACGACAAGTGCAGAGACTGATTTGGCAAATACAATTTCCAGCAGGCTATCTGGATACCCAGAGTGCATGCACTGACCTCCTTCATACTTAAAATAATAATTCCAGATGACACACTAAATCATAATTTTGAGTATTTGTTCAGTACTATGACGACTGGTGTACCTGTCATGAGCTAATTATGGATCGCGTGTAATGGTGCCACAGCAATTCTCTTTGTTCGCAAATACTGGTTAAAATATAATACTCCGAATCTTTTTCAATCTTGGTAGTCATGATGGTGATTATGGTAGAGGTAAACTAGTAACAAGTTAAAATCTCCCATTTGAACTTGACCGTGATTGGCCGCTATAGCTGAATTGTGTCTATTACGTTGTTATCAAAAAGTAGGTATGAATTCAACAGTAATACCTTAGGTTAAAGTAGAGTCTTGCTCTGCTTTTCTCTTTAAAATGCTACTTTACAGCAGAAAGGCGATAAAACAAAAACAAAACAGAAAATCTAATTTTCGGTCAAAATAAGCAGGTTACTTCACACGTCATATTTGACCTTCACAATGAATAGATAAGGCAAAGCCAAAAGGGCTGTCTGAATGCCAGCATAGCTTTCAGTGCCCTCACGGGAAATACCCGCCTCAGCGTGAGCACGGCTATACATACCAACTCTATGACAGGGTTTACAGGCAGTGCACGTGAAAACGTGTTGATTTTAGGGCAGTTCTTTTCTTAGTGTTGGGATTTTTCTCCAAACCAGTGGTTCTCAACCTTCTCTTTACCTGGCACGATTACTATAATAATAGTCTTTATTAAGAACTCATAGACATTACAAAAGTGGAATGATATATGGTACACAGGAGAATATATCTTATTCCTAGATTACACACAGCACATGTCGCAGTGATCTTACATATTAGACATCATTACGCCCCATTGCTTGGCGTCCGTCAGGCAACAGGAGGCGCTGCCATCGTATATACATATTAGATCCTCTGTAGCCATTGTCATTAGGCTTTTATTAATGAGTTGTTGGGGTTCCCAATCCTGTTTTTTAGGCTCCATGCCCATTTCCTGGTCCTGACTTTGAGACAATCAGTGTATTTTTGAGCAAATGACAGACCTGCGCTGTTAGACCTTGGCATATTCATTAATTTGAGGAATATGTCATTATCAGCCATCCGCAAACGCCGAATGGATTTTTTTTAAGTTACCTCAAAGTGTGTCACAGTTGAGGGGTAACAATAAGTCCGGAATAATTGACATTTCACCTCATCAGAGCAGTGACTAAATTTTCTAATTAACGTGTTAGGTACCAACTCCATGGAGCATCCGCGTTTTTTCTCTATATCCTGGTTATCACGAAAATCATCAGTCATTTCATGACCCAGGTATGAGAAGCTGTTTACGTACTTAAGCTCTACACCATTAAGCACAGAATGTTTATGACCGGGAAGGCTACATCTCCTAGGCCTAATATATGTACATACATGCAAGCTGTTCTTACTGTGCTATATTCAATACAAAGAATATAAGCTTCGCCCTCGCTGATTGCGAGGAGATTTTGTAATCCTGTAGCATGGAGAGAGGCAAGCTCTATGTCTTCAACATAACTAAGGGCATTTCCCTAACAAAACTTAGGGCCGCATTAGAGGGTGGTCAGGGCAGGGGCGCAGGTGGAAGGTAGGGAGAAGGTTATATTACGTTACAAGCGGCCAGCTCATGCGATATTTAGCCGGGACAGCGACTGCGAGGTCCCTATTGGCGACACTGCGGCGGCTGTAAGCCAGTGCAGCAGCGACAGAGATGTTGAGGGTATGGTTGGTCGTACTGTTTCAGACAGAGACTCCGTAGAATCTGATGACCTGCTGAAATCAGCTCTGAGTTAGCATCAGATTTTTAGAACATTGATCAATCTTTCGGTTACTTAATGCCTCGATGGCGTTGGAAGAGAATGGAAAGTCAAGCNTGTACAGTCGCTGCTGCAGCGTCCTGTACCACCCCTGAATGGCGGACATTCAGCATGTAATTAAGTACCTATTACCACCCCTCAGGCAGCCCTGTTAAGCTTCTGCCGCGGCTCTAAATTCAGTTAGGGTTACTGCTAAATTGTTAATATGACAGCCTACTTTAGCTGCATTCAACTTTGTATTGATATACAGTCAATGAAAATATTGAACAGAATGGGAGAGAGTAGGCTTCCTTGTCGTATACCATTAGTCATGCAAAACGCTGATGATGTTTTTTTCCCCATTTTACATAGCAATTTTTGGGTTTGAAACCAATAATTCAACATTTTTGCAATGTAGGGATGTATTTGTTTCTCCAGCATACATTTGAACATTATTATGTTCTCGCACCCCTTAAATTATTACTGAAATTAGATAGCTGTCAGTAGACCGACCAAAAGGCTCATTTCCAGGAAGTAGCAGAAACTAATGCCCCAACAGAATCTACGTTATGCAAAATTTAAGTTAATTTTCGAATGACACAGAAATAATTCAAGACTTTGCACCCCATAAAGAGCCAAATCGTACCCCTAAGGTAAAACCTTTGTTTCAGACGCATTGAATAGCTGGAGGCCTAAAGACGCTCCAAGCAACAAAACCGATTTGTGAGTCATGGGAACAAACAAGTGATATGTTATTTGCATATAAACTGAAGTACAGCACGTCATGACAGTCACGGACCTTTGGTGAATTAGTAATCTTCTTACCTCCACCATTGTTTGACAGTCTCAGTGGGTGAAATGTATTGGTGTCGTTTTTCCAAGCGCTCTTTGTTTACTCGCTTCTATAGTTTAATATCTTTCTTCAGTCTTTGTTTTACTCGGTTGAATATTTAAAAGAAAAACTTTTGCACAGCGGAAGCTGATGTGCGTTCATGACAATCGATGCAAGTCTCAGAAAGTCATAGGTGAATAAATTTTTATGTAGAATAAAATTCACATAGACTACCAGTTATATAGAACACAAGCACACAATAAAACTTAGGAGAATTAGCGCTGAAGACTAGAAATATTGAATTGATATTTCAGGTAGTAGATGGCAGTATTTGCATTGATCGTTACGTAACGAGAGCACAGTGGAAAGTTGCATCGATCTAGACGAGCTTTAGTCGAGCGTTGTTTAAGTGGAAGAAATGAAGGCGAGGCCAGTCTTTGTCTCTCACTCGTCGAAGAAGGAAATAAGAAGTTCATATCGTGCCCAAGAAATGCAATAAGTAGTTTGTATCGTGCTTCAGCCAACCTGCTTGCTATTTTCAATTAGATGGCCGCTGAATCTGTGAAAGCAATCATTTTCTCTTTATTTCAAGTAATTAACCTTCGGAATGCAGACGGACAATTATTCATTACCTTTCAGTCAGTTACTTGCCCTCAAAACCATACTGATTCTAGCTGATGCATCTTGGTTTCAGTAACTTGTCCCTTCTTTGTGTGTCTTTTACAATAACTAAGAACTCAACTGATGATCGATTGAAGTATGAAACGGTTATATTTAGATACTGCTCTAGTGGATGTTTTCGACCGGCAGTATTAACTGCCCTATGTGATCCATAAATTTATCTACTTACGCGTCGACGGGGTAGCTCAGTTTTGAATATATATTTTTTTTATTTTCACCCATGAACGAAGTGAGAGTGGTGATAATGTTTTCGTTGAAGATTTAGGTACATAGGCCTGTCCACCCAAAAAGAGGTAGAAAGAGTTGAGCAACGGTAATGATTTTTGCAGGGAGTCTGGTGAGTTGACCTAGATGTGACCCATGCCCAGAAACTAGGATTAGCTGGACATCAAAAATGTGACGTTACATTTGCCTCCACCGCGGGTGATGGCCTTACGCCACGAGGCCTTCTAGTTTTTATTGTGGCACAAGTGGTATTTTTGAACGCATATGTTGTTTTTTTTTATTATCAGGCAGTCAGTCTGAGGTTTCGTTTCGTCAGAGTGTATCTCAGATAAGAAATTTCATAAGGTTGATATTTGCTAGGCACGATGTTCTTATCAGATAATTCTGGTAGGGCAATGAGAGAGTCAGAGAAAAAAATGCATAAGGTAGCTATTAGGCACCGTGCCACCAAAAATTATTAAATAGCTCAAAAATTGAAAAGGTGACATGGACAGAGTATTAGTAATGCTACTGGATATATAGAAGAAACATCTCAAAAAGTTCATCGATGTGGCGTCGGCTGACTTTTCTTACTTACTTTACCTTGATTACTTTGATGATCTTGAGGACGAGGTCCTGGTGATATTACATGCACGCCACCCATCTCGGGTAGCAGTCCTGGCTCTGAGGGGGATGTGTCTGTGTACATTTCTCTTTTTATATCATGTATTTTCCAATTCCGTATGATGATGACATAAAAAGCTGGGTAGAACTTTTGCACCTGATATATTTTGAGAGGGGATCATGGAGGGGGGGGGGGGAAATTATCAGTTGTCGACAGATTGTTCTTAAATTTGCACAATGAATGTATGTTTGAAAAAGAAACACATTTTGCTCCTTTAACTTTTTTCCTAATTTAGGCATTAGTTTTTGAAATAATGGGAAATATATATGTGTATTTTATTTGAAATTTCAAAAGAATAAAACTCAACGAGTTTTCATGATAGAAAAAAAAAGACAGCTTGAAAAAAGCGGTGAAACATTCCTAACCAAACTATTTAGTTCAATTCTTTATTGTCCATTGCGTTCGCTTGCTAACTAAAACAATAAGGAAAAGATAAAATATTAGGTATTGAGCCATGATAAAACAAATTATTATGAGGGGAAATATGGAAAATCCTTCTTTATAGTTTTATTAGGAATGTACTAAGGATTCCAAATCTGTCACTGTTATTTTTTTTTAATGATCAAAAGTCATTGCGTTCCATTATTTTGAAATGTCTGCTATATATACCATATATATCTCCCACTATATCATAAAGTCAGGCCTATATAAAAAATAAAAATGTAATTCCTGTTCAAATATGCATGTACTGTGCTAATTACAGAGCAATTGGTGCACAAATGTTGATTTTGCCAACCCCCTCCTATACCCTCTCTCAAAACGTACCAGGTGCAAAAGATCTACGCAACTTGTTTTCTTGTTTCAATGTCCTCATCATATTGAATAGGAAAATACATTGTATAGCTATAAAAGAGAAATGTACACAGACATCCCCCCCCCCTCAGAGCCAGGACTGTAGTGGTGATGCTGCATTCCGTGACCAGCTGGAGAGCTAGTAGCGAGTTATCTCCACATTGCACGTAACCCTTACAGCGTGTTTGTTTGGCACTTTCAGTAAGTATGCGTCCAGTAAGTTGCCATACTTCACAGTTTCAACCACTGCGGTGGTTTGAATGTTGCCAGGCATTTTGTTGAATAACCTCACCCCCCGGGGAACGGTGAAGAAATTAGAATACTTTGTGACTGTTGAATCCCAAACCACGCTTCACATTTATAGCCTATACGGTCAGAGTATCTGTCAGGAATCTACCCATCGATAATGATATAAATTCCTCTTAGAATTTTCCAAACATATGATCCTTCTATGTAGTTAATGTAACTCTTCTAATTGGGGTTATTAATGTTGCTGTCATATCTAGTGTAGATTTAGTTTTTCTTCGTGAATGAATTTTTCGTGATCACTTTCCGAGACCACCATGTGCCCGATTATGTACCTATCATCCCACCCAGGGTGCCGTGCGGACAAAGGTTACCCTAGAAACATAATATATTCACCACATCACTTAAAAATGAGTTCAATATCTTCCCTTAATAACGCGACATTCGCTCAGGCATTGATCGTGTTCTAGACGAACACTTTGATTACATTGTAAAGGAAAAACAGCCTTCGGAGGTTGCTTACATATCACAGACTATGTACGCATGACCAAACGCTGGCTGAAATCAGGAACAACCACGAACGACTTCTTCAGTAGCAAATGCAGCAGTGGCTTAGATACATTTGTGCTCATGAGATTATTAATTTCATAACGAAGGCTACATAAATAACGGGACCCCTCCTTCCTCTATTTTGGATTTGGCCCCACACCTAATGCGGCCATGTTATTTAGTATGTTTCAGTGGACATACTTGTGAATTTTTTTGTTACATTACCAGTGTATTCTAAAGGTGTGAGCACACTATCTCAAAAAATTGTTCAGTCCTGCAACTTTTCGCTTCGGCCGTCATTTTGCAGTGATAACTGCTAATGGCGCTTGAATGCCACCCAAATCTATGCGTCATTGTACCTTTAAACTAACTGAGAAGCAGAAGGTATTCTCAAAGCTTGACCATTGCTGCTTGTTATAAGGTATAAACTGCAAAAACACGACGCGTACCTTAGATATTCTTTTTAGTGGCATAGCAATGTCCAAGCCGAAAAATTGTTCGCTGCAGCGCGCCGGATGCAGAATTGCGTGGCAATGCAACTTTTGCGTACCTGTGTGGACGCCTTAATTAAGGTAAAACATTGTTACATATCATTTTCGCCCACGTTTCAAATTCACTCTCACTGCCGCTAGAACTGTTCAGACGACCAATAAGAAGAAACTAATCGGATCATTAGAAAGTACAAGACTGCAATGTGTCTCGAGATGTGCTTTTATTTCAAATCCCTTGAAAAAATTGTTGCCAAGGGTGACAATATCGGTTGCAAAAGTGTCTCCTCTGCAATGGTGATTGCCGGTCCATAATATAGCATGCATCATTTTGACAACCGTGTTTACTGATAACGCGTGTCTAACTCATCTACACAATGGTTGTTTGTTATTAAGTTAGTTAGTTAACTGTAAACTACCTTGTCGTTTAAATTTGCGTCAATGCACATTGTCGTTTGTGATGAACAACGAATGAACAACAGCGTTGTGATGAACAACAGTGTCTTTTACGATTAATTACTATTGCTTTTTAGCGAAAACATTACGTCGTTAATGATGAGAAACCAGGTGTTTTTTTTTTTTATCGTCAAGAACATACTTTTCTGCGTGTAATGGATCGAACGGCTCGCTGGATTGGGCAGAAAAATTACTCTAAGCCTCTGACGCTTAGCTTGTTCAAAACTTTAGACATGCGAGCTGGTATAGGCTCTTCGAATTAGATTTCGGGCGTTAACTTTTAATCAGGGCTCGTGAGATTTTCATTTTAAGTCCATTATTATTTAACATTTTTTATTAATGACATTACTACCATCGGTATGAATTGTGTTTTGTATGCGGATGACGCTGTTTCTACACCAATAGTAGTAATTTTAAAACTGCTATTACTGATATGCAAACATTTTTAAATGTGTTGTCTGAATGGCTAACTCATTATAGATTAACTGCCCATGAGAACAAAACCAAATTAATGTTTTTCTCCCCTTGTACTCACCAACAGTTGCCACCTATCTTCTTTAACAATAACCTACAAGAGTGGGTGCCCCAAATAAGATATCTTGGACTGATCCTGGATGGTAAGCTGTGTTTGAAGTCCCATATTGAAGACATTGGGTGCAGGCTTAGCAGGGTTCTTGGCATAATCTAGGCAATATCCAATTATTTTGAGCCTAAATCATTAAAAATAGTTTACTACTCGTTGCCTCATTCAGTGCTGCTTCAGAATATCATCGTTTGGGGCGTAGCCCCACGTTGTCACAAACACACACTAAGTCTTGAAGTAATATTGAATAATATACTGAGGCGAACACTACGTGTAAGACGCAACGAAAACAATGTGCCTGTACTGAGATGCTGTGAAATGTACTTGTCTTTACAAATGTTGCTATTTCAGGATGTTTACAACTATTCCTTACTTATTTTTTTTCGATTTGGGCAATATAATCATTCTGTAGTATTTCTAAAGTATTTCAGTCCCCTTATTCCCCAACAAAATTACGAACTGAGACGTTCTATTCCCAATCTCCCAAGTGTACGTGTTGACGTAGAGAAACGCGCTACAGTATTTCAAATTGCAACTCTTCTCAATAAACTTCCAGAGTATTTATTAGATCCCATTTCTGATAATGTCTTAAAAAAATTTTTAAAGAATACGTCATGAAATTTTATTAGCCTTTGTTTTTTGTTATATGTTACCCAAAAAGTTTCTTAAGCTTTCAGTGGCAACGCAGATGCATTATTCTATGGTGTATTACTACTTTACCAATACTTGTGATGCATAAAATGTGTCTATGTGTAATAAACCTATCAAACCTAACTATAAGTGTTACACTGTAAAATGGAAACTTATGTCTGTCGAATGTACTCGGGCTGCTTCTAGATGCTGTAAGACGATCCAAAGTGACGAATCTCAAATTCCAGTCTGCAGTCCGGACAAGTCAAGTCAAGGGGCTTTGCTTAGATCGACTTTGAAGACCCCATCGAATTTACCCTAACTGCGATTTACAGGCTATAGCTTGCAAATCGCCCTACTATATACTGTACATAGTAGGGAATTTGTGATTAGGCACCTATTCTAGCTAAAGTGAACCTGCCCTAACTTAACCTAACATTGCTCTCAGTAACACTGCATTCTATATCCTTACCAAGAGATCTGTTCAGCAATTATCTCGATTTCCTTCTCCTTTACAGGTATTTACAGGGTCTGTTCTAGCATCACAGAGATGTTCCTAAAAAAGTACTCCGTGTTGTGTACACTCTTCGGGAGGTCGGTAGCAGCTATAGTGTCTGCGACGTACGTTCCAGTCCAAGTTGGATTCGGTGGCACATCAGTGCTAAGTCGTACTGCCTCCACTACTGTTTGTGGCGGTCAGTGCGCACTTGACCCCATGTGTGGTGGCTTCGCCTACCATCCCGAACAGGTACTGCGTTTATTTAAACATTTCCGTAATGATCATTGTAAATTGAACTGTTAGTTTCACGTTTTCTATCTATATCTCTATTAAGAGAAATG
This sequence comes from Parhyale hawaiensis, assembly GCA_001587735.2. NCBI lineage: Eukaryota > Metazoa > Arthropoda > Malacostraca > Amphipoda > Hyalidae > Parhyale > Parhyale hawaiensis. Next base: position 17,356,424 of record LQNS02278100.1, read on the forward strand.
TATATATATTTTCTAACTAACGAGAGTCATTTACTGTATATCAACTTTTGGCCAGTTGAACAGCGTCGTTTATGCGTCTCAGGCAGGGGTCACTTTTGACAATAACTGATTGATGTTTAGTTTCCTTGCACGATCTGTGAGCAAGAGAAATTTGTAGCGCTGCTCCGTCAAAGTTGAATATGTGCTGGTATTTGAAGTCGAAGATCAAATCAGGGGCGCCCTTTACTCGCAGCCTCTATTTAACTATCGCCAATATTGGCCTGAACCCTGAAATGACATTAACTTGATAGAGAGATAGCTTAGTCAAAATGCAATAGTAATCACTCAATGTTTTGACAGAAATGCATACTTCGTTTATTCATTCATTACAATAAGTGCCCAATTTTCTTTCGAATAAATCCTCTTCGAACTAGTATTGCATAAGCCTAAGATCAAGAGACGATTCATCATATTGTATAGGTGTAAATGCAGAGCAATTTTTTTTCCTGTGGATGGAGACATATAATCTCGCCTTCCAATAAACGATATGTCTGCCTAACACCTATAGGCCGGTGCGGAATCTTTTCTGATTACTTCTTCATTATCTTCATTGATCCTTTGTCGTGCTCTCATCCTTAGGTCTTCTATATCGATAGGCAGAACTAAAATCTTGAGTTCAGCACTCCAATAAACTTGAATGCAACTCGAGTCCGGTCAGCTTATATGCAATGTGAGCGCTCCGTAGCAATGATACCGTTGATGACGTCTTTCCAACTCGAGGATCTGCTTCATTAGAAGTGCTAACATTTTGGCCTATGAAGAGAAAACTGTTTTGTAAAATAAGAAAGGCAGTAGCCGAGAAGAAATGAATGTGTACTAACCGTGAAAAATCATCACCTCCATAGCACTTCGTTGACTATTTGCCGAATTTATACGCCGTGACCTGAGAGAAGAAAGTTATAAAAACGGACTCCATAAGCTGCATGCATATTGTTCCGATTTCATGAAATGTTTCAAGCAAGAAGTGTGTTCAGAGAAGGGGAGAAGGATCAGCATTCGCCATCATCTGCAACCGGGTCATCGATTTCTATGTAATTGCAAAATCTGCCACCTGGGCTATTTTCGCCTATCTATTTCCTTATGAGCGGACACGAAATCCTATTATACTATAACACTTCGTGTATTTATTTACGAGTGAACCCGCGCGTGAAAAATTCCCCGCAATGATCGATATTCCTACTTAATATTGGCCGGTGCAGAATATTCTCTTCTTTCTCTTGCTTCTTCATCACAAGAAATTCGTGATAACATAAATCAAATTTACAAACGAACCTACCGTTCTGTACCAAAATTTAATCATTAATGTCTTTTAGCTCTACAATCAACTCATGTAAATTATATAAAGATCAATTACGAACTATTTGAGTTATTGCTCTAACAACCAAAAAATAGAAAACAGCAACAAACACACGAACGAACCAACAGGTTATCACAAAAATTTGGTCATTTACGCTTCGTAATAAACCCAACAACTCATGTCAATTTCATAAAAATCTATCCATAACTTTTTTGGTTATGGCATTGACAAAAATGAGGCAGACAAACATAATGATGAACGGATCTTCACCAGAAGTTAATCATATCCTAGCATCTTAACAATCCCTGCAAATTTTATCCAAATCCGTTCATAACATTTTGAGTTATTTTGATGACAGATAGACAAACAATCAGATTCACAAACAGACAAATCGGACGAAAAAATAACCTCCTTGGCGGAGGTAATAAAACGCTTGGAGTATTTATTTATTTAATTTGTGTCTGCTTTGAAGGAAATAGGCGAATAATAAGCCAGGTTGCAGATTTTGTGTTTCAGTTACGTTTTCTTAGAGATCGATGACCAGGTTGCAGAAGATGGTGAAAATTGGATCATTATCTCTTCATCTAGATGCACTTGTTGCTTGCAACACTTCTTGAAATCGAGAAAACATGTATACAGTTTCTGGAGTCGGATTTTATAACTTATTTCTCTCAGGTCATGACGCATAAATTTGGGCAGTAGACTATTATTATTTCTTGCAAGACAAGCGTTTAATTACTGTACCTCCGTCAAGGAGGTTATGTTATTCGGGTGTTGGCTAATCATTCATTAGTAAACTGCGCTGTCTTATTCGTTATGACAATAACCATGCCAAATACTCGAATACAAGCCTCTGATCGTAAGGAACAAGAATAATAAAATGAACGGTGCGATATATTGACACTTCTACGCACAAGCACGATAGTCACGTTCCTAAGGAAGCGTACATGTGCAATGGTATTAGGCTGTGTAAGGTGGCGGAATGAAGGAATGTTCGAAGAACGAACAACGGAAGCTTTCTCTTCAAGTATTTCACGGGCAGTGAATCACTATACATATTCACTTCAAATTAAAAAAAGTCAAGTTCAAACAAAAATAATTCAAGTTCAAATTAAGATAAATCAGTTTCAAATTAAAATAAATCAATTTCAAATGAAACTAAATCAATTTCATCTTAAACTAAGTAATTTTCTAATTAAAATATATCAAGTTCAAATTAAAACATTAAACTAACTATGGTTAACTAGTGTTTAGGAGGCTTATCGAAGGTTAACTAACGTAAACGAGAATTGTCGAGGGCAAGCTTGGAGTAATGAGATTAAAATAGGGTTACCGAGGGTTAACTAATATTAATTAGGGTTATCGAGGGTGAAATAATATTATCGAAGGTTACCGAGGGTTGATGAGGGTTGCAGAGGGTTAATGAGGGTTACCGAGGGTTAACTTGGCTTAACGAGGGTTTATATGCTTAACGAGGGTTGACTGGGGTAAACGAGGGTAAACTAAGGTTATTTGGGTTAACCGTGGTTTACCACAGTTAACAAGGGTTAACAAGCTTGATTAGGGATAACGAGGTTTACTAGGGTTGACTGGTGTTAACTTAGGTTAAATTGCTAAAATTAAGTTATCTTGGCTTAACTTGGGTTAAGATGGGTAAAGTTTGGTTAACTGGAATTTACTTGGGCTAGCTTGGTTTAACTTGCGTTAACATGGGTTGAGTTGACTAACTTGAGTTAACATGTGTTAAATTGGGTCAACTTGGTAAAATTGGGCTATCTTGGTTAACTCGCGTTACCTTAAGTTAAATTGGGTTAAAATGGTCAATTTTTGGCTAAGTCGGGGTAACTACGGCTTTCTTGGGTCACCTTGGGTTAAAGTTGGTTAAATTGGTTTACCTCGGNGGCTATCTTGGATCAAATTTGGTTAACTTGTGTTAAATTAGGTTAACTTGAGTCAAATTGGATTAAATTGGGTTAACTCAGGTTAAATTGAGATAACTTGGATTAAATTGGATAAACATGGCTTACTTTGGTTGATTTGGAGTAACTTGTGTTAAATTAGGTTAACCTGGGTTAAGTTGGAAAAATTGGATGATCTTCGATTCACTTGGGTTAAGATGGGTAAGTTGGGTTAACTCAAGTTAAGTCGGGTTAACTTCGGTTAACGAGGGTTTATTGGGTTAAATTGGCTCAAAATTGGTTAAATTGAGAATTACATACACTACACACTTCTATTTTATATTGGGTGAAATTGGGTAAACTTGGGTTAACTTGGATAATCGGATTAACTTAGATTAACGGATTGACTTGGATGTTGGATTAGCCAACATGGCTAATTTGAGCTATTTAGGGTTGAATTGTGATATCTTTACGTGAATTGTTTTCACTTGGGTTAAAATGAGTTATATTGGGTTTAAATTGATTGAATTGGGTTAATCTGTGTTAAATTGGGTTACCTTGGGTTCACTTGGTTTAACTTGGGTTGAATTATTTGGTTAACTTGGGTAATTGTGAGTTATCTGGTTAAATAAACCAAGTTAACTCAAGTATACCCAAGTTAATCGAAGCTAACCAAAGTTAACACACGCTTACCCAAGTTAATCCACGTTAACCTATTTTAATCAATTTTTAGCCAAGTTAATCCAAGATAACCCATATTGAACCATCTTAACCCAAGTTAACATAAGATAACCCAACTTAAGCCAAGATAACCCAAGTTAACCCAAGTGAACTCAATTTCACCCAAGTTAATTCAATATCACCCAAGTTAATCCAAGTTTACCCAATTTAATCCTTTTAACCAAAGTTAACCTAAGAAACCCGAAGTTAACCCAAATTAACCCGAGTTAACCCAACTTAACCCAAGTAAACATAAGGTAACCCAGGTTAACGTGTGAAGGCCTGAGTATACCGGCCCGCTGCCTGACACAGCGAGTCACTACCAAAGAGTGGGCTATAAAGGCATGACGCATGCGCGCTAGAGAGCAGCAGCTCACCTATCAGCTAGACCCTCGACATAGCGGTCTACGCGCTAAATACGTATCCAGCCTTACATCGAGATACGCCCCACTATCTGTATCCAGTCATTTAATACAGTGAAGTTCTAAGTATCACTGATGGTCTCATTAACCCGTCTCACCTGCACCTGATCGTTTGACGTGGAGCCCTCATCCGTCGTAACAGCTAACCAGCTAGACTCAATTAGCACCTATAGCCTCTATAACATAGGAGCGCCTTGACAAGCGCAAGATAAGCCAATTTTACCAAGTTAACCCAATTAACCCTAGTTAACCCAAGTTAGCTGAGTTAACCCATGCACAAAAGTTAACCCAAGTTTAACCAAGTTAACCCAAGTTCAACCATTTAAACCCAAGGTAAATCATGTTAATCCAAGTAAATCCAATTAAACCCAAGTTAACTCAAGATAACCCAACCTAAACTAAGATAACCCAACATAACCCAATTCAACCCAAGATAACCCAAGTTAACCCTAGTTAATCTTTGTTAACGCTAATTAACCCCGTTAGCCCGAGTTAACCCACGTCGATCCTAGTTAACCGTGGTTAACCACGTTTAACCCAAGTTAACCCTCGTTAACCCCAGTCAACCCTAGTTAAGCATATATAACCCATGTTAAGTCTAGTTAACCCTCATTAAGACTAGTTAACCCTCGATAGCCATCAATAACCATCGGCAACCCTCATTAACCGTTGGCAACCCCCATTAACAATCGTAAACTTTCGATAAACCTATTACACCCTCGATAACCTTATTTGAAATTAGTTAACCCTCGGTAACTTTATTTTACCCTAGCCCTAGCTCACCCTCGTTAACCATCGATAATCCTCGTTAACCTTAGCTAACCCTCAGTAAACCACCTTAACACTAGTTAACCATGGTTAGTTTTAATTTGAACACAACTTATCTTAATTTGAAATTATTTATTTTTATTTGAAATTAATTTATTTTAATTTGAAATTAATTTATTTTATTTTGAAATTGATTCGTTTCGATTTGGAATGGCTTTGTTTCAATTTGAAATTGATTCATTCTAATTTGAACTTGGCTTATTTTAATTTGAAATTGACTAATATTAACTTGAATATGACTTATTTTAATTTAAACTTGGCTTATCTTAATTTGAAGTGAAGAAGGTATTTTTCTTCTAGCTTGCTCTCTTTCTCTTAGAGTGCATATTTCGCTTCAGAGGCCGAAATTTAAGCATTTCAGTGAAGCAGAGTTTTAAGTTTGGAAGACGGTATTATAGGTGCGGCGCACTAACATTACATATAAGCGGTATGGAGGGTCATTCAAGTTTATTGAAGTGTTTTACCAAGAAGATGTCTAATAGAGGAGTACACCCTCTCTACTTACCTACGAGAGCGTTTCGAGTATGCATTTGTATTTTAATTATAAAAATGCCCTTCTTCCAATATTTGCGCATGGACGTCGCTAGAGGCACGCGAAACGAGGCTCGTAGATGTTTTATTGTCCAGCTGATGTAATAGGGCGAAACTGTTAAAAGAAACCTATGAATGTCTCCCTTAACTGTTGATTCAATGGTTTATCCTTTATGATGCATGCCTCCTGAGAAAGGTGTTGTCTGAAAACAAGAATGTATTGCCGAATGGAGGAGCCCCCTCCACCCTCCCCGGTTCTACCCACTTGCGTTGGACTGGCTGCCTAAAATTTTACCTGCGTGTTCCTTTGATGTACAGCTACTGCATAGTGATTAAAAAAAGCTCAATAAAAATGTTTTTTGGCCACATGAGAACTTTTTTCCAACTTCAAGGGTTTTGGAGGGTAGATATCCTTTTAGGAAAATATGCTTTTAACACAATTTTTTCTCAACATTTAGCTGCGTTTCTGAACTAGCCACTAAGGAATAGTAAAAATACAAAAACGCTCCACCTTACTATGTAGGTACGAAGAATTATGTTACGTTGCCCAGTGAAGGTATGAACTGAATTAAGATTCAACCTTGAAGACTTTCTTTTTAGGTTCTTACTACATTGTGTACGCAAGTGAAAGAAGCCTGCCAAATGTAAACTCTATGAAAGTCTAGTATGTACTGAAGATTCGGCCATACAGCAATTGAGCAATCGGGATGAATATCACTGACTGACAAAATTTATATAAAACATGCAGTAGCTATAATGTTAGTTTTTACTGTTAATCCTGGTTGTGACTGTACTCTGGATGATATATTGGGCCAGAATGCTTTGTCGTCGGTTTAATTATGGAAAAAAGTGATCGCCGCTAGCTCATTGCTGGCCTCTTTGCCTAACTCATAAAATATGACAGAAAATTAGCTGTAATCTCGTGAGTTGACTACTTTTTATGCGAACAGAGCCCATATTTAAAATATTTTCGATTGCATACGCAGCTTCTAAAAATATAAATTTTCTCTTCGGCGGATGGGCACAGTTTAGTTGATGAACAAACAAGCCAGTATTAGTGTTAACAAACATAATCATTGGCATAATGAGTTTGTATAATTTTCACGTAAACAAGGAAACTACATGTGAATTTCATATTAAATTTTAGAAAGCCAGAACTTTTCGGATTTCTTCATAGTGATAAACAGGAGACAGTAAGAGTGTGCTTTTGTTGCAGGAGGAAAACTGCGAAGTATTCCAAAGAATTAGTGGCAAAGTTGTAGACAGCGCCGTGAAGTTCTACGCCGGTGTGTTGCTTTCTATGGGTGACGCGCTCTTCCGCACACCCCGTCAACCCCAGCAAGTGTGAGTACTGACTTGAAGCGGCCCACACCCAGCTGCCGTACCGTGGACTTCGCAATGGGGAGGCTGAGGGGACTAGAGCAAAACGTGGTGTGGATTTGCAATTCATATATCCACATGTATGTTGGTTATATGGTAGCACAACTATTGGGTGCATGGCCCAATAATGGGTGCTGGTGACCGCATACCTCCACTCGGGGCGGCCAATGGCCACACAACAGTCTTTTGGTCCCCATAAGGAGAATTTAGCGCCCATTTATGCGTCGGTGTCTATATTTAAAAAGTAGAAAAGTACACAGCACTCTGATGTTTAATTCGCTCAAAATTTAGAAAGCTCTACGTAACTTTTCTAGTAATACTTACAAAGCCAGCTGGCGTGGCAACTAACTTTTCATCAAATTTTCTGATGAAGGAAAGCAATATGTTAACTTGGCCTCGCACCCCAACTGAAAGGCCACACGCATAGGTTCGTGCTGTAGATATACGCCAACTGGTTACAGAGGTGAGCACGGCGGCAGTCGATCACAGGTTAGCAAGAGCTAAGGCGCCAGAGACCGTAGGCTCTTAATGTGACAGCTTGCGGTTCTTGAACTTCTCCATACCCGCCTAGGGTCAGTACCAACGCAGTAGCATGCGAACACTAAATACTGACTTAGCAATTCAAACGCCCCAAGAACTCGCCTGTCTGGTTGACACATAGACTCGCAATTGTGCTTTCAAGCGAGGCCCACTAGACAGAGTTTTAAGTGTTCTAAGGTGGCCTTGCTTCAAGCGCTTGACCTTAGCACTCTAGGCTACTGCTGCTACGGACTGCTGTGTGATCCTATCTGTAGAATATAATTGGTCTTCCCAAACTTTCCCCTTACAGTTTCTGAAACCAAAAAATATTCTCAAATAAGTTTACTTAGCGAGGGTCTGCAGCTTGATGAACAACGTGGGATGGAGTTTTGGTAAACTCAATGATATTCTTTGGCAACTAATGCCTGCAATTGCTTCTACAATGAGAATAAATGTATGAGTCAGCCTGGGCATTGAAGACGAATTTATGTTCATTGTATTCTATTTTCTCGGTCAAAATAGATGAGTCAAATACACGGGTAGAAGATTTCATCTGCATAAAAAACAGTTCCGCATCTACGAATTCGTTAGTTTCTGCGCCACTGGGGGTGTCTCCTTTTCCTCTACTTGCATCGCTATTTTCATTTAACTCATAAGCCAAAAACCAAACATTTTGGTCCATGGTTTTAATTGGTAGGGGAGTGAGGGATGGGGACAGTGGCGAGTGCGGAATGGAGAGTGTTGGGTGAAGTGTGGAGCTGGCGGAGAGAGCGGGGTGATGAGTGTAGAGTGTGGGAAATGCAGATCTGTGGGCATTCCAGAATGTACGGAGTGTGGTAAGTGTGGGGAATGTTGAGGAGTTTGGATTGTGGGCTGGAGGAGTATGGAGAGTGAGGAGTGGAGGCTGGAGAGGGTAGAGAGTGAGGAGTAGAGATTGGGGAGTGTGGAGAGCAAGTAATAAGGAAAATGGGAGTGCGGAATCAGTACTTTGCTTGAGGGAGAGTAGAGGAGTTAGTATGGAATGGGCAGTGAACAGTGAGGGATGGGGAGGATGAATTAGGAGGTGGGGAGTGGGCAGTGAAGAGTATGGAGTGTAGGGAGTGAAGGGAGTGAGGAGTATCCAGAATTGATAGTGTGGGTGTATACTGTATAGATTAGGGGCTACAGAGTAGGAAGTGTCAAGTTGGCAATGTGCAAGGTATACAACGGGTAGGGTGCAATTTGGAGAGTGGAGAGGTGAGTGGGTGGAGAAGAGTGTGTATATTTTGGGGTGAGATGGAAGCGTTGAATGTTGGGAGTGGGGATTGTTGGGAATGTGATGCGTTGGAGAATGGGCAGAGTGCAGGGTGTGTGGAGAGTGTGCGGAATGTTGGGAATATGTGGAATGTGGTGAATTGGAAGAGTGAGTTGAGTGGGGAGTGAGGTGTGTGAGGAGTACAGAGTGTGGCGTGTGGGAGTTGTGGGCCACGGGTGTGCGGCAAATGTGGCAAGTTGTAATGTAATGGCGAGTTTGTGATATGTAGGGAGTGTGTGTGTGTGGAGACTGGAGAAAAGAATGGGAAGTGTGACGAGTGTGGGGTTTGGAGAGTAGGCAGTGAAAAGTGTGGAGTGTTGACAGTGGGGAATCGAAAGAGAGGACTGCAGAGTGTGGAGTTGTCCTACCGTAGAATTATTCCTCGGATTTTTTTTTTCTTTTTTTAAGCTTGAATGTCCTACTAAGAATCACGTTCCTGTGTAATTTTAAATGCATATTTCTTGGTATTGACTTTTGCTTAAGACTATTCCACATTTGCCAAATTCTCTTTAAATATGCGTGTACAGTTCAAAGAACTATCAGAGTAGAATGCCACTTTTATTGAATTAGCTGGTCAAGCATCATGCACCTCAGGCTCATAAACTTTTCACTGTTAATAACTGAATTATTTACTCCACTTCTTAGGATCATTTTACTAATGATCCTATTTCTTTGCAGTACCTCTTAGTTAACACCATCCGACAGTTTGAAGATGAGTGTTCAGTTCTGAGTATTGCCCAAATAAAAACTCAGTTCTTTTATCCAATTGACTGCCCAATAACCATGCTCATCATTCTCATAAACTTTTTTCGGTGAATAACTGTTTTATTTTATTACGCTTCTTTGCTTCATTTTGCTAGCGACACGCAAAAGAATTACTCGTGTCACAGATGCCTGATGGAAAATAACATTGCATTTTCAGAGATGCGTTGCCGCAGTGCGAAGACATGGGACTCCTCCTGGTGCAACTCCCCAAGACAGAGAAAGACTTGGAAGTGACGATGAGTCATGGTTACTACGCCATCGACGTGATGAGGGCCGACGAGACTGCACCCTTCACTACCATGAGTGGTGGCCCCGTTGATGCTTCTTTGGTTACTGACTCCAGGCTGTCCGCCACCGCTGATGCTCCTCAGTGCCTGGCCGGGAAATATGGGGAGTATGCTTCCCGGAGATGCAACTACCCTGGAACCTACACAGCCGTAGTTTGCCAGTATACCCCTGCGAACTAGAAGCGAGTGACTACCCAAAAGGGGTATGTAGGGGCGGATTCACGCTATAGTTTTTGCTCATGTACGCTTTTCAACTGTTGAACAACAGGTGGCCTAATATTATGTCGCTTTTTTGTGAACCTTAGAAAAGTGCACCGCCAACTGAGACCTAATTCAACGCAAATTGTAAGCGTTATCCCAATCTTTAGCAGTTCCCCACCTAAGGAATGTGACATTACGGTTAACATTTTGACAATGTGTGTGGGCGGCACACATTCGTATTTGCAAGGACGTAAGAAAGCTCTACAGCACGTTGTACCTGACCGGAAGAAGAGAACACGATGGTGTAAATCCGCCTTAAAGCAAATGTTCTAAGCCTTTCTAGCTTTGTGATGTTCACCATACGTAGCAATGTGTCATTGCTCTTTCAGAGGACAATATATTTAAGTTAACCTGAGGCTGAGCATTCTTAGTAGCATGCTTAACAGAAGACAGCAATCTGTATTCTCTCATTCAAAACTGACTCAAATTTGATAAGAGGACGTTGCGATTCAGCACACTTGCCGTAGACAATTAAATCAAAAGTGCTTTACAATAACATGTGCACAGGAGCAGTACTGGGCGCTTTGAGAGTCCATGATCTCGGACAAAATCCACTTGTTCAGTTTGTAATAAATTTCAATTACTTCTGCGATTGCCATTGCCTAAAATTTTTACCTTTTAATTCTACGATGTCGGCTTAAAATTACTTTCCTATACTGCACTATATGAACGATAAGTTTACGATCTCGAAACAGTGACAGTTTACCTCGTGTCTTACGATTCTGTTAGGAACCTTGAAAGTAAGCACTAGGCTAGTGGGAATAGATACTATCTGAATTCCCTGCTGTAGAGCTCCTAGATATGAGAACAATACGTCACAATGTCATCCCTCCTCGCCGAAAATAACGCGTCTGAAAAGCTGTGCTCAATACAATATGCATTGTTCAAAATGAAATGCATATAGGTCCTGGAATAGTAACCGTGTCAAATTGTTAATGGTTGGTCGGATTCTTAAATTACTCATTTACGCAATTCCCATCCCTTCATAAACAATGCAGTAGGTCTAAAGTAGAAGACCACGACTGTCTTTTTTCATTTCACTGGTTACCTCTTCTCGGCATTACATGGATGGTTGAAGCCTTTTTCGGACCACGAAGTAAAATGTTAAGTTTGCACTCTACGCCAGCCGCTGCAGGTAGCGCACAAAGTATCTAGTTTTGACTAAAAGCCGAGTCCGCACTAACGAATTGCATCAACAGGGAACCAGCTTAGTTAGGTGCTCCGATAATCTTGCCTTGACGAGAGCTTGAAGTGTTTGAGCAACCGTGCAAATGTTGATACTATAAAAATCATCGCGAATTTGAACTCTTTCAAATTAGGAGATAAGGTCGACAACTGATTCTAGCTATTGAGCAAAAATAGTAGCAACGGCAGATATTTTTTAAGAATCTTTTGGACCGTTTAACATGCACTCTTAATTCAAGAGCACATGATGGAGTGTCTGGAAGTATCAAAATTAGATCTAAATACCAACCTGTATGGGACAAGAGGAGCCTACATAGAGCACTACCTGCAACATTGAAACTTATATGCCTAGGGACATCTGCTTTGTCTTCAGCAACACATTACATTAAGTTATGCTCATAAGCTACAAATTGCACGGAACCTCAGTTATGAGCGTTGGCTGCCCCACTTTGGAACGGCTCTCAGGAGTCAAGCACAAATCAACCATCCTTGAGACAACAAGAAACTCAGTCTTAAGCCTTAAAATGGAGCTTTCGGGCGGCAACATCAACGCCCCAAAAGTTGCTGGCTATTTCACGCTCCTTGACTTAGCTTAATTCGACTTTATTTCACCAGCCGATGACTCCTTTAGTAGGCAGATTTTTCAGAAGTTTGGCTCGTCATCAAGTCAGAAATTCCAGCAATGAACTACACCTGCTTCTGCCTTTCATGTGCTCTACGATCAGCTATGTCGACGGCTACTGCACAGAATGCAGTAGATACTGTTTTAGACTGATGCATTTTTCTGTTTTTAAACCCTTCACTGCGTGACATATGATATTTAACTTAGACTATAGAAGAGACTCACTAGAGTATAGTAGGTAAGTACCAAACAGAGCTATTCTTAATAAAAAGAAATGCAGTTTCAAGTCGTGCGTTGTAGAATTTTATTTTAATATCATTACTTCCACCAGCAGGTGATGGTTTTTGCACAATTCGTCTGTTTGGGTGTAGGTATGTCTGTTAGTAATATAACTCGAAAAGTTGTTGAGGGCTCTGCATGAAATTTGCAGTAAATGCTGGGAACGTTGCGAGGAAGAGATGTTTAAATTTGGTGATAATCCGTCCGCCTGTCTTCGCTCTGTTAGTACTGCTTTTTAAAAGTTATGTACGCGTCTTTATGAAATTTACAGCTGTAATGAATCTAACAAGGAATAAATATTCAAGTTCTCCTGATGATCTGTAAATTTGCTTGTCTGTCTGACATTCTGTCTTTCAGCACTGCATTTCTTGGCGGAGGTGATGCTCTCGGAATGCAGCTACAGGTTTAATTACTGTTATTATACTCCCACTTTAACCAAAGCTAGCACTAACGTGTTCCACGCACCAAACGGTTTTAAATTAGGATGCGAACAGCTAGTGTTCATGAATGTATCTGACTCAAATCCTGTGTGTTTCTTTTGGAGTTTTATCTTCTTATCAGTGTGTTATCTGTTACGGTTTTGATCTTGTTTCTTTCATTTTTTCCCTGCTGTTACTTGCAGTTTTGCTATTCTTCTATGCGATGTCTTTTGAGGTTCCGATCATTTTCGGCTTTACTTTCTGAGGTCTGTCGTTAAGTTCGCATTTTTCTCTATATATAAGTTGTCCTTGTTGCTGTTTGCTCTTCCCATCAATATTAGCTTTTTCTGCTCTGTCTTTTGCAGTTTTGATTTTTTTTATCTCTGCCCTATCTCTAGAATTTTTTTTTTTGTCCTGCCTTTTGTAATTACATATTGTTTACTACTATCTGTGCGCTCTTTCGTGAGATTTGGAGCTTTTATTTTTGGATCTTTGGATCTTTTTATTTTTTGTTTATGCAAGCGTTGTCGCTTGCGGGTTTGGTTTGTTTTGTGCACTGTCTCTTTGGGTTTCTATTTTTTTCTACATTCACTCTTTTACAGCTTGATCTCTTTAGTTTACATTATCGGCAACAGATAGGCGAGTAGGACCATATCCAGATAAGAGCCGAAACCCAGGTTTCGTTCCCTCTGAGCTAGTGCCGCGGATTCGTTCTGAAGTACTGATTTTAGTTGTGTGGTGCCATTTGCGATTTTCATCTATGATCTTTATTCCATTATATTTATCCTAAATATCAATAGTACTTTTCATGGGCAGGCGCTGCAATAATGCAATCAGTTACGCTGATGATATGGTGCTTCTTGCTCCACATCACAGTTCTCTCCAAAAGCTAGTTTCCATATGTGATGATGAAGCTATGATATTGTGTACAACACGAATAAGACTGTATGTATGTTGTTTGAACCTCAGCGTAGCAAGCAGTGCAGGATTAGGCATACATTATTAAGCGGTGTGAAGTTATCCTATGTCCACA
>LQNS02278100.1:17374965-17388587 GCA_001587735.2 Parhyale hawaiensis
TTTATCAGCTCCGGCAACCTTGCCAGTTTTTAGTGCTTTGCATGCGCGTGTAACCTCATCATAGGTAAAAGCATCATCAATTGGCCCAACTGCATCAAGATATAGCGCATCATTCACTTCTGTCTCGTGCTTATTGCTGAGTACTGAATTTAAGATATCGGTAAAGTGTCCCCTCCACACGTCGGCAATTGCTTGCTCCCCTTTGACACCATTAATGCACCGAGCAATATGCTCATCTTTTTGGGTTGATTCGTTTAATTTCTCGCCAAACGTCAGTCGACTGGCCATTAGCCAATTTAGCAGCAAGACTGTCCGATCGTAGTTTTTGTTCATTTCGCCTGCACCACCTCCTAGCATACCTAAACCGATTGCAGGTAGCATTTTTCTCTTCATAAAGGTGTCCATTGCGAGGTCTACCCGCCCTATTCCAATAGCTATAAGCATTTCTGGATTGCTCATGGAGTACGGCAAGGTGATCATTCCAGCCGGGAATACGATGTTGGGAGCTCAGTCTAGCTGCTCCACGCCTACCAAACACACCACTACCAATTTCCAGGATATGGCTTTCTAGTACAGTATTCAGAGCATCCAGATCAGCATGACATTGAGGGTACCAGCAGTAGTGCGAGAAATATTCTTACCGCTCGTTGAGAGCACATTGAAATGCGGTTCTCCTATGCAAATCACCGAAATTCCACAATACATTACCATCCGAGCTTACAGTAGTAGCATTATTCAATGGTGGTACGTGAGAAATATCTAACTTAAAATACATAGGAAGGTGTTCAGATTCTGGAGAATACAAGCCAACTTCAAAGCTTGAAATAGAAGACTTGAGGTTGTGGGTAACTGCAACATGGTCAAGCCAGCTTACACTGTTGCCATTATAGTTCATGTGCGTATACGTATCACGTGGAAGCAAGTCCACGTCTGCCAAGCTCATATTTGCAACAGCGAGGAGAGCCAGGAGCTCTGTAAAATTAGGTCCACCTGGAGTCCCATTGAAGTCACCCAGCACACAAACATGCGAATCCGCCACATCATGAATGATTGCAGCTAGTTTTCCAAAGTATTCTAAGCGCATCATTTCGGGCATTCCAGAGTTCGGCAAATGGACATTAATTAGTAAAAGAGTGTACATTTATTACCCGTACTTCCTTATATTTTAGATTAGATTGGCGGCAGTAGACGAACCAATAGGCCCATTCCCAAAGAGACACCGGAACATACGCCCCGGCACTGTATGAGCTTTTGCCATTATGTTAATAAGATATAGGGGGCAGGAGAAAAAAGAGAGAGAAAAAAATGGGGTGAAAGTCCATGCCCAAGAGAATATCTTGAATGCACACAAGCACGTTGAAGAGCCGCTAACCTGCGGAGCTTAGAGACATCAAGCTGTGTAGTTGGAGCGGGAGAGAGAAGGAGACGGATTAAGGTGGCCTCGGAAGCTTTGGCCGTTAAGAGTTTGCGACTCCTGAAGAAAGAGTTCTTAGTTGCGGAGGATGTCTCTCCCAATATATGTCAAGACGTTTTTTAAACGCGTTTACTGACTCCGCCTAACAACATCGGAAGGGAGTCTATTCCAAACGCTGACTATGAAATACGGAAAGAACTGTTGACTTAAGGTCGTTCGAGCTTTATGCTTGAGTTTTTGACCATTGTTTCGCAAGCGATCATTGAAGTCTCTTTCAAAGAGCCCCGTTGTAGGTACGTCGTTGAAGCCGTTCAAGTACTTGAATGTTTCTATTAGTTGCTCCCTGAGACGTCTTTGCTCGAGGGAGATCAGACCAAGTTCTTTTAGGCGACGTTCATACGACTTGTTTCTCAGCTGAGGTATCAGTTTCGTTGCTCTGCGTTGGACTCTTTCCATAATATCGATATCTTTACAGAGATGTGGTGACCAGAATTGAACAGCAAATTCAAAGTGTCACCTCACTAATGCCTTGTACAAGGGAACGATGATGTCCTTGGACTTGTATTCGAAGTTTCTGGTGATGAATCCGAGTGCTCTGCTTGCCATTTTCACACTCTTGTCAACTTGCTGACTGTGTTGGAGTTTGTTTGTAATAGTGATTCCTAAGTCACGTTATTGGGTGACAGTAGCCAATTCCGTCCCATTCATTTTCAATTGGGTGGAAGAGTTCAGCAGCCCTACGTGCATTACTAAGCATTTGTCGACATTGAAGTTCATCTGCCACGTTGCGCTCCATTCCATGAGGTGGTCAAGGTCTTGTTGGAGCTCGGCTCTTTTCATTGTAGAATGACATAGTTTTGTATCATCCGCAAATTTACAGATTTTACTATGGATGTTAAGATCAAGATCATTAATGTAGATTGAGAACAGAAGTGGGCCAAGCACGCTACCTTGTGGAACCCCTGATAAAACCTGTGTCCAGTCGCTCGACTCTCTTTCAAGCTTCACTCGCTGCTGCCGACCCGTAAGCTATGCC
Organism: Parhyale hawaiensis; assembly: GCA_001587735.2. Lineage (NCBI taxonomy): Eukaryota > Metazoa > Arthropoda > Malacostraca > Amphipoda > Hyalidae > Parhyale > Parhyale hawaiensis. The sequence continues at coordinate 17,377,416 of LQNS02278100.1, forward strand.
TTGATGCATCGTAAATAGTCACCCTGGATGCTATGGGCTTCCAATTTTTTCATTAGCTGGTGATTTGGGACTTTATCAAAAGCCTTTTGGAAGTCTAGATACACAAGGTCCACACCCTTTTCTTCATCTTTAATAACTGTAACTTTTTAGAAAAAGTCCAGTAGGTTTGTTAAGCAGCTTTTTCCATTTCAGAAGCCATGTTGAGTGTCGGATATGAGCTGCTGCATCTTCAGTTGATCAGTGATGCGTTTTTACAAAAGGCGTTCGATGATTTTGCTGACGACCGAAGTAAGGCTGATTGGTCGATAGTTGCTGGGGCTCTTCCTACCCCCGTTCTTATGTATCGGTATTACATTAGCTAGTTTCTAATCCTGCGGAACCTCTCCTGTTCTTAGAGAGCGATTAAATATTTCGAGCAGTGGTTTCACGATGACTGGAGCCATTTCCCCTAGTACACGGGGAGTAAGATTATCTGGGCCGGTGGATTTCTACACATTTGGGTTGGTGAGTTCTTGAAGGATCTCGATTTCCGTGAAAACTCAGGAGTTAATTGGAGCAACTTGCATCGGTGCTGGTTCAGGAATATTCGTAACATTTTCAACAGTAAATACAGAGGTGAAATAGTCGTTCAAGATTGTGGCTTTGTCGCTTAGGCTTTTGGTGATTTCACCGTTAGGTCGTTTCAGCGGAGCTAAGGTTTCTTCTTTGAGTCGTCTTTCATTCACATATTTATAGAATGCCTTTGAGTTACGTTTCGCCATAGCGGCTACCAATGGTACCACATGCGACGCAAATGCTGTGAAAGTTTCCACCAGCATTCACTGCAAATTTCTATAGATAATTGCTACATTAGTGTATATTCTCCTAATATATTTATATGCGAGAGATGTATTTCGTAATTGAACACAATTTTTCTGGTTAAATCAGTTAAAATACTCCTAGGCTTCTGAGCCATAAATTCGTCGATGATGACGTCACTTTTTGATGCTAATTTCTCGTAAGTTGCGCTCTCCCGTCAGCAGGCCAATCACAGCCTCTCCCTCGCTCGGCAAAGAAGCAGACAGACAGTTCCACCCCCCCCCCTTTTTCCCTGCTTCCCACCTCCTTCTAGTACCTGCCGGCTGCAGCCCCAACGGTCGGTCACTAGCGGTCAGTAAGTGGTAATCAAATTGCATGCACCCTACATGGGACTGATTTATTCCCAGCATAGTACTTATTGTCTCCCAGGCACTAGGTGCAGTCTTGCTTATGAAGATATTGTGCACACTGATATTATTAGCATAGTCTTGTTCACTGAGAAGAGAATAAATCAGTAATATATCTAGGAGAGCATAACTTTATGATTAGCGTGGGTTGAGATTCGCCTGCAGCGTACTGCTTAGCTGAAAAGATTAAGTTTGTCGTGTAGCCTACAATGCCGGGTAACCAGTTAGCGATAGTGAGAAACAGAATGTGCTGTAAATTACGAATCTGATCACGAACATTAAATCAATATAATAAAGACCAATGTGTGCGTTTGTATTTTTATGCATTTATACATTGTGTGTTATGATGAAGAGCAGATAAAGAAATTTTGTTACCCAACGACGCATGTTTCGCTGCTGATAAGCTCATCAGGTTGCAGGCTCGAAGTTGGCAAATTTGACTCTTGAGACTGCGAAATTTTGAGGCTATGACATGAAAGTTAACAATGATACCGACATATATCAGTATTTATTTATAAGTAAAATAGGCCTGCTTCAAATTTTGTAACTATGTTGCCTGTGACGGATATTGAGAAGCAAAAATCAGACTAGGTTGCATAAGCTGACCAAAGTTGGAAGTCTTATCCTATTCATCACATGCACTTTATGCTCAGTTAGCGGTAAAATCCAATAAGTGAAGACATATGCAGCTCCTCTTAGCGTAGCCCCGGAGTGATTTTTATTACTCTCTGCAAGCATTGAATCTTATTTGCTTTCAGTTCATGCCGTACAAAATGAGCAGATGGTGTACGGAATACGGGTAAGACAAAGATTTATGGTCCAGTGCCGCAGTAATTATTTTTTGCCAGCTTGATTTCTCCCTTTGGCGAAGCAGTGATTTCTTGAGAGTAAAAGTTTCGATCTACTGAATTTGTAACATGACATATACGGGCAATTTTACTGCAGTCCGAGTTGCTTCACTGTTTGCTAATATAAACTGATTCCTTCGCATGGCATTTATGGGAAGAAAGGAGTACGCTTCTCAGATGAAGTGAAACAGAGACCCTTCATCTCCTTCGACAATTTGTTAGCTGTTGTAGCGTATTCTTTAGAAACATTACGATCTTCGAATGTTCAACGAAATTAATTCCTGTTAGTTCTCACAGCGAGCCCACTCTAACGAGTAAATAAAACACTGGTATTGTTTTCCGTAGAATATTTCATTAATCACAATACAGGTTTGAATGCCCTAACTTAGCTCCGTTGTTACTAGGTTGGGTTATTGTGATACAATGGTTCGCTATTTTAATTCATTTCTATGGTAAAACCTAACATAGATGTGATTAACCCGTAAACGCATCGTGCTATGGCGATCTTACTATCCAATACGAATGTGAACTCCTCAGCAATACTGGAACCGTGCATTGGTGAAAAGGCTAATGCATTCGTTTCCAGTATCTAATGACTCACTAGAATAATAATAATTACAACGTCGAAAGATACCGAAGCAACTGTTTCAATAAACTTTGGAAGCATAACTTTGCAGGTAGCTCGTTGTTACGCATTTGATTACGTGACCAGCCTCACACGATGTCATGCGCACGATAGTGTAAAAAAAAAGGTTGGCAGTCATTCTCAAAACGCCTTGCAAAGTGTTGGGACGTTTTGTGGTGACCTTGCAAACATAAGTCTATCTTCACCAGAATATTGTTAAAATGTTTTTGTCCACGTAGCAGCTACCATTGCGAAAGTCCCATATATAAGGTTTTAGGTGTTGCATTCTTCGTGGCATGAATTGAAACGATAAAACCTGGGACAAGTCTGACAACTAAAGGGTGCAAAATATGTGGAGGCCTGACCAGTGGTGACGATCATTTGCACAATGAGCCAGATTTTAATTTCTATGACTCTGACGCTACTTCATTGGAAAGAAATAGAGTTTCATGACTGGATGTTTATGAATGAGGCCAAAAAAAGCAAATACATCAGAAAAAATGCATCTGCTTACGAAAACTTCATACTGTTGAAAATGGCTTTTACGTAGAATTGCGAGGAGGCAGCAGTAGCAGCAAGTCCACGACACAGTCAAGAAAGTCCCCGATAGGTCCGTGAATTTTCAGACGCGATGTGTGTGTGAGCAAGGCCCCTAGAACACAAGGCCTGTTCGCGTCGTGACGTCAGAGCTGTGACGTCACGACATGTGGTTCATCGAACCGACAGAGCTCAGTCTTGCTGATCCATTAACTACGGTAATTTGCAGGTTTAAAAACAGTGGAGGATACCAGCACGTTAACCAAGGCTATTTAACGCTACTCTGGCATAGTATGGCCCGTGTATTTCACCACTAGGTAGACTAAAACGCGAAAAACTTTAACTACAGAGCAGCTTTTCGAGCGCTCGCACGCAGTGTAGGCTGGCCACAGATGACAAAAGTTACTGCGTGTTATGGCCATGACACTCGCTAGTAAAAAAAAAACAGTATCGTCATCTTCTCGTCCGAATACATTGATGTGCCCTTTAAAATAGCACACTTTCAAAGAATCTTTAGTTATAAGTCTCACCCAATGTTATAAGGTGTCCAAAAGTAACTAACAGCATTGAACTGACGGTAAACATTTTCACACGATATTTTGGCGATCTCGAAGCTGTGTTTACAATCGGACGAAAAGATGACTATATATACTCGTTCGTTTGACTAGCGCGTGTCATAACCATTACGCTTCAATAAAGGCGAAACGCAAAAAATTGAAACAACAGGTATGGTACTAGCTACAGTATATTCACAATAAAGAACATAAATATTACAGAAACTAGTGTGCCCGCGCTCTCATAAAATGACAGCGAATAACTTGTGTTGATCCCTTTTCATTAACCATGCATTCCTTCATACAATTGCCAACATTAAAGGTCATTCAGATGAGTGTTCACGGCATCATAATCTCCCTAATTACTGAGTATCAACACTCTTATTTTCTGACATGAAAATAATTTATTACTTTTGCAGTCAGTTCAGCAACACTGAAAAAAATTGATTCGATTTGGTATCATAGATACCTACTGCGTCATATTAGTCCGATAGTCTTTTGGTTATTGAAAGCTGTTTCGTCGACGATTGCATCAAAGTTGGTAGAATAGCTGAAGCAACGAAACCATCTGTGGAAAGAAACCGCGAATCAAGATGCAGGAAAGCGCCAATGGAAGCCTCAGATATCTTAAGTGCTGAGATTTCAACTTCTGCAATGGAAGAAGTTCATTTAGACTTGGATCCGCCTGATACTTAGCCATAGATTCGATGCATGGAGAAGGTAATACTCTCACGAATCAGACTAAGCTTGCGATATCATCATTTTTCAATTTCAACTGTCGTTCAACGTTTGCCATCTTTTGCAACCTGGCCGCGCTGTCGTTGTTCACGACAGATTTATGTGCGTGTTTGTTACGCTGATTGTATGCGTACAACTAATATAAGCAATTAATGGATTTTTTTAAATTTATAGGAGTTGTTAGGTATATCACGAAGAGTAAATGACAAAATTTTTGTGATGATCTGTTTGTTCGTTCGTATGTTTGTTGCTGCGTTTGGTTTTATATATGTTAGCGCAATAACTCAAAAAGTTTTGAGTGAATCTTTATGAACCTCACAGGAATTGTTAGTAATGTTAAAAGTCAAAAATGGTTAAAATTTGGTGCAGATCGGTTGATTCGTTTCTATGTTTGAGATTTGTATGTCATAATGTTTGTTACGCAATAACTCAAACAGTTTCCAATGGACCTTTATGAAATTTGAAGGAGTTGTTAGTAATGTTAATAGATATAAATGACTAAATTTTGGTGCAGATCGGTTGGCTCGTTTGTATGTTTAACTTATGATTGTCATAATGTTTGTTAGCAGCATAACTCAAGCATTTATGGAAGGACCTTCAAAAAAATTGCAGAATTGGATTTTGGAGTTGATGCAAAAGAAATCAGGGTTTCAGAGCCAATTTGACATTTTCGTTACCGTTGCCTTACTTGGCGGAGGTATGCGCTCTCAGAGTGCTCAACTTCATTTCTTGCATGCCCCGAATTTTAACTATGAACGATCTCTGAACAGCTTCGAGGCGCTGTAAGTCTTTCCGTTGACTCGGTATCCAAAGAGCTTAGCAATATGTACCACCCTCTGCAGTACCAGTTGTTTCCATGATGCCAGGGACACATTTGCATTTGTACTCCCAACTCGTTGCTCGGATGTGCAGCTCGCGGGCTGTTTCGATACATACTTAGAATTGGTAACATAGATAGCGTGGCATAAATAAAGTCCGAGTTTCTCACCGTTTCATCATGTTGTCTGTGTAATGGCTAGTGGATGAAGCCCGGTTGACCCATCCGCACTAGTTCTTACCTTGTTCTTTTCCGCATCGTGAAGGCGTGCGCAGACGAGCGATAGACTCTCTGATTACAGCGGATTATCACCAAAAGTTAATGATCTGTTCCTCCTAACACACAAAACACACATTGTAAATGTCAAGAAAGTCTGTCCGTAGACTTCTTTTGCGGAGATAAAGATCAGCACATAACTTTTTTGATTTGTATTGAAAAGACAGCAGACAGACAAGCGATTGGACGGTTCATTACCATAATTTACCAGTCTAACCCTCGATACAGTCTCGACAATTCCTGTACATGTTATGGACGTTCGTTCATTATATTACAAGTGAGCATCTATGAAGGGATTCAACTCAGGCAGCCAAAAAGTGATGCAACAAAAGCAACCATGAAGCGATATAACACAGGCAACCACGAAATGGTGTTTTATACATAGGCAGTTATGTAAAATTATATTCACACTCACGATGTGCAGCTCTTGATAGCTCCAGTAACGAAGGGTTGTATCAGCCCTAAATTGTTTGGTTTTAATGTCATTTACCGACTGCCTTGGTGTCCTCTTCTCAAAGTGCAATATATATTTTAATTCTTTGCTACCATTGTAGTATTACTGTGGGTTTATTTATTTTTTCACATTACAGGGTTTTCTTGATCTCCCTTTTGTTTCGGCTATTGGGATGAGGTCTACCGCAAACTCTACATACATCAATTTCTGAGGTTATTGCTTCAAATCCGTTGTTGGAAAAAACTCAATTGCATATGTTATTAAAGTGCATCACGTGCAATATCTATGAGCCAATTTGTTCAATAAAAGTTTAATATTAATAGAAATTGTGATGAATTTTAACTTTTTCTTGGTGTCCGACGGTATGAGATATATTGCCCACTGAAAATATATTATTGTGAATTTAGATTCCCTGTACTGCTATTCATTCCTTAGGGTACGACAAGTAAATTAATCGTTGTTTGAGGCCTCTGTGATTGTTAGAACTCATTTTATCAATACGTAAATCGGCCTTCATGCAGGCCCAATTGCTAGAGGCCTGATATCATTGTCTAGTTAATGTATGGTCAATAGTACATTTAAAACGTATTCCATCAACACAGAGCCAATGCAATAGAAAAGGAAATAATTCACATACCGAAGAACTCAATAAGTAAATATTAGCATGCAGCAAAATGAAAAAAAGTGGTCAATATGGGCACGGTATTTTCCTTTGTGTATTGTACAAACAACATTAGTCCAGCTTCCGTGAAAAATAGCAGCTACAAAATAAATATTAAAAAACGTCAACGTCCGTGTTCCAAATATGTGCCCATGCACGACACGTGTGGCACTAGGCCAGGTGCTCATTAGGACGAGGCGAGTGCACTGAATCAGTTGAAATTATTGAAGTGTTAGAAGCAATTACAGGACGAAACTTTTGAACTTGCGTAGCAATTTACCAAGTTGGGTAAATAATTACTGGCCTTTCGTGTACTTCTGACAGGTTGTCAGCCAGGGCCAGCCAAGTGCACTAACTCAGATGAATTAGTCGACTTTAGCTTATTTTATTGTATAAATTATTCTGTGGTCGAATATGACTTTGGAGTCGATCACAGAGACAGTGGTGGCCTTGTCTATGGTGAGAGAAGGCTTTGGAGGCTCTGCGTGTATCAGATTAGTCATTTCATGCTCCTCAGTACCATTGCACATCTAGTAAATCCTGCAAGGCTGAATGAAATAAATAAACAAGAACTTCAACTATACAAATAAAAAATCGAGAGTGCACAGAGTCATAAAATAGGGGAAAAGTGCATATCTCAATTAAACACACACAGAAACAGGCCAGTGAGGAATTCGAAATGTCGTTGAGGCCTGGTGCGCATCTCCCTTCGCTGCGATTGGGCGCTCGGTTCCGCGGTATCAACTGAACGAATTCGTTCAAGTGCTACTACCGTGGGCCTTCAGGGCATGTTTTTGTATTCACAATAGCTTAGGTAATAGTATTTTGAAGGGATCTGGACAGAATCCCGACCGCCATAATCGCGACAGCCAGGATCCCGACAGCCAGAATCCCGAAAGCCAGAATCCCGACAGCCAGAATCCCGAAAGCCAGAATCCCGACAACCAGAATCCCGACAACCAGAATCCCGACAGCCAGAATCCCGACAACCAGAAACCAAACAGCCAGAATCCCGACTACCAGAAGCTAAGCGGATTCCTTGTGGCGAAGTTCTGTGCGTGAATACAACCACAAGTTGCAAAAACGACCAAATTCATGTCCAGGTGAGGACCAAACACGCGGTCGTCGCACGGAAACTCGTTCTTGGTTGTGTTCACGACCACGAGTCGCAACTTCATTTTAGTGCGCTTGTCGGTTTCGGTTGAGACGTCACATGTGCTTATTTACGAAGTGAAGTTGATTGTTCGGAGTAGAATTAAAGTTTTATCCGGCTACGAAGTATTATTTATGGTTATATGCTATGTTAGGCTGAAGTTCACATCAAAACAGCGTGTTTGAAGACTGTAATTGCTTTTGGAATGGAGTGGATATTTGCTTGTTGACAAGATGAGTTTGCCTTGTTTGTCAAGAGAGGGCGCTGAATACCATCTCATGTCCTTGTGGCTTGTCTAGTTGCTCGCCAATAGAACCATAGCTTTGTTTCTGGTTGCGTAGTTTTGGTTGTTCATGTAGAAACGCCTCTGGTAATGAACAAATGTTGAAACTGTAGCCTCAGCTCCTCAGGTTGGAGGCTCAGAGTTCACCAAATTTAATTCATTAAGATCTTGTGAAATTTCGGAGGTTAACATAGGAAGGTGCAACTAGGATACCGAGTTTTTGAAAGGTATAACATCATTTACAAACTAGCAAATGTTTCTTCAATTTTGAAAAGCTGTCCGCTGAGTAGACACCAATTACTGCACGGAATGCAGACATACAGATGCACCCGGGCTTAGAAGTGTACGTTCTTTCAAAGGGCACGTTAAGGTTGGCACATCAGTATGGTAGCTATAAATCCTCACTGTTGAAACTTCAAGGTAGAAAACAGGAGTGCCACACAGGTGTCGAAATGAACCAATATCTAATAATAATTATTTAAAGATTGAAGTGCCTGATAAAGAACAGTTGTCAAAATCGAAAAAAGACAGTCTCTCAGCAGATGAAGGATTCAAGATTGAAATAATATTTAATAACTGAAAGTTACTTTATGTAAGATGCAAGTTGTGGCAAGTCCTGGGAGATAATCTAAACATTTCGATGCTCATGTTCCTGTATCACCTTGGTTATCCTTTCTTCAACACTAAGGTTTTTGCTTTTGGCTTTAGTTCCTAATTCTGCACGAAGTAGGCATTATGTTTGGACGTTGACTTGTTGCTCTTCCTTTTGCAATTATTCAATTAAATTATAAAGACCACACTAATATTTCCATCTTCTATGCCAAGCTCCGACTGCATTTTACGTGCGTGGGAATCCTGATCGGATGCTCTAATGCACCTGACTTTCAAAATTCACAGCACCAGTAGTGCGTATCTTTTATATTTTTATCTTTAACTATGAGGTACATACGTACGTTTACCAAGTATTTTCTTTTTTGAGAATGCATCACTTCATGAATTTCATCTATTTCTATGCGTATTTAGTCAGAAGCATATGTTAACTGGATATTTAGTTAAATAGTTGTAATAAAAATCGGCACATAACTATTAGTGACTACGAAGACACTGACTTTACATGACATTTTACTGATCGTGAAACGGGAGCAGCGCTATGTATTATATGCAGGGCGCTAATGTATTATATGTGGCTGTCGGGATTCTGGCTGTCGGGATTCTGGCTGCCGGTATTCTGGCTTTCGGGATTCTGGGTGTCGGGATTTTGACCCAGATCCATTTTGAATCGTAAGGATATATTGAAAAATATTTTAATATATTACTGGCAGAGGTGGGCAGGAGTGCTAACTCAAGCACAAACAAAAGCGCAATTTGCGCTTCATATAAAATGTTTTCGCTTTGCGTTTTCAACTAAATATCCAATATCCGCACTCTAAAACTTACGCGCCGCTATTTATTTATTTTCTTAGTCCGCAAAAAGATCAAATACCTTCATTTTTCGTCGGGTTAAAGTTTAGTTGCTTACGGCAGTTTGTGATCTTGTACCAAGTTACAATATCAACTTCATCATCGCATGACGATGTAGAGCAATTGTTAGGGTTATATAATTATATACAGTAAGGTAAAAAAGTAAATATTCGTACACCACGAGACTGTTTCTTTAATATCTAGCGAACCAGAAATAAATGTATTATTACAGTATTTGTATATAGTGTTAGCGATTGATTTATGTCAACAAAACTAAAAATTATAGTGAATTACATAAATATTTATACAATAAAATGTTTCGTGTATTTATTTATGATCCGTGCACTCTTAAGAAAATAGATAGGCGAAAATAGACCGGGTTACAGATTTTGTAATTAAGTAACGCTTTCATAGAGGTCGATGACCAGGTTGCAGAAGATGGCGAAAGTGGGATCATTTTCCTTTTATCTGAATTCCCTTCTTGCTTGAAACACATTTTATTTAATCGGAACAATATATGCAGCTTCTGGAGTCCGATTCTAGAACTTTTCCTCTCAGGTCACAATGTATATTTTCGGCTGATGATCAACGGAGTACTCACGACGGGCAGTAGACAATTGTTAATTTTCTTTTGGCTTACTTTCTTTCTCTGAGACAGCAGATTTTGCTTCAGAGGCCAAAATTTCAGTACTTCAGTGAAACTGATATTTAAGTATTGAAGACAGTATCTTGGAAATGGTGCACTCACAATGCATATAGGCTGACCGGAGATGCACTAAGCTTTATTGCAGCGTTTACTAAAGATTTCACTTTGGAAGACGCACGTTTAACTAAGAAATGCAATAGGGAACATAAAAGAAGAACGAGACTGCTACAGTCCCAAGAACGAAGACGTGCTACCAATGGAAAGAGATGAAGCGCCGATGCGACATAGTGGCAAGAAAGACTTGAAGCAGAAACAATGCAGAAGAGAATAGGAGCTGCTAATAAGCGTGAGCGGGGAAATGTGGGTACGGCAAGTCCGAGAAGAGAGCAAACCTATCAGTTATTGAGTGCATTTTCTTCACGGTGCCAAGGCACCACTCGGGTGTCCCACAAAAATGTAACCGGTTTTTAATTGATTATATCTCGGCTTTAAATCAACATATTTTAGGTTTTTTCCAAAATATAGTAAATTTTGTTTTCTTTTATAATATTTAAAGTTTTTTGAAATTATTTGAATAACCAATTCACAGTGATCGAGATACTAAAAGGGTAGAAAAACTCTTTGTTCAGAGAAATATTATGAAACACCACATTGATATTCTTCCTTATTATGAACTCCAAGAAAATGAACGAACAAAAATTTTAAGGGGTAGTAACACCTGATAAAAAATTACATTTAAGTGAACAAAGTAATTTAGCATCCTTCGACATGCCCTCCGTTCCTCTCAAGGCAACTGTTACATCTCTCCTTCATTGAGCGAAGAGCTTTGCGGATCATTTCACGGTTTTCCTTCAGTTCTTCAAACACTTCTTCAATTCGTTGACGAAGAATTATCAATGATGGAGGCGTTGTTT
>LQNS02278100.1:17393239-17403455 GCA_001587735.2 Parhyale hawaiensis
AAGTTCGTAGAACCCATCCACTCCATCTTTTTCCCACAGCGATAACTCTAGCAATATGTTCTTCGAACGTAGCATCGTCTTGCATTCTCACTCCGAGGTCTCTTAAAACTGTCTTTCTCTCAATTTCCTGCCCAGCGCTGGTGGTATAGCTTTTTAATATTTTGTCCTAGTTAGCTTCGATTTCCTTCAATCGTACACACATAGTATGATCGAAACTAGTGGTGTTTTCTGGAATCACTTAACCCTACAAAAAATGAGACCCCTAGCGAAGAGTTATAACGGGAGAGGTGAGGTGCAATGAACCGCAGCCTCATGATTGGCTAATAAATACATTATTTATAGCTATTTCAAATAAACAGTAAATTCTATTATCAGAAACGTCAGTTCTTAAGAACGGTTGTCACCACGTTGGTGCTTTTTTCATAATGAGAAGTACATCGATTCCCACTAGATCAAACTCTTACTCATCTATCCCACCACTTGGCACGGCCACTACTAACAACCCCACCCTCACCCTCACGAGATGGGATGGCTCTGCCAGTGGATAATACAACAGAGTCATGAATACCATGAGCAATCCATTCTTTCGAGAGAACAAGAAATAAGCTGACATTAACTCCTCCACCGTAGCAGCCAGGAGCTGCCACTGACCCAGTCATGTGTGGTCCGTCAGAATTTTTTAACATATAAATGAACATTTTCCACGAAACAACTTAAGAAGTCCTAAAGTTACACGCTTTAAATTTTAATTCTCTAATGATTGCAGAGAAGCACAACCCATTTGAATGAATAATTATTGTAACGAAATTCCTTAAAGCGTTTCTGTTACAGCACTAAATTATGAAATATTTTAAGGCATGATACTTAAATAAATCCAGCAACGATTTTTATGAGGTCTATTGCAAAAATTCTCTAATGGAATGTGTGATTGCATTATTGTTAATATTGAAAAACTTAGATTGATGTGCGTGGTGTGCTATCGACCGCCAAAAATGTACCACTGAAAAATTTTCCCAAATGTTGCAAGTGGTCAACACACATTGCAAAGAAGTCCAGAAAAAGTATCAATTGTATATAACTGGTGATTTCCACTTCCCCTTCTTAAAATGGCTAACAATAGACTTGCCAGATGAAACTGGAAGCTTCGTACTATCCAGAACATCATCGGTCACTAGAGATCAAAAAGATCAAGCTCTCTCTAGTGCACATGGTGGAAGAATTTTCACTGACCCAAATGATCTCGTCACCTACGAGAGATGAAAATGTCTTGGATCTTTTCTTTGTCGATAACGCACAATTGATAAAGAATATTGAAATCCAGGATACAACATTATCTGGTCATATGCTTGTTGAAATAACGACTCAGCTTTGCGAACGCGATTCCCATAGACCGCAGAAAAATTCGCATATAAACTCCATCTCCAGTCTACGGGACTTAAACGTACACGATAAAGGGATAAATTGGGACGGTGTGAATGCAGAACTGCAGTCAGTAAACTGGAACGTACTCCTAAATAACTCAATAGAAAGTGAAGGCATCAATGAGACATACGAAAACATTCTATTAGAAAAGTGCATGAAGTACCTTAGCCCGGTAAAAAGAAAATTTCATAAAAGTCGACGAAACAAATTCCGTAAAAGACTACTTAAGAAACGAGCAAAACTTAACAAATGCCAGCAATCGACGTAATTGCTACAACGCAAATCCGAGTGTAAAAGGAAGCTAGATGAGATAGAACGTCAGCTTGCAAGATCACACGAGGTATAACAACAAGGTAAAGAAAAGAATGCCATCGAAAAAATTAGAAGCAATAACAAATATTTTCTTCCCTATGCATCGCACCATTCCTCGATAAAATAAAAAAATCGGACCGCTGGTGAATGATACAGGATCTATTGTTGAGGATGACCAGGAAATGAGCGAAATACTAAGCCGTCAATATCAACAAGTCTTTAGTGAAAAAATTCTACATCCTGAAAACCCAAGAATTGATTTAAGTACAAACTACATAACGGACTTCGAGTTCACAAAACTAAGCATTGAACTAGCCATTGATGAACTTAGCGGCAACAGTGCAGCGGGACCAGATGATGTGCTTGCAGAAATCCTTAAGATGTGCAAGCTAAGCACCTTTTATCCCCTTTACTTTATGTGGCGAAAATCAATAAATGATGGAGAAATTCCACTCACCTACAAGCATACGATTATTTCATCATTCCTAAAGCTGGAAATAGCATGGATCCAGCCACCTATAGACCTGTCTCCCTAACTAGCCACGTAGTGAAGACGTTTGAAAGGGTTTTTTAGGAAACACCATGTACATCATTTAGAAAGTAATAAGCTGCTTACATCAAATCAACGTGGCTTTCACCATAAACGTTCAACCACTTCCCAGCTGCTTGAGCATTATGACTATTCTCAACCTACTATGCCAAGGCAAAAGTATGAACGTAATATATTTAGATTTTGCTAAAGCATTCGATAAAGTAGACCATGGAATACTGCTACTCAAACTCTTCAACATGGGCATCCGTGAAAAATGTCTTAGATCTATCGAAGCTTCTCTGACAAACCGAATCCAAAGTGTAATTATAAATAATAAAGTGTCTAAACGACAGCCGGTACTCAGTGGAGTCCCACAAGGCACCGTGCTTGGTCCAATACTCTTCCTGATCATGATAAATGATATGGGGCACCAATGCAAGCTTGCCGTTCCCTCATTGTTCGCTGATGACACACGGATATTAGCAGCGGTACAATCAACGGTGGACGTACGGAATGTGCAACTAGACCAAACCAACATCTTTCACTGGACATCGGCTAACAACATGACTTTCAACGAATCAAAATTTGAACTTTTACGATACGAAAAAACTTCTCCGTTACTAAGTCCACGTCCTAGGCGACGAGAGATGGGAGCGAAATCGAGAGAAAGCAAATTTTAAGGGATCTTGGGGTGAGAATACAAGATAATGCCACTTTTGAAAATCATGTAGCTCGAGTTGTTACCGTAGGAAATAATTGGAGCGGATGTGTGCTTTGTACTTTCTCTTCACGAGAGGCAGAGACAATGCTCACTTTATGGAAACAACTGATACTGCCAAGGATTGAATACTGTTCACCTCGTTGGATGTCAAGCAATTGGAAAGAATTAGAGCGCCTCGAGGCTATACAGAGATCTTTCACTGCCAAAATTCGAGGCGTGGAAGATTTAAACTATCACGAAATACTGGCTCAACTTCAAATATACTCAATTCAAAGGAGATTCGAGCGCTTTACGATCATATGTATTTGGAAAATTCTAGAAGGAATTTCTGTCAATGTCAATGGGCGAATCCAGGCCAGACACTCAAACCGTGTTGGTCGCACTTGTGAGGTGCGCATTCCGATCACAACTGGTAGTGATGCGATAGCCACAAAGTATTCTAATAGTTTCGTGGTCCGAGGGGGCGAGATTATTCAACAAAATGCCTCGTCACATTCGAAATGTCACTGGTACAGAGACTGCGAAATTTAAACATTTACTGGACTCATGCTTACTGAAAGTGCCAGATAAACCTACTGTAAGCGGCTACGTGAACTGTGGGGATAACTCGCTGTTAGCCACCCTGCTGGTCACGGACTGCAGCATCACCTCTGCGCAAGATAGGCGGCGTTTGTAACGTCGCCTGGATCTCGTCCGCAGTGTCATCAAAGGTATATGAACATTAGAATCCTTCATATAAGCGTTTTTTTTTTTTCGGCAGTCGTTCTCTTTTTCTTGTGCTCACGGAAATACAAAACAAAAAACTTGGCTATTACAAAAATTTAGTATTTACAAACCTTCTATATCGGTATTTTGCATGAATGATGAAAATGATATAATACGCAAACTTCTAATTTGCCGCTAAATCAAGAAATAGAGGTCTAAGAACTGCAATTTTTGCTTCTAGTATTGCTAAATTTGTTCTCTGCTGTTTGACACGTTTGTTTAGCAGCAGTTGTGTCAGAAAGTATCAAGGAGGGAAGCGCACAGTCCGCCCACTGTTGCACTTTAGTCATAAATATGTAAAGCAGTTAGGGACTTGTGCCGGAACCTGTAAGTACTGTATAGTGGGAAACTTACCAACACGCCAAGTTCACAAGGCTTATAGTACACTATAGTGCTTCGGAATTCAGCGCGACTCGATGACAGTCACCAGCTAAAATCTGGTGCTTTGCACGGCTGACGAGTGTAATAAACCTGAACTAAAACCGAATTATATCTGGACCTCACAACCCGCGACCCACTTCCGTGGACTGACTGCGGCATACATTATATTTTAAGCTGCTCTCCCGCCCTTAAGGGTTTTACAAGAACTGATACCGCTGCCAGGGTTGTTAATGGATTTTCCTTTTTTTTTAGAAATCCTACGGTTTGGAGGAAACGTCTTCTACGGGAGCAGTGGTTAGGGTAGGAGTGACACACCGACGCGCTGAAAACTTTACATTGCTGGGAATACTTAGGCGGAGGTAATTAATATCTTAGCCGAATGTAGCAGCAACTGCCTCTAGATCCCAGCACTAGTAAAGTTTAATTTTTTATTATTAGTGTAGTCCTGGCTTCACCACCACAGCTACGTCATAAGCCAAGATCCAAAGAGAGAAATCTACTTTAGTCTCGTGATGAGGCGCGTCAACTGGGACCTGACTGCTCTCCCTGTTGAAAGGCTTGCTAGATAAAAAGTGAGAAGCTCTCTAGCAATCCATAAACCGGACATTTATTTCTGTTGGTAATCCAGCTGTTTGTATAAAAATACATGTTCACCTTCCACTCCAAACTTTCGCGATGCATAGTTTCAAGGTTTGAAAGAATGCTCCTGCATGTAATTGTAACAAGGCTCTCTCTCATGTACAAACGTTCACTTGCTTTTTTAAACCGGGTGAAACCTAAAACACTATTGTAAAAATTTGCACTTGTGTAGGGAAAAAGTGCATTTAAGGAAAGATTTTATCATTATCTCTCACGCAATCTACAGACATATGCATTTACAGTTTAACATAAAGCAATCGAAATTATTCTCAAGAAAAAACACTGTAGCAAAAATGAACAGAAAGAATGAAAGCTCTTCGTTTGATGCCTGCTACCTGAATCACGCCGGTCCCATTTCGCACGGGAATAGTTTTGAATTGAACTGTTTATTCAAGCACACCTTTTTCACGTCTGCAATTTCTGCAGATCAACTGTAAACCAAGCAATATTTTCACCGCAATTGTAATTTTTACCCGGTAAAGTATCATAATTTGTCTATTTCAATTGCATATTAGTGAAATTATACATTTTTCTCAACATTTGGTTATTTGTCATTTTTTAGTCAGTTTCGAGAAAGGCTTAGATCGAACTTTCTAACACACCATTTAGAAGAAGGTTTCCCATTTTGTTTATAGTCGCACTAGTCTTCAAGCTGTTTATGACAGTGATCGGTTGATGAAGCTAGTATTATTTGGTGTCTGGAAGCCCACCTCACTGCGGTTGACTTATAAATTACCGTAATAGCCCAAGGCAGCAGTGACAATGTCAGCTCTTTCATCGCAGAAGCTGGCTGGCCTCAATCGATGACTCTATTCGTTTGTCCAACATCAATAGCGCAGCTGTGGCATGCATACGTAAATAAGCTAGTGGGTTTGTTGTCAGTTTCAACAGTCATGCAACCAAGGCTACGTCCGTCTCAAGGTCACTGTGCTGCATTGTACTCTAAGTTCGGTACTTCATACTGAATTTGGGCTCCTGAAAGTCGCTACTTCAGCAGCACAAACCCTACCTGTACCAGTAGCTCGCATATCCCTCTCCGACGTAGATTTCCTGTTACAATTACTTATCATTAACATTACTTTATGCCTGTTGAATTTACTCGGCGATGCCGTATTGAGTTAATAAGCAATAAGCCCCAGAGCAGTGAAGTAAAGTGTCGGCGTACGCTAAATATTGTTATCTGGGACGGGCCTTCGACATAGAGGGTGTTTACTTATCGTGTTATCTTAGTAACATACAAAGAGCACAAATACAGACAAACCCAGACAAAAATAGCAAGATAGAAATTATGTCTGCGGAAGGGCGTTTGCCACTGGCGGCGTACGCCGTCACTCACGGTTAAAGTGGAAATATATTCAAAAGTCAACCATAAAAAATCTGTAATTTGACCTGCTTGCACATCGATGGACGATTTTACAATGAGCTACATGTACTGGGATTCTAATGCTCAGGATGAAAAGAAGCGCCAATCTGGCGTTAATCATTATTAAGAGCAGACTTTTCGGATAATAAAAATCTATAAGAGTGATTATCGAACACTAGTAGCATCCGTGCAAATTTCACGGTTAATTAATGCTTCCACTTACCTTAGTTTGACCTAAGGCAGCGCTTCTAATTTAACTCACCCCGTCTAAACTACAGTAAAGTCCACCACTTAACTCTGTCTGCCGTCTCGCGCTCCTTACACCTTGTCTAGCCTTAGTATTCTGATGTCACCTGTGCATTAATTGTGTGCATCTCGCATTTGTTCCGCCGGTAAAGAGTTCGCACATGTGTCATGGTGCAGGCAAAGAGGTACGACGGCACTTCTTGCATTGTTCTCCTGCGTATTTTCACGCCTTTTCGAGGCGCGGTTTTCCACATTTTACGGCTAATTTAGCTCTTCATAATCTTACAAGTTTTATTTTGATAAGTAGCCCACAATTTGCTTCTGCTTTGTTTGATGCGATAGCTATACAACAATGTACAACAGACCCGGCAGGTTTCTTCAGTCACGGCAGCGTAGCCCTTTTGTTCTTTTGATGTAATTATATACCTTTAGACGACGCACATTCACTTCAAGAAATACTTTAAGAGTCGAGATGGGAGCCCAGAGCCTGGGGGTATCCTAGCTACGCATCTGACCCTATTAAGAATGTCATCTGCCATCAGTAAAGCGATCAAAATTCGTCGTGAAAGAAAGTGAAAAGCGGTAGAAATGATACGGGTGAGATCCTCTTCATGTCTTTGCTGGAAACTCATTGAGAATTTTGCCAAAAGAAGACAGCAGACGTGCAGACTCATGGACGGACGTTCGGGTGGAGCCTCAAGCAGTATTTTACCATAGACACTACCAGTTAGGAAAATAAAATGTGTTTTCCAATGAACGAAATCAAATCTTACTCGGACAACCACTAAAACATCAAATAACTATGAAATTAACGATAATTGAGCAGGTGATACCCAATCGATAATTATATTTTATTTAGTTTCCTGTAACTGTGCGAGAAGCTGCTTTTATATAGCACGCACTGCGAAGTTGCTCATGGATGATTTTATTCTGTACTCTGAACCGTGATTATGCAGCTGATTCAGTGTTTCGGCTCGGTAACCTACAAGAGATATACGTACCAGAAATCATTTTCCCTGGAGTTGATTATGCCCGGATCCTAATCACCTTGGTTTGCTCTGGCACTAGGCCTTTATTCACCAACCGTTGGTTATAATACTGGCAGAGCTGCTTACACCCTGGTGACCTATTGCTAGCTCCGTAACTCCAAAGTCCCGAACATTTGGTAGAATGGGGCACAACAAGCTTCAGTTAGACAGAGCCTTGGTTATAAGGCTATCCAAGTCCACTAGGGTTTGCATCCCGGGATCACCCCTGATAACTTGAGGCAAAAATTTCCGGGTCCGGGAATTCCATATTCCCAGGAATTCCCGGGATTCTAAATAGTGTAGATATTTAAAGATATGAATGAGGAAATAAAAGTTATAATCACTTTGTTTAATATGGTTAGTGAATTAGAGAGCTTGAGATATGACTTTAGCATTGTAATATTATTGCAATTTACATTAGTACACAGTGTAGTCTACTGTCTCTACTACACCATCTCATAATACAGTATATGTAGTACATCTGTTGCATCAGAATATATATATATATATAAATTCTTGCGTAGCATCACTCAATGACTCAACCATTGCGATAATTGCATAATATTGATATTTACGTATATACATATTTTGATGCACTAACATTTTATTGCTATTGTAATGGTGCCAACTACTACTTAACATTTTGAGATTCGGTTATGTAAGTAATAAAAATAGACTGTACTAGAGACGTTTTCAACGGCCGATGTTGTAGACACTAAAGCCATTGTGTGGCGATGCTACGTTAAAGATGAAACTGAAGCAAATGCGAAGTGTATAAAACGCGGCAAGAGTTTACTTTGCAAAGGTAAGTCTACCATTGGTTTGTTAAGTCACCTAAAGGCTATGTATACACAATATAGTAAAGCCTGAAACTGTAGAGCCAGTTGCGTCAAGGATGGTAGCTCAAAAGACAGAATTCGTGTTCGGACAAAGCGCCCTCATGCAAGGGAGCGCAGCGCCAGTTGTGAAGGCACTAACCTAAACAAACAAAATATCAAGTTTGGTGAACAAGTGAACAAGCTAGTAGCAGTTGATGGCGTGTCCGTGACTACAGCTTCAGAGAGTGAATTCATTAGTGAATCCTTCACAGATAAGAGCTTTCACTCCCTAAATTTATCGCCAAATACTGATGGGCATGGAATATAGACAGTATGACATCATATCCGTGTAGATGGAAGAGAAAGTTCTGAATCTCTACGACATGGTAGGATATTAAGTCTAACTCTCGATGAGTGAACATCGATCAGGAACAAGCGGTACTTGAAAATCAATATTCATTTCAATAAACATTTCAACAACGTGGGGATAGTGACGGTCACTGGAAAAGGTAGAATTTCATTGCGAAGTTTGTTTTATTTACATCATTTGACAGGATTATGAACGATCAAAAATATCAAATTTTTAAGCTGGTACAATGTTATATGTTAAACATTATTAATATTTGATGTAATTTAAATTGATTCATTTCACAGTGTGGATTTAAAAAAAATACAATGGCATATATGTAAAAGTAAAAAAAATCTCGGAAATTCCCGGGAATGTCTTCCTAAAATCCCGTTATTGTAATTTTGTCTCACGATTCCAAACCGTAGAGTCCACCAATACCTCTATCAGCCTATCGGTTATGCGTGCCGGCTACACACAACTGGGATGCATACGAATAATAATAATAATCTTTATTCAGTACTCATAGACATCACAAAATTGGAATGATATATGGTACGTGGATGCAGCCATTGATTTGGACCCTTAGCTGTGGTGCCTGACGACCGGGTGCGGACTGGCTGTTTGTGGCCTCTGCAGGGGCAACTGCTGGGAGCTGTGGCGGCCAGACAGCAAAATGATATTTATGATAACGGCAAAGTACTGTCGGCATTTCTCTCCGCAAACGCTGTAAATCATTGCTACTAAAAAAAGCTGATGGTGCAGGGAGGAATGAAAATACTTTATTGGGGCAGCTGCTGAGAGTCAACTGTAAGAATACTTAGTCGATCTTCGACATGAACGAGGTCGGTTGGCTCACAGAGAAGGCGACCATGAACGCGGGCAGGGCTGAGGTATAGGGCGCCCTTTCGATACCCAACCAAACGACTATCTGTCTGGTCCATCCAGCGTAACGCGGCATTCATCAGTGAAAATTATATAAATGAAATTCATTTGAACATATATTTCAGCCTATTGAACACCCTTTTCCCTCTGAATTTTGCTCAGTGGCGGTTGTTTAGCCGGGTTCTTGACATTTCCTAAGCTTCTCAGCGTCTCACACCTGGAAGAGTTTCGATTTGCGATGTTCGAGCTGTATCAAAAGTTATTTTTGCTTGGAAAATGAGGTGTTTTAACCATCTCCCTAGCAATTTGGCTGGTATCCCTATCTGAAAGTTTCCTTAAATGAGCTCTTTCAAATACTGTCGTATAGGTCTTACCATTTATTACATAAGTTTTGATTGTTTGATGATCTCTATCCATTTTCTTGGATATTTCGATGGTAGTCATTCTTTCGTCATACATTGGTGTGATTTTTATTCGATCTGAATCAGTTAAACCACATATCTCTCCATTTTTGAACAATTGCATAATCCAGCAGGACACCTAAAAACACCACTTTTTAATTTTTCTATGAACAGAGTTATTGAACTGAATATTGCTACGTATAACCTGAAAAGGAAGCAAAGAGATTGATAAAACAATTGCATGGCTTACGGGTCGGCAGCAGCGAGTGAAGCTTCAAGGAGAGTCAAGCGACTGGACGCAGGTTTCATCAGGGGTTCCACAAGGTAGCGTGCTTGGCCCACTTCTGTTCTCAATTT
>LQNS02278100.1:17407085-17434262 GCA_001587735.2 Parhyale hawaiensis
GAGACTGAGCCCAGATGTTCAGAGAAGTTTGGAGACTGAGCCCAGATATTCGGAAAAATTTAGAGACTGAGACCAGATGTTCGGAGAAGTTCGGAGACTGAACCCATATGTTCGGAGAAGTTTGGAGACTGAGCCCAGATGTTCGGAGAAGTTTGGAGACTGAGCCCAGATGTTTGGAGAAGTTCAGAGACTGAGCCCAGATGTTCGGAGAAGTTCGGAGACTGAGCCCAGATGTTCAGAGAAGTTTGGAGATTGAGCCCAGATATTCGGAAAAGTTTAGAGACTGCGACCAGATGTTCGGAGAAGTTCGGAGACTGAGCCCATATGTTCGGAGAAGTTTGGAGACTGAGCCCAGATGTTTGGAGAAGTTCAGAGACTGAGCCCAGATGTTCGGAGAAGTTCGGAGACTGAGCCCAGACGTTCAAAGAAGTTCGGAGACTAAGCTCAGGTGTTCGGAGAAGTTCGGAGACTGAGCCCAAATGTTCAAAGAAGTTTGGAGACTAAGCTCAGGTGTTCGGAGAAGTTCGAAGACTGAGCCCAGATGCTTGGAGAATTTCAGAGACTGGGTCAAGATGTTCGGAGACATGAGCCCAGATGTTCGGAGACTGAACCCAGATATTCAGAGGCTGACTCCAGATGTTGGAAAAATTCAGAGACTGAGCGAAGATTTTCGGAGAAGTTCGGAGACTGAACCCACATGTTCGTAGAATTTCAGCGACTGAACCCTGATGTTCAGAGAAGTTTCAAGATTGAGCACAGGTGTTCAAAGAAATTCAAAGACTGAGCCCAGATGTTCGGAGACTGAACCCAGATATTCGGAAAAGTTCGTAGAGTGAGCCCAGATGTCGGGAGAAGTTCAAAGACTGAGCCCAGATGTTCAGAGAAGTTCGGAGACTGAACACAGATGTTCGGAGAAGTTCGGACAGTGTGTCCACATGTTCGGAGAAGTGGGGAGAGTGATCCCAGGTATTCGGAGACTGAACCCAGATGTTCGAAGAAGTTCGGAGACTGAGCCTAGATGTTCAGAGAAGCTTGGAGATTGAGCTCAAGTGTTGGGAGAAGTTCGAAGACTGAGCCCAGATGTTCGGAGACTGGGTCCAGATCACCGGAGAAGTTCGGAGACTGAGTACAGATGTTCGGAGAAGTTCGGAGACAGAACCGAAATGCTCGTAAACGTTCGGAGATTGAGCCCAGATGATCGGAGACGTCAATATATGAAATGAGGAGGTGACATTTGAAGAACACGCCGACACGGTGTGTACGCACTGATGCAGTGCGTTTGTACGCACCGATGCAGTGCGTTTGTACGCACTGATCTATTTGTACGTACCGATGCAGTTCTTCACAACAGTAACTTGGTCAGTAGGGTGGAACGTTTTTCAAGTTTTTTTTTTTTTATTCTTCATAGTGGCTAGTTAGGAAACGTTGCCAAATGGGTGGAAAAAAATTGTGATAAAAGTATTTTTTCGTAGACGGATATCTTCTACGGCCCCAAGACCCTTGAAGTTTGAAATAAGTTCTCTTGTGGGTGATTTTTTCTTATTTTTTTTCTTTTGCTCACTAAACAGTAGCTACGCATCTGAGAAACACGCACGTAAAGTTTTTGGCAGCCAGTGTAATGTTAAGTGGGTAGAACAGGGCGATGAAGAGGTCCGGGCCTCTCACTAATTCTGACTGTGAGCTTGAATATCTAGCGTCAAATGGCATTTTCTGCAGCAATGCTTCAATGTACATGGAGTTAGGGACCATAGCCGCCCCTACATCTATTATACATCCATGTAGATAGTAGCAGTGCTGCAGAAAATGCCATTTGGCGCTAGATATTCAAGCTCACAGGCAGAATTAGTGAGAGGCCCGGACGCGAATTTTTTTTCCTGAACCTTGCAGCAAGTACAGTCTCAACGCAGCCAATGGCGTGGCAGGTCACAGGCCACAGTAGGAGGGGCGAAGGGAGATGGTCAGTGATGGTGTTGCACTCGGATGCATACTCTGAAAAAACTACGTACATAGACTATTTACGTGCCGTGAAGTTTATTCTCATAAATAATAGGCATCTATTAAGGTGTGTGATGTACTTGAACTTCGTTTCGATGTTAGCAGCATGTGAAAATTACTCGTGTGTTAGCAGTTTATAATGAGTCTCTGTGTATTTTATGCACAGGGGAGGGAGTATGCACAGGGAGTAAATGTCACCAGGCATTGCACGCCATACCTAACCAATAATTGAACTGAATCACTCATAAATGGATAGGTTTGTTTTAAGCTACGTGAGACTAGGTCGGGTTCTATTAGTTCAATCGTGAGTAATGTTAAAGAGATGCTTGTATAATTATAGAAGTTTACGTTTATTTCTGATGTAGTACATGATGTAGGTTATGTTCTCATTTCTGTATTCTCTAACTGGACATGACTCAGCATAGGCTAACGCAATCATTGCTAAAACCTAATTACTGTACCATGGCATAACCTACCCTATCTAACCTAAACATATCTGACTTATATTAACCCTTTCCTGAAACGGCTGATTCATCTCACTTATTGCCGAAACAGTACGCTGGGCTCGGCTTGTTCATTGTAAGATACACACACATTGTATGTAGACACTGGTCATTTGATAAGGAAATTCGTGGCACATTACGCTTACGGCGATTTAGGATTAAAACAAATGTTAAGGCACTGTACTTTCAAATCAATCATAAAAAGCGTTCTGTATGTTCTTATAACCTTGACGATGCACTTACATTGTACTCACACTATTCAGATGTA
Source organism: Parhyale hawaiensis (assembly GCA_001587735.2). NCBI lineage: Eukaryota > Metazoa > Arthropoda > Malacostraca > Amphipoda > Hyalidae > Parhyale > Parhyale hawaiensis. The sequence goes on from LQNS02278100.1 coordinate 17,409,852, forward strand.
CTATAAAGAAATGAATGGTTTCGATGTATGATGAGCGCTCTGTAACTTAACTTAAAGCGCGTTCGATTAGGACATAAACTCAATGTGCTTAGCTTAAATCAAGCGGGACTAAGGGCTTGTTCAATTTGGTACCTAGAAGTCAAGCTAAGGTAAGACCACTTGACTTAACTTGTCCGGAACTGTTGACAGAAACTTTAGCTTCGTCGTTTTGAATCGCGTTGTAGGTTTTGGGAGCGAGCGACTGAAATCTCAATTATACAAAGTACTACTGAGTTCTTAGAAGACTCACAGGTGATAAATTTTGACTCATCGAATAAAACGTGAATAAACGGGACGAATGCAGGATACCTGTCTGCAGTTTCGGACAAGTTAAGGCAAGTAGATTTGACTTAGATCGACCTTTAGGTCCCAGTCGAACACGCCCTAACATATCTTTATCGATGTCCATTGATTATCAATTGACATCAGTAAAGGTATGTTATGTACCTGAACTTAGTTTTAGAATTGAAATGCGTGTGAAAAGTGCATGCGCATATTATACACTGGTCTGTATGTACATGATGCATACGCGCATAGTGTCTTTATCCATTGTTCAGTTAAGACTGTAGTTTGGCAACAAATTACCGCTCGCAGAAAAACTAAGTTTGAGAAAAGGTGCTGCTTATTTCGGCCATTAACAATGGACTTACTTTTTACCTACACTATACGAAGTGAAGAATTTGAAGGCCACACTACGACTCACGACCAAATATTCAAACTGACAGAGCCACTAGGCAATCCAGCGTAAACCATTTATCCTTTTTCGTCGCTTCTAACAACTACAACACGATTCAAAACGAAGCTAAAGTTCTTGTCAACGGTTCTGGACAAGTTAAGTCAAGTGGGCTTGGCTTAGCTCGACTTTTAGGTCCCAAATCGAACACGTCCATAGTCCCGCTTGATTTGAGCTAAGCACATTTAGTTTATGTCATAATCGAACGCGCTTTACGTTAAATTGTATGGCACTCATCATACATCGAAACCATTCATTTCTTTATAGTACATCCGAATAGTGTGTGTACAATGTAAGTGCATCGTCAAGGTTATAAGAACATACAGAACGCTTTTAGTGATTGATTTGAAAGTACAGTGCCTTAACATTTGTCTTAAGCCTAAATCGTCGTAAGCGTAATGTGCCAAAAATTTCCTGTATCAAATGACCAATGTCTACATACAATGTGTGTGTATGTTACAATGAACAAGCCGAGCCCAGCGTACTGCTTCGGCAATAAGTGAGATGAATCAGCCGTTTCAGAAAAGGGTTAATTTAGGTCAGATATGTTTAGGTTAGATAGGGTAGGTTATGCCATGGTAATTAGGGCTCAGCAAGGATTGCGTTAGCCTAGGTAAGGCTAGGCTGAGTCATGTTCAGTTAGAGAATAAAGAAATGCGAACATAACCTACAGCATGTAATATATCAGAAATTAACGTAAACTTTTATAGTTAAGCACGCAATGTCACGCATCTCTTTAACATTACTCCCCATTGAACTAATAGAACATGGCCTAGTCTAACGTAGCTAAAAACAAACCTATCAATATATGAGTGATTCAATTCACTTATTGGTTAGGCATTGCGTGGAATGCTTGGTAATATTTACTCCTTGTAACATGTGCATAAAATACACAGAGACTCAATATAAACTTCTAACACACGAGCAATTTTCACATGCTCTTAGCATCGAAAAGAAAGTTCAAGTACATCACACACCTTAATGGATGCCCATTATTTATGAGAATAAACTTCACGGTCCGTAAATAGTGAATTTACATAGTTTTTTCAGAGTACACATCCGAATGCAACACCATCACTGACCCTCACCCTTCGCTCCTCCCACTATGGCCTGTGACCTGCCACGCCATTGGCTGCCTTGAGACTGCACTTGCTGAAAGGTTCAGGAAAAAAAATCGCGGCCCGGACCTCTTCATCGCCCTGTTCTACCCACTTAGCATTGCACTTGCTGCCTAAAACTTTACGTGCGTGTTTCTCTGATGTGTAGATACTGTTTAGTGAACAAAGGAAATATTTTTTTCGCCCACATGAGCACTTTTTTCAAACTTCAAGATTCTTGGGGCGGTAGAAGATATCCGTCTACGAAAAAATGCTTTTATCACAATTTTTCTCCCCATTTGGCAACGAATCCGAACTAGCCGCTGTGGAAAATGATGAAAAGTTGAAAACGCTCCACCCTTTTGGTCAGGTAATTTATAATTTCCAAATAAATTAACTACAACTGATTTGAACGCCACACAGGCATTTCTTTCAGTATCACACAGTAAGTGATGAAAGTGTGTGTTAGCGATCATCTTCCCTATTTGTGGGCCTACGAACATACCTTCTTTCACTTTTACGTAACTCAACTCTGGAAAGTTGTTGCACAAGTACCATAAAATCATTGAAGTCGCTGTCTAGTGCCTTCACAAAATTCTACACGCGGCCCAGCTTAATGTGAAGCGGGGGTGTGCAACGCCATTATGAACGCAACCGTACGAGTAATATTATTATTATTATTAAAACTTCACACCTGAGCTCCCACGGACAGGTAATACAACCCAAATGAAGCATCTTGCAACACCAAGAAGCCCAAAACGCTGCTAAAGGAAATCCAGCAAAAAACCATTCACAGCTGACTTAAACACCTGCAAGCCAATACGACCAAAGGCCGATGCCGGCAACAAATTCCAAACCTTAGCCGACCAGGGCACGAACCACCGACAGAACTGATTAGTTCGACATCTGACAGCATCCAAAGTGGAGGAGTGCGCTCCGCACGCAGCACGAGTCGCTCTCCCAAAAACCTTGAGGGCAGGGAGAGAAGAATACAACCAATGCCTCTCATTATTGTACACCTTATAAAACATGCATAGCTCTGCTACTCTTTTCCTGTGGGACAGGTTCACTAGATCACTATCGGCGCACAGCCTGGCTGAACTAACAAGTCGGTCCAACAGACGCAAATGCGTGTCAGCAGCTGAAGCCCAGACCGGTGAGCAATACTCTAACACAGGCAGCAAAAAAGCATAAAAACATCTGCGGACAACCTGACTCTCAACAAACACAGAATTCACCTTACGCAGGAGCCCAGTCTTAGTGGCAGCACGTTACACCAACCTTCTAATACGAGGCTCAAAAGTAAGCTTCTCATCAAAGACAACATCAAGAATTTACCAAACAGCTAGACTCCTGAAGCAAAGTGTCATCAATCTCCAGTTGGGGATGCTGCGGTACAAGTGTCCGAGACCGACTGATAATCATCGACTTGGTCCTACTGGCATTCAGTTTCATACTCCAGGCCGAGCACCGTGCTCTAATGCACGACAAATCCCTATTTAGAGACTGAGCGACAGCATCACGCAGGCGAGGAGCAGGTGTCACTGCCATCAAAGTGGAATCGTCGGGATAGTTGATCACGCGTTTTCAAGCGAAGATAACATGTCACTATTATAGAGAACGGACAACAGCTGGCCAAGCACACTGCCCTCAGGGACGCCAGACACCACCGTGACTGAGGCGCTCAAAATGCCGTCAACAGACACACACTGCGTTCGCTTAGAAACAAAATCGCGAACAATCGACGAAACCCTAACACCCACATCAAAGGATCCCAGCTTGTATAATAGACCCCTGTGGTGAACCCTGTCAAACGCCGCGCGGAAGTCCAACTGGACAAGGCATGCCTCCGACCTACAATCTAGCGCAGACAAGTCCAAACACATCATCGTTCCCTTGTACCAGGCATTAGTGCGGCCACACTTAAAATTTTCTGTTCTATTCTGGTCGCCGCATCTGTCACTTGAAACACTTCTCGAAATAGAAACAATCAAGATATTTGCATCTTCTCTTAGCACCGCCGGGGAATCTGATTTTGTTACTTTCTTCATACAGCAAAACAATTGCTCGTTCTCAGTTTACGACGTATAGCGTCAGTAGATGATCAACGGAGCCCACACGAAGCGGTATTTTTTTCGCGGAACAGTAGACAGTTTTGCTGCTTGATAATGAAAGATTTTTCCACATGTCACCTAAGTTGGGTCCTGATTGTGCTGCTTATATCATTTGAAAAAGGCCACTTATCTTTCATGCCAATATGAGTCGGCTGTTGCATCGTGTCCTTTAGAAACCTACCAGTGAGAAAAAAGACGTTGAACGAAAAAGCGTTTTCAGTAGTTCATCGCTGTCATTTTTGACAGCACGGGCACTCTAGTTGCAGGCATATGTAGCGATATGTACTGGCTGGATGCTACACCCATTGGGTGCCATGACAAACTCCAAAACAACCAGTCCGCGCTCGATCGTCTCTTAGGCCAACAGCTTGCCATAATCGATTGCTCTGTACACGTGACCCACAGTTGTCACTTACATGCATAAGCAATGGCTGGTGGGTTTGTTCGTAGCATACCACATGTCATATTCGTAACTAAGGCCTAAGGCCGTGTCTACCTGAAGCTCGCTGTGCTGCAGTGACCCAAGTGTTCTATACTTCCAGTGATATTGCAGAGGATCCCTACACCGATATTAAGTAGTAAACAGAAGGCACAATGTCGTACATGATAGGGGTAAATGTTAACCACTAAAATAATATTTTGTTATCAAGTAGATGTGGCAAGGGATTCAGTAAGGGGATATGAACCGAAATGGACATGTCCGGTTTCATATACGTTGGGCGCGGCCCTTAAAACCTACTTCCGTAATGGCGTTATTGCGTCCCTTCCAGCATCAATATTTATCAATTCTTCTATTTAACCTTTTCCCCTTTCATTGCATTGACGGCAGCCAGCAATAATTTTATCAACCATTTACTTTTAAATTTGATTAGAGCATAACTCTTTACCATATTGTTTATAATGCGCATTTTTAATTATGAATTTTACCTCCTAAGAAAATATAATTTCAATATTTACGGTATATATATCTACAATATAATAATGACCGATGTGTACTTATCTGTTTGTTGATTTATTTAACTGAAGGCCCGCGCTGTCATGAATGACAACGCAGAATTTGTGATGACCTTCTTCATTGATCACACTTTTGCAATTACACCTGCCAACCTCTAAAGCAACTGGAGATGAGCGTTTACGACTTCACAACTGCTGAGGAGCAAAACTTTGTTGTTTCCTCTCTCTCTATAACATGGAAAAATTTCATTGCATTCTGCAGGCCGCTCAGCAACGCTCAAAGTAATAGTTTCGATTTGGTATTACGCATACGGTAGGATATTCTAAATGACCAATGGTTTTTTACTTAGCGAAAGCTGTTTCGTTGACCATTGGATTAAAGTTGGAAAAATAGGGTGTCTGATGCAAAGAAATTAACTGTGGGAAGAAACTAAGAATTAAGATGCATGAGCGTGCTAATGGAAGCTTCAAATGTCTTCAGCGCTTCGATTTCAACTTCATCAATACAAGAGGTGCATTCATCCATAAGGTCGCCCCATACTTTGCCCTAGATTGGAAATTTAATTATATATACTGGGTGCAAGGAGTTTCTAATGGGAGGAGCAAGCCCAAGTGCTCTCTGGGCGAGTAAATACATGGCTTTTTCACGTGATCGAAGCTGGCGTTTGGAGTCATTTAAGTGGCTGAACTGCCCTCATGCTGTGGGACGAAGGCAGTGGTCAGCACTTATAATTAAGAATGTTGTAGGCAGGCAGTTTTTCAATATTTTTTGCAAAAAATCGTGTCTGAAGATATATATCCCAGAGCTCAATCTATTACTTTCATTATAAGTTGGTATACAGGATACAAGTTTCCTTTACAATTATACTTCCATCCGCTCGGAATTTCCTAGATGGTTAATGGCTATGAAAATCTGAGCTCATGACTCCCTCCTATACCGGCTGGGTGAGGCAATGCCGCTCTCCGATTGGATGTGCAACTCAGCCAGTTCAAGGGGGAAAGTTTACTCGAAACGCTCCCTAGGGTTAATAGAGAGGGTGCACTCAAGGAGCTTCAATGGGAGGAGTACGCGCAAGCCTTCCCTGGGCGAGTAAACACATGGCTTTGTCACGTGACTGAAGTCAACGCGTTTGAAGATCTTGAACTGGCTGAAGTGGCAGTGGTCAGCACATATAGTTAAGGAAGATACAGACAGGCAGTTCTTCAATATTTTGCAAGACAATCGTGTCTGAAGATTTATATCCCACTGCTTAACCTGTTACTTTCATCATAAGCTGGTATACAGGATACAAGTTTCTTTTACATGCTTCCATCCGCTCGGAATTTTGTCGATGGTTAATGACTGCAATAATTTGAGCTCAGGACTCATTCCTACGTGAGGCAATGCCTCACGTGGGCAATGCCGCTCTCCGATTGGATAAGCCACTCAGCCAGTTTAAGGGAAAAGTTTANGCTCCCGTAGGATAAATAGATAGGGTGCACTCCTCTCTATTAGAACCTCCTTGGGTGCACTCCTCCCTGTTAGAACCCTTATTGACTGGGTATCTAAAAAATGTTTCAATTTCAATTGGCTGTTGTGTTTTGGTATATAAGATACGTTACCAACCCATGTAGAATCTTTTCATTAGCTTGATGCGTATTGAAACAGCAGCCAATTGAAAATTAAGCACTTTTGAGACATCAAGTACGTATATGTATGGAGAAGGTACTACTCGTACAAATCAGATTAAGATTTCGATATCTTCCTAGTTTGAATTTCAACTGTGCTGATTAAGATACGTTTGCCATCAACTGCAAACTCGTCAATTTTCTACCGATCTGTTTTCAATGAAGCTTAACAGGATGAGCAGAGCCTCTAAAATGGGCTAATTTCTGCCTATCTGTTTTGTTAAAACGTGACAGAAAATGGACAAATGAATAAAGAAATATGTAAAATTAATACCGATCGGCCATCTTTATATTCTAGATTTATTTATTTGATTATCTGTCCATATTCTGTCACGCTATAAGAAAACAGATAGGCGGAAATTAGCTCAGATTTGAAACTGTGGTCATCCTGTCGGGCTTCATTGAATATTGATTGGTACAAAATTGACGCGGTTGCAGTTGATGACTAACGTATCTTAATCGGCGACATTTGAAATTTAGACAATGAAGATATCGAAGGCTTAGAGTGATTTGTAGCAGCATTACCTTCTCCTTGCATCGAATATATGACAAAGTATAGGGCAACTTTATGTCTGAATGCATTTCTGCCTTGCCAAAGCTGAAACGCAGTACTGAAGACCATTAGCACACTCACGCATCTATATTCTTTGTTTCTTCCCACAAATAATTTCGTTGCATCACTTATTCTTCCAACTTTAAATCAATGGTCAATGAAACAGTTTTCGCTAAGCAAAAATCATTGGCCCCAAATGATACCCTACCGTTGTGGAAATTTTCCAAGGCCAAAAAATACGTAGAACTAGCTATGGATTACAAACGAAGGAAACTTTAGAAATTTCTTTGTTGTTCAATGGCGAGGCGTGCGTGACTGAGGGGTGACCTTAAGTTGAAATACCAGGCAAAGCAGCCAGGTGCCTTAAAACATAAAGTGCAATTTGACGTTAAGCTTGCTACAAGCTCCAATCTCTCTATAGCAAATACAGATCGAATGTTAGGTTCAAATGAAACTCTCTGGGAAGCAAAGTTAACAAAAATTCCCCACCAATTTCCCGCATAGTACAGCCGTATTATCCAATTTTTCGTCCACGGCTGCACCTCGTATCGAATCAATTTTTCTCAGGTGGAGAGGCCGAAAGGGTTAATCCATTTGACGAAACCAACGCCTGAGAAAGGGCAGCAGAACTACAGAACAATCGGAGGACACCAGCCAAGTACTGCAAGAAGCCACTAGGTTTTATTTCCAGTATGAACTTTCTTTGCGTATTCCTATCAACAGGAATCAAGACATTAAGCTAAAACTGCAAGTAAAAGATTGATGGAAATGGCATGATTCCTGAAGGGGATTTGCCATTACTTTAATAACAGCAAGTAGGTTTGCAATACAACAAGGTACTAGGGAGAACTTTTCGTAACAATTGCCTCAGGTAATAATCTTATGATGGTTTACATTTAGCAGACAGTCGGAAGAGCAAGCTGCAAAAGAAAGAAAGAAAGAAACGAATTTCGCAATCGGACTCTACTGTGAACGGCCAATGAGCGATACATTTTTATTCTTCCCCTGCCTAATTCTCTTATGTGAGGTCGCTCATCATTTACCATAGCTAATAAAATGTTTTCGCTGTGATCAAAATGCGCATTTCGCTCGTTTACGACAAAAGTTTCATATCTATAAAATTTGGTATTAATTTCCACCATCACAAAGCCCGCGTTAAGTTCTATTAGTGATAATAAAGCCGTAACTGAGTCTGTAAAAGTGACCCCTTGAAAAACATCAATATTCAAGTGATAGTTAAAAAAATACGGTGATATTAAACTGTTTTCGCCTCTCCCCAGAAAATATAAATTTTTAATTATGACACTGTTGTCGCAAACGAGAGCTTTCTCATCACCACAGGTTGATCAATATTTTGAACGTGATCAGTCTGTTTTCTAATTAGACTAAATGTTTGAAATATATGCTTACGACCGTTTTGAATCAAATACTTTGGTCAAGTTCAATTTTAATATTATCCATTTTAGTCCAACTTCGCCATGAACGTGTTCGGTTGGCACGTAGTGAACGCCATATGGACACTACCAGGTCTGTGGCGGTCGTGCTAGGGCTGCAAATGACTGTTTTAACCTTAAAATCCTCGTTCAATATTTATTACCCGCGAACGAGGTGAGAGAGGTGATAATGTTTTTACTGAAGATTTAACTATATATATATATATACATGTAATAGGCAGACGAAGCTTAAAAGGTAGGAATAGTATATAATGTTCCAATATGCATTTATTACTTAGCGTCATACTCTGATTGGGCTTACTTAGCGTCAATCTTTGATAGGCATTACATAGCGTCGTCATTAAAGATTGACGCTAAGTAATGACAATCAAAGATTGACACTAAGCAAGGCCAATCAAAAATTGACGCTAAGTAACGAACAGCTGACCAACATGAGCTCTTACTCCGAGAACCTTGTAGGTTACGGGGCAGGTCTGGTTCTGCTAAAATCCAAAGCTACGTTTTAAAACACTTAAAATACTGTACACTAAACAAACCAGACCTTGCCTCCTAACCTACAAGGTTCTGTGGGTAAGAGCTCATTGGGAAGGGCTTCTGTGCAAGGGTGGTGGTGGCTAAGCCCGCGTTTACTATCGAGAAGACGGTAGAAAGGTCCGTAGATTTTCTTCCCCTCCTCTTTACGTAGCGATAGATAGATACCACTGTTCAGGGGGAGGTGGTACTTCAATAAGAAGGTGAGTGGTGGCAAGCTTTACCTTAATAATTCCAGGAATAGTAAAGTCGTACGGGTTTTTAGTATTTATTCATTAAACACAAGGTAAAGCAAAAGGTTCCGTGCGGTTTGATATAACAAGGCTGTACTAGAGTAAGTGAGTTCGATGGATCTCGTCTTTAAGTAATACGAGACCTGGAACGTAAGACAATTGACCGGGGGTAGCTTTAAAGGTTATTCTAGTGGTCTCAATTGCTGGAGTGGCAAAAAGTGGCAAGTGGCACTGGGGATGTTTGGCAGAGACAGGGCAAAAAGTGCCTGTGTAGTAGCTAGCGTCGAACAGGAATGAACGCGCGCACAAGTCGCGCCTCACGTTTTATACTAAAGAGAATGTAATGTGAAACTGTGGGCGAATGCCGTTAGGTTGCCCTCCAGACAGGATATGACTTTCAAGTGGTCATACAAAGTGTGCCACTGCAGTACTAAAGTAACTAGTTTATAGATGTTCTTTGTACCAACACGGATCCTAGAGTTAGCAAAAGCAGAAGGCGAGACATCGGTACATCGGGTGAAGGGGATCCTTCTCCTGGAAGGTGCCGTCGGATTTCTCCCAGCGTCGTCAGGTCAGGGATTCTGGCCTCTCGGTGCTTCACTGTAGTAAGTAGGCTCCACGGTGGATTGTGGGGCCAACAGTAGAACGCAGGCCCTGTAGCTTACAGATTTCACAGTAGGTAGTGCAGGTTCCACAGCTGAACGTACGTCTACAGTGGATGTTGTTCTTCAACAACTTGTGCTCATTTTCGTCGTTGTGAAGATGTTCCCTACCAAGAACATAATATATATACATAGCTACATATGCTCTTTTTCTCTCAACTAGAGGAAGATACATAAATATACACCGTATATATTTCCCATTATATCAAAAACTAAGGCCTAAATCAAAAAAGTTGTAGGACAAAAATGTGCAAATATGCATATACTGTGGTAATTTCAGAGCAATCACGCACAATTAATAATTTTGCCAACCCTCTGCTATACCCCTCTCATAATGTACCGGTGCGAAAGTTCTACGAAACTTTTTTCAATGACCTCATCTTATGGAATAGGAAAATACATTGTATAGCTGTAAAACAGAAATGTACACAGACACCCAAAGCTCCCCAGGGCCAGGACTATTGTGGTGATGCTGCATTCTGTGACCATCGTGAGAGCTAATAACGAATTATTTCCACATTGCACTTACAGTAGCCGCTTACAGCAGGTTTGTCTGGCACTTTCAGTAAGTATGCCTCTAGTAAGTTTACAAATTTCACAGTTTCAACAACTGTAGCGTTTTGAATGTGGCCAGACATTTTGTTGCACAACCTCGCACCCCGGCCAGTGGAGAATAGAATACTTCGTGGCTGTTGTATCACCACAATTTCTGATCGGAATTCACGCTTCACATGCACAGCCAATACGGTCAGAGTATCTGTCAAGAATCTACGATTATGATAGATATTCCTCCTAGAATTTTCCAAACACCTGATCCTTCGATGTAGTTAATGTAATTCTTCTAATTGTGTTTATTAATGTTGCTGTCATATCTAGTGTAGATTTAGTTTTTCTTCGTGAACGAATATTTCGTGGTCACCTTTCCGTGACCAACATGTGCCCGATTATACCTATCACCCCGTCCAGGCTGCCCTCCGGACAAATGTTACCCTGGTAACATAATATATACACCAAATCACTCAAGAATAAGTTCAGTATCTTCCCCTCATTACGCGACATTCTCCCAGACATTGATCGTGTTCTAGACGGATACCTTGATTACGTTGTAAAGAAAAGGCAGCCTTCGGAGGTTGCTATGACATTACATTAGATAGGCGGCAGTAGACGAACTAACAGGCGCATTCTCAAAGAGCGACCGAAACTTACGCCCCGCCCCGCAATGAGCTATTGGCATTATGTTAGTAGGATATGGAAGACTGGGGAAAAGAGAAGAAGAAAAAAGAGGAGGGAGAAGAATCTCAGCAAAAGTGACGATCATGAATGCACGCAATCACGATCAATAGCCGCTGATATGCGGAATTAAATATGTCGGACAGTGTAGTTGGAGCGGAAGAGACAAGAAGACGGATTTGGGAAGCCTTGGAGGCTTTGACCGTTATGAGAGCGCGACTTCTGGTGGAGAATCCTTAACTGTGGGGATGTCTCTCCCAATGTATGTACAGTGTAGTTGGAGCGGAAGAGACAAGAAGACGGATTTGGGAAGCCTCGGAGGCTTTGACCGTTAAGAGAGCGCGACTTCTGGTGGAGAATCCTTAACTGTGGGGATGTCTCTCCCAATGTATGTCAAGACGATTTTTAGACGCGTTGACTGATTCCGCACCAACAACATCGGAAAGGAGTCTATTCCAAATGCTGACCATGAAATACGGAAAGAGCTGCTGACTTAGGGTCGTTCTTCGAGCTTTATGATTAAGTTTTTGACCGCTGTTTTGCAAGAGATCATTGAGGTCTCGTTCAAAGAGTCCCGTTATAGGTACGTCGTTGAAGTCATTAAAATACTTGACTGTTTCTATTTGTTGTTGTCGTCTTTGCTAGAGAGAGATCATCCCGACATGTCCCTGATTTCCTCTGATGGATTACGCTTCCAAACTTCGTAACGCACCAGTCTCCTTGCAATGCAGCATTTCACTGTCCGATTCATCCAGAGGGAATCATTACTGATACGAACTCGTTTATTTGGGATGTATCGTTCAGCTGCTGTCAGTATGCTCGTCTTCAAAATATGCAAGCATTGTTCAACCCTGGCATCTCCCATCGTGGTTTCGAAGTTAGTTTTTCCTATTTAAGTTGTCATACCCTGAAAATGCGCTCGTCGATAGTCTGGTAACTTAAGACAACTCGCATTAGCGATAAATTCATTGCCAGTTTTGACTGTAAATTCAATCATGTTGTACGGATGACTATATACGTATGACCAAACGCTGGCTGAAATCAGGAACATTCACGAACGACTTCTTGAGTGACAAATGCAGCAGTGGCTTAGATACATTTGTGCTCATGAGATTAATAATTTCATAACGAAGGTTACATAAATAAATGGACCCCATCTTTCATCTATTTTGGATTTGGCCCCAAACCTAATGTAACAATGTTATTTAGTATGTATCAGTAGCCATACTTGTGAATTTATTGTTATTTTACCAGTGTATTCTAGAAGCGTGGGCACACTATCTCAAAAAAATTGTTCAGTCACGCAACCTTTCGCTTCGGCCGTCATTTTGCAGAGACTACTACTACTTATGGCGCTTGAATGCCTCACTAAAACTATGCGTCATTGCAGCTTTAAACTAACTGAGAAGTAGGAGGTATTCTCAAAGCTTGACCTTTGCTGCTTGTTATAAGGTATAAACTGCAAAAAAAGACGCATACCTTATAATATATATATATTCTTTTTGGTGGCATAGCAATGTCCAAGCTGAAGCAATGTTCACTGCAACGCATTGGATACAAAATTGCGTGGCAATGCAACTTTTACATTATAGCCCCGAAAAGATATGCCATCACGTCGGTATGTAGAACTTACACATGCCGCCTACTTGAGATTTAGGTGTAATATGTGTGCCTGTAATTTCGGTTAGGCACCTAATCTAGCTAAACTGAACCTGTCCTAACTTAACCTAACCTAATATTGCTCTCAGGTATGCTGCATTCAATATCCATACCAAGAGATCTGTGCAGCAATTATCTCGATTTCGTTCTCCTTTGCAGGTATTTACAGGGCCTGTTCTAGCATCACAAAGATGTTCCTAAAAAGGTACTTCGTGTTGTGTACACTCTTCGGGAGGTCGGTAGCAGCTATCGTGTCTGCGACGTACGTTCCAGTCCAAGTTGGATTCGGTGGCACATCAGTGCTAGGTCACGCTGGCTCCCCTACTGCTTGTGGCGGTCGGTGCGCGCTTGACCCCATGTGCGGTGGCTTCGCCTACCATCCCGAACAGGTACTGCATTAAGTAAACATTTCCATGATGATCGTGGTAAATTGTACAGTTAGTTTACCGTTTTCTACTCATATCTCTATCATGAGATATGTATATGTATATATAAAAATAAGAGATATATATATATTTTTTCCAGCTAACGAGAGTCATTTATATCGACTTGTGGCCCGTTGAACTGCGTCGTTAATACGTCTCAGGCACGGGTCACTTTTGACAATAACTGATTGATGTTTAGTTTCCTTGCACGATCTATGAGCAATAGAAATTTGTAGCGCTGCTCTGTTAAAGCTGAATATGTGCTGGTATTTGAAGTCGAAAATCAAATCAGGAGCGCACTATACTCCCAGCCTCTGTTTAACTATCGCCAATACTGGCCTGACCTGTGAAATAACATTAAACTTGACAGCGAGATACCTTAGTCAAAATGCAATAGTAAACACTCAATGTTATTACGGAAATGTATATTTCGTGTATTCTCTCATTCGATACAATAGGTGATTCAATTTCTTTCCTATGATTCCTCTTCGAACGAATATTGCATAAGCTCGAGATCAAGAAACGCATCATCATACTGTAGGCGCAAAAGCAAAGCAATTATTTTTTTTTTTGTGTGGGTGGAGACATATAGTCTCGCCTACCTCCACAACGCTAGGGACGCAGCAGTACCTATTATTCAAAGTTTTGATTTCCACCTTCTGTGAACTGGTGACTATCACAGCAGAAAAAAGAGGTAACAATCATGAAAAACGAAGTTTCATACTTAGATTACTTGTTGTCATTTTTTTGGCACCGAAGTGTCCTGGTCTTGTCGTCGTCTACTCTTTAATAACTTGTGGACCCGTGCGTGCAAAAATTCACGCAATAATAGATATGTCTGCCTAACACCTATAGGCCGGTGCGGAATAATCTCTCACTTACTTCTTCATTCATTATCTTCATTGATCCTTTGTCGTGCTGTCATCCTTAGATCTTCTATCTCGATAGGCAGCAGTAAAACCTTGAGTAAAGCACTCCAATAAACTCAAATGCAACTCCAGTCAAGTCAGTTTATATACAATTTGAGTGCTCCGTAGCAATGATACCGCTGCATGATGCCGTCTTTCCAACTCAAATATCCGTTTCATAAGAAGTGATAAAATTTTTGCCTATGAAGAGAAAACTGTTTTGTAAAATAAGAAAGACAGTAAGCTAGAAGAAATAAATGTCTCCTGACCGTGAAAAATCTCACCTCCAAAGCTCTTCGTTGACCATCTACCGAATTTATACGCCGTAGCCTGAAAGAAGAAAGTTATTTACCCGGACTCAAAAAGCTGCATACATTCTGTTCCGATTTCATGAAGTGTTTCAAGCAAGAAGTTTGTTCAGAGGAAGGGAGAAGGATCAACATTCGCCATCTGCTACAACCTGGTCATCGATTTTTATGTAATTACAAAATCTGCAACCTGGCCTATTTTCGCCCATCTGTTTCCTCATGAGCGGACACGAAATCTTAATGTAAAAAAAACCCTTCGTGTATTTATTAACGAGTGGACCCGCGTGTGAAAAAATTCCCACAATAATCGATATACTAGCCTAATATAGGCCGGTACGGAATCTTCTCTTCTTTCTTTTGCTTCTTCATCACAAGAAATTCGTGATGACACAAATCAAATATCTAAACGAATCTACCGTTCCGCACCAAACGTTAATCATATATGTCTTTTAACTTTACCAACAACTCTTGTCAATTTTATAAAGATCAATTAAGAACTTTTTGAGTTATTGCTATAACAAGCAAAAAATCGATCACAGCAACAAACACACGAACGAACAAACAGATTATCACAAAAATTTGGTCATATACGCTTCGTAATAAACCCAACAACTCATGTAAGTTTCATCAAAATCCATCCATAACTTTTTAGTTGTGGCAGTGACAAAAATGAGGCAGACAAACATAAGGATGAATGGATCTTCATCAAAAGTTAATCATCTCCTAACATCTTAACCCTCCCTGTAAGTTCTATCCAAATCCGTTCATAATTTTTTGAGTTATCTTGATGACAGACAGACAAACAAACAGATTCACAAACAGACAAATTCGACGACAACATAGCCTCCTTGAGGGAGGTAATATAACTCTTGGTGTATTTATTTACTTATTTTGTGTCCGCTCTAAAGGAAATAGGAGAATAATAATCCAGGTTGCAGATTTTGTATTTCAGTTACGTTTTCATAGAGCTCGATGAACAGGTTGCAGAAGATGGTGAAAACTTGATCATTATCTCTTCATCTAGATGCACTTGTTGCTTGAAACACTTCTTTAAATCGAGAAAATATGTATACGGCTTCTGGAGGCCAATTTTATAACTTTTTTCTCTCAGGTCAAGACGTATGCATTCGGCAGATAATCAACGGGGTACTTACGAGGTGACAATTTATCACGGGCCGTAGACTATTATTTTTTTCTAGCAAGACAAGCGTTTCATTACCTCCGCCAAGGAGGTTGTGTTTTCGTCGGATTTATCTGCTTCTTAATCTGTTTGTTTGTCTGTTTGTCATCAAGATAGAACTTACAGGGATTGTTAAGTTGTTAGGATATGATTAACCTTTGCTGCCACGGTAACAGAAAGCTTCCGTTCTCAGCTCTAACACCTTGTATCGCTGGCACTTTCGATGCCCAGCCAGGCAGCGAGCTCTTCGCAGATCTTGGTGTGCTGACTCGGCAGTGGTGTGTGCATGCTCGGCACCGCGGCAGAACTGCCCTCCTGAGAGATGAGAGGGGTGGGGTGTCTCGCGTCACTTGTTCTTTCCGTCAAATTGCCGCAATAGTTCTTGGTGATCCGAGGTCGACTCAAACTACACTTGCTAATATGGGGCCAGTGGGCCTATACCCGCAGCACAAACCAGTACATGTGGGTTTCCTATGTGAGGGTGTGGTTTAAGTTGACTTTATCTTTACCTTTACTGTCTTTCTTATTAAATTTGGCGATGTAGCTTTTTCTTCAAGTATATCACGGGCAGTGAATAACTATACCTTTTCACTTCGGATTAAAATAAGTCAAGTTCAAGTTAAAATAAATCAAGTTAAAATTAAAATAAGTCAATTTCAAAATAAAATACGTCAAATTTAAATTAAAATAATTCAAATTTAAATTGAAATAAATCAGTTTCAAATTAAACTAAGTCAATTTCATATTAAACTACATAATTTTCAAATTAAAATATATCAAGATCAAATTAAAACATTAAAACTAACTATGGTTAACTAGTGTATAGGAGGCTTATCGAGGGTTAACTAAGGTAACGAGAATTATCGAGGGCAAACTGGGGCTAATGAGGATAAAATAGGGTTACCGAGGGTTAACTAATTTTAATTAGTGTTATCGAGGGTGCAATAGCATTATCGAAGGTTACCGAGGGTTAGTGAGGGTTGCAGAGGGTTAATGAGGTTTACCGAGGGTGAAATAGCATTATTGAAGGTTAGCGAGGGTTAATGATGGTTGCAGAGGGTTAATAAGGGTTATCGAGGGTTAACTTTTAGTAACGAGGGTTATATATGCTTAACGAGGGTTGACTGGAGTAAATGAGGGTAAACTAAGGTTAAATTGGGTTAACTGTGGTTCATCACGTTTAACAAGGGTTAACGAGGGTTAACGAGGTTGATTAGGGATAACGAGGTTTATTAGGGCTGAATGGGTTTAACTTAGGTTAAAGAGCTAAAACTAGGTTATCTTGTGTTAACTCGGGTTATCTTACGTTAACTTGGGTTAAAGATGGGTAGAATTTGGTTAACTTGGATTTACTAGAGTGAATTTGGTTTAACTTGGTTGAACTTGGGTTAACAAGGGTTAACTTGACTAACTTGGGTTTGCATGTGTTAAATTGGGTCAACTTGGTAAAATTGGGCAATCTTGGTTAACTTGCGTTACCTTACGTTAAATTAGGTTAAAAGGTTAATTTTCGGCTAACTCGGGTTAACTAGGGTTTTCTTGTGTTAACGTGGGTTTAAGTTGGTTAATTTTTTTTAACTTGGCTATCTTGGGTCAAATTTTCTTAACTTGAGTTAAATTAGGTTAACCTGAGTTAAATTGGATTAAATTGGGGTAACTTAGGTTAAATTGAGGTAACTTGGGTTAAATTGGATTAACATGGCTCACTTTGGTTGATTCGGGCTAACTTGTGTTAAATTGGATTTACCTGGGTTAAGTTGGACAAATTGGATGATCTTGGGTTAACTTGGGTTAAAATGGGTTAAGTTGGGTTAATTTCCGTTAACGAGGGTTTATTGGGTTAAACTGGATTGAAATAGGTTAAATTGGGTAAACTTGGGTTACCTTGGATTAACAGATTAACTAGGATTAACATGGGTTAATTTGGCTAATTTGAGCTATTTAGGGTTAAATTGTAGTATCTATTGGTGAATTATTTTCACTTGGGTTAAATTGGGTTAACTTGGGTTAACTTGGGTTTAAAATGATCAAATTGGGTTAACCTGCGTTAAATTGGGTTACCTTGGGTTCATTTGGTTTAACTTCGGTTAAATTATTTGGTTAACTTAGGTAATGTTGAGTTATATGATTAAATAAACCAAGTTAACCAAAGTAAACTCAAGTTAGCTCAAGTTTACCTAAGTTAATAGAAGCTAGCCAAAGTTAACACACACTTACCCAAGTTAATCCACGTTAACCTAAGTTAATCAATTTTGAGCCAAGTTAACCCACGATAACCCATATTGAACCATCTTAACCCAAGTTAACATTAGATAACCCAACTTAGGCCAAGATAACCCAAGTTAACCCATGTAAACCGAACTTCATCCAAGTTAATCCAAGTTAACCCAAGTTCACCCAAGTTAATCCAAGTTTACCCAATTTATTCTTTTTAGCCAAAGTTAACCAAAGAAACCCGTAGTTAACCATATTAACCCTAGTTAAACCAACTTAATCCATTTTAACCCAAGTAAACATAAGGTAACCCAAGTAAAGGTGTGAAGGCCTGAGCATACCGGCCCGCTGCCTCACACGGAGAGCCACTGCCAAACGGTGGGCTATTAAGGCATGACGCACTAGCGAGCAGCAGCTCACTTATCAGTTAGACCCTCGACATAGCGGTCTACGCGCTAAATACGTATCCAGCCTTACATCGAAATACGCCCCACTATCTGTATCCAATAATCTTATACAGTGAAGCTCTAGGTATCACTGATGGTCTTATTAACCCTTCTCACCTGCACCTGATCGTTTGACGTACGTGGAGCCCTCATGCGTCGTAACAGCTAACCAGCTAGACTCAGCTACCTCTAACAGTATAGCCTCTATAACCATAGGAGCGCCTTGACAAACGCAAGATAAGCCAATTTTACCAAGTTAACACAATTTAACCCAAATTAACCGAATTTAACCCTAGTTAACCCAAGTTAGCCGAGTTAACCCATGTTAACAAAAGTTAACCCAAGTTTAACCAAGTTAACCCAAGTTTAACCAATTTAACCCAAGTTAAATCAAGTTAATTCAGGTAAATCCAATTAAACCCAAGATAACTCAAGATAACCCAACCTAACTCAAGATAACCCTATTCAACCCAAGATAACCCAAGTTAACCCTAGTTAATCTTCTAACTAAACGCGTTGACTAGCAAGTAAAATTGAAATAACGTTTCGGGACGAACTAATCCCATCCTCAGAAAAAATCTACAATCTATCTAAAATTTTTTTTTTTATTATTCATTAGCAGTTAGGGGAGCATAGGTGTGGTCGGGAGGAGGTCTAAAAGGCAAATGAGAGGAGCTACGTGGAGAGGCTGGATGTCAGCTCTTGTACAGTCGGCTGATGTGAGTCTACTGGTGAACTGTATGAAGCGGTACAGCTGAGGTCATAATGCTAAGGTTAGGTCTGCTCCTATGGATGTAGAGGGACTCTGGTGTTGTCAGCTCGATAGGATTAGAATAGGCTATGATTGAGTTAACCATGGTAAGTTTTAATTTGAATACAACTTTTTTTAATTTGAACTTGATTTATTTTAATTTGAAGTGAAGAAGGTATATTTCTTCTAGCTTGCTGTCTTTCTCTTAGAGTGCATATTTCGCTTCAGAGGCCGAAATCTGAGCACTTCAGTGAAGCAGAGTTTTAAGTTTGGAAGACGGTATTATAAGTACGGCGCACTAACATTACATATCAGCGGACTGGAGGGGCATTCAAGTTTATTGAAGTGTTTTACCAAGGAGGTGTCTAATAGAGGAGTGCACCCTCTCTCTTTACCTACGGGAGCGTTTCGAGTATGTATTTGTATTTTAATTAGAAAAATGCCCTTCTTCCAATATTTGCACATGGACATCGCTAGAGGCACACGAAACGAGGCTCATAGATCTTTTATTGACCAACTGATGTAATAGGGAGGAACTGTTGAAAGAAACCTATGAATATCTCCCCTTAACTGTTGATTCACTGGTTTATCCTTTATGATGCATGCCTCCTGAGAAAGGTGTTGTTTGAAAACAAGAATGTATTGCCGAATGGAGGGGCCCCTCCATCCTCCCCGGTTCTACCCACTTAGCATTGGACTGGCTGCCTAAAACTTTACCAGCGTGTTTCTTTGATGTATAGCTACTGCTTAGTGATTAAAACAAGAAGTTCAAGAAAAACGATTTTCGTATACATGAGCACTTTTTTCCAACTTCAAGGGTCTTGGGGGGAGGGGGAAGAAGATATCCTTTTAGGAAAAAAAATGCTTTTAACACAATTTTTCTCAACATTTAGATACTTTTCCGAACTAGCCACTAAGGAAAATAAAAAATAGAAAACGATCCACCTTACTATGTAGGTACGAAGCATTGTAATACGTTCCGCACTGAAGGCATGAACTGAATTAAGATTCAACCTTGAAGACATTCCTTATAGGTTCTTACTACATTGTGTACGCAAGTGAAGAGAAGCCTGCCAAATGTGAACTCTATGAAAGTCTAGTACTGATGGTTCGACCATACAGCAATTGAGCAATCGGAATGAATATCACTGACTTACAAAATTTCAATAAAATATGCAGTACAATATTAATTTTTTCCGTTAATCCTGGTTGTGACTGTACTTTGGATAATATATTACGCCAGCATGGTTTGTCGTCGTTTTAATCATGGAAAACACGATCGCCGTTATCTCATTGCAGTCCTCTTTGAATAACTAATAAAAAACGACAGAAAATATATTGTAATCTTGTGAGTTGGCTACTTTTTATGCAAACAGAGCCCATGTTTAAAAGATGTTCGATTTCATCCGCAGCTTCTAAAAAATATAAATTTTCTCTTCAGCGGAAGGGCACAGTTTAGTTAATAAATATACAAGCCAGTATTAGTGTCAGCAAGCATGATCATTGGCATAATGATTTTGTATAATTTTCAAGTGAACAAGGAAACTACATGTGAATTTCATAGCTATTAAATTTTAGTAAGCCAAAAATTTCCGGATTTCTCTATAGTGAATAACAACAAACACTAAGGGTGTGCTTCTGTTTCAGGAGGAAAACTGCGAAGTGTTCCAAAGAATTAGTGGCAAAGTTGTAGACAGCGCCGTGAAGTTCTACGCCGGTGTGTTGCTTGCTACGGGTGACACGCTGTTCCGCACACCCCCACAAACCCTGCAAATGTGAGTACTGAGTTGAAGCGGCCCAAACCCAGCTGCGGTGCCATAGACTTTGCAATGGGGAGGCTGAGGGGACTATAGCAAAATGTGGAGTGGCTTTGCATTTCATAGACGCATGTATGTTGGTTGCATGGTATCACTATTGGGGAGCATGGCCCAATATTGGGGGCTGGTGGCCCCATGCTCCTCCTATGCTAATGGCTCAACGGAGTGTGAAACTCATATGGTAACACATGAGGTACCGTCTCATGGACGAAATAGAAGCGACAACACTCAAGAAACACTTAGCCCCTCTACCCGCAGAAATAATTTAACTGTGAAAGATAATTCTGAGGGAGAAAATTCTAAGAGGAATGTAATCTGCAGGTTCTACGTAAAGAATATCAGTAAATACGGGATTTCGGGCAAAGGTTGTCACTTTTTCCATCCAGATGTTCAACGGCTACAAATCCTGAAAAGATTGTGGTTTCTTGTGGTTTCAGCCATTTTACTCGATACAGCAAGCGGGATCTCCTTTACAACTTCATACGTTTCTTTTAAACAGAACAAATAGAGGGTATGTTGACGCTGAATGTCAGGTGGTACATCGTTTAAACTTCATTATAAGGGTAAAAAGTTAAAAACTGAACAAGAATTAAGAAGCATGGTAGCAGAAATACTGCTTAATACTTATCGAACCGAGCAATATCGTTTTCCAGAACCCAGCTTCTTAAGTTGAACGAATTGTGAACCTTGATTACATTCCCATCGTCAGATACATGACTGTACAATTTTGTGTCAACCATTTACGAATAAGATAATGCATAATTTATCTGCGCACTCTGAAAGCGCATACCTCCGCCAAGCAAGGCACGGTAACGAAACAGTGAATTTGGTTCTGAAACTCTAATCAATAATTGTGCTCTTTGACAGTTATAACAACTTCTGTAATTTTCTTGAAGAACCGTTCATAAGTTTTTTAGCTATGCTGCTAGAAAATATTCTGGCAAACTAGTGACACACACAAGCAGACAAACCGATCAGCACCAAAATTTAAACTTTTATGTTTTTCAGCATTACTAATACTTCTTGAAAATTCCAAGGAGATTCGTTCATAACTTTTTGATTTATTTTGTGAACAAGCATAAACTCAAACACAGAGACAAAAAAGCGAACTAACGAATAGATTATCGCAAAAATTTGATCACTAATGCTTCGTGAGACACCTAGCAGCTCATGTAAATTTCATAGCAATCCGTTCATAATTTTTTGAGTTAGTTTGCTNAGCAAGTGGGATCTCCTTTACAACTTCATACGTTTCTTTTAAACAGAACAAATAGAGGGTATGTTGACGCTGAATGTCAGGTGGTACATCGTTTAAACTTCATTATAAGGGTAAAAAGTTAAAACTGAACAAGAATTAAGAAGCATGGTAGCAGAAATACTGCTTAATACTTGTCGAACCGAGCAATATCGTTTTCCAGAACCCAGCTTCTTAAGTTGAACGAATTGTGAACCATGATTACATTCCCATCGTCAGCTACATGACTGTACAATTTTGTGTCAACCATTTACGAATAAGATAATGCATAATTTATTTGCGCACTCTGAAAGCGCATACCTCCGCCAAGCAAGGCACGGTAACGAAACAGTGAATTTGGTTCTGAAACTCTAATCAATTGTGCTCTTTGACAGTTATAACAACTTCTGTAATTTTCTTGAAGAACCGTTCATAAGTTTTTTAGCTATGCTGCTAGAAAATATTCTGGCAAACTAGTGACACACACAAACAGACAAACCGATCAGCACCAAAATTTAAACTTTTATGTTTTTCAGCATTACTAATACTTCTTGAAAATTCCAAGGAGATTCGTTCATAACTTTTTGAATTATTTTGTGAACAAGCATAAACTCAAACACAGAGACAAACAAGCGAACTAACGAATAGATTATCGCAAAAATTTGATCACTAATGCTTCGTGAGACACCTAGCAGCTCATGTAAATTTCATAGCAATCCGTTCATAATTTTTTGAGTTAGTTTGCTAAGAAAACATAGGCAGACAAACAAATAGTTGGACAGATATTCACCAAAATTTAATCATCTGTTAATCCTAACATACCAAACAATCCCTTTAAATTCGTTAAAATTCCTTCCGTATCTTCTTGAGTTATCATGGTTACAGACTGACAGATCAACAAACAAAGTTGACTAACGCATACCTTCTTGGCGGAGTTCATTATCATCAGCAGGCAACAACATTCGTATCAATGCAGCTCCCTCCTATAGGCATTTGACAGCGCAGTGATAGAGATGTTGACTTCAGAGCCGCTATGACGAGAGTTCAAGTTCCGCCGTCCCGAGCCTGCTTTTGTCTTCAGAGCCGCTATGACGAGGCTTCCAGCCCCGCCCAAGTCTGCTTTTTCCCCAACTGCTGTCCAAATTACGGAATTCCCGTAAACCTTACGGAATATTCTTGGCATTGTTGCTGCCAGGGAATTTTCCGTCAAATCTCCGGAATTTTATTCACAATATGTGAAGTGTGGTAAGGGTGGAGTGGGTAGCACGGAGTGTGGGTTGTGTGGAGCGTGGAGTGGTGGTGCGCAGTGTTGGGTGGGAAGTGTGGAGTGCTGGTAGTGGAGAATGGTAAGAGAAGAGAGAAGAGGGTAGCGAGTTAGGAGTTGCCATCCATAGAACTATTCCCCAGAATTTTTCCTCAGTTTGAGTTTGCATGCCTTATTCATATATATCGGAAAAGATGAAGTGTTCCCCAAAATGGAATCACGAGGATGAATTCGTAAACGTTCCTTTGTAATTTTCAATGCTTTCTTTGTATTAGCTCTCACTTAACACTATTCAATAGGGGCCAAATTCTCTTTAGGTGGCGTGTTCAGTTCTGAGCAATGTCAAAAAGGCCAGTTTTATTGAATCGACTGCTCAATATCATATAACTCATCCTTTAAAATTTTTCACAGTGAATAATTGCATTGTTTATATTGAATTATTTGGTTTACTAACGTCACGCAAAGGAATTACTCGTGTCGGATACGGTTGATGGAAGCAAATATTGCATTTTCAGAGATGCCCTGTCCCAGTGCGAAGGCATGGGACTGCGTCTGGTACAGCTCCCCACGACCGAGGAAGACTTGGAAGTGACGACGAGCCATGGTTACTTCTCCATCGACGTGATGAGGGCCGACGAGACTGCCCCCTTCACTACCATGAGTGGCGGCCCCGTAGATGCTAGTTTGGTTACCGACTCCAAGCTGTCCGCCACCGCTGAAGCACCGCAATGCCTGTCAGGAAAATATGGAATGTTCTATTCCAGGCGATGCGACTACACTGGATCGTACCCGGCCGCACTAGTCTGAACCCTGGGCATTCTCGGTGATGGTAACTGATGGTAATTGTGTACGCGCGATGCGGGTGCATGTACGCAGTGCCGTGACAGTTTTGACAGTGTATCGGCTGCAAGCATGGTGAGAGGATTGCGCTGCTCTC
>LQNS02278100.1:17437791-17453075 GCA_001587735.2 Parhyale hawaiensis
TATGAACTGTCAAAATTGTCACTGCACTGCAGACACCGTGAGACACGCACACGCACCGCGCGTACACATCACCATCACTTACCATCACCGAGAATGTCCAGAGTTCAGACTCGTGCTACCCGGCCGTAGTTTGCCAGTACACCCCTGTGAACTAGAAGCAACTGACAACACAACCAAGCAGTAGTATGCAAGGCCGGATTCACGCTGTAGCTTTTGTTCCTTTACGCTTTATTAAATAGGCGGCCTAATAATATGTATCTTCTTTGTGAACCCTAGAGAAGTGCACAGCTACCTGAGTGCTAATTCTACGAAAATTGTAAGGGGTATCCGAAATCTTTAGCAGTTCCTCCACCAAGGAGGTCGGAATAGGACTTTTTGGCGCCGATTTCTTTATTGCCGATGTTTTGACACCGATTTTTCGGTGCCCATTTTTGGTGCCTGTTTTTTTTTTTTTTTTTTTTTCTTCTTTTGGCGCGGATGTTTTGGCACCGAATATCTGGGAGCCCAATATTTAAATTAGGTTAGTTTAGGTAAGGTAAGGTAACTTACGGTTAGGTTAGGTATAGTTAGCTTAGGTATGGTTAGACATGGTTAGGGTTGGTATAGTTAGGTATGGCTAGGTAGGTATGGTTGCGTTAGGTTAGAGAAGGAGCAGTTAGAATATTTGCGTGATTTAGCCCACAAGCACGAGATGCATTAAATAAATAACTTTAGTCAACATAGTGTTGATGTTATCTTCTTTAGTATGTGGAAGTTTACGAGTTCATTTTACATATATAAAATACCAAGATAACCGCACACTATAGCCAACAATCGTGCTAAGTATCACTATTTTTTTTTAGAAAATTCGGTGATAAAATTTCCACGGGCGCGTGCTTCTGGGTCGACGTCAGGCAGCATCATTGAAGTCTGACCCATTCTAACTGTTCTCTGCTGCAACTATCAGTGCAGTGCCACTGTGCAGTTGCCCATAGCTTCTGCAGTTACCGTGAAAGTATGACAACTGCTGCAAATGTGCAGTTTGGGCATTTCGCCTGTACGCTCCGGTGAAATTTTCTTATATTCAAATTAATGAACAATAAAACTACTGTTAGCTATTATTTTTTACTAAATAGGTGAAATAGTACTTGAACAAATGACTCTGAGACTCTGAAGAAAAAAACTCTCATATTGAAGAAGTTATAAGCATTTTTTTAGCGGGCAGTTTAAATTTGTCTCGCCTTGGCGCTCAAGCGGCTGAAAAGAAATTTGTAACGGGGACGACCCACCGAACAAAGAAAGGGGATCATTTTTTTAATTTTCAACCTAGTGAGAAAAATACACAGAATAAGCATTTTGGCTTAAACCTTGCCAGTGCATCTTTTGAAGGAGCAATAAAATAAAATGCATGTCTATTTTATGGATTAACGACCCAGTAAAGTCAACGTAACATAGCCATTTTCTGTGTGTTGACGAACATTATACACTGGAAGTTCTGTGGACCGCCCAAAAAGCTATCGCGGGCCACCAGTTGGGAATAAATGATATAAGCCGTTCTAGCGTCGATTGTGAGGTCTTTCACCATACAGTGAAATCGGTCATTGCTCTTTTCGAAAAAGATGAAACCTGAACCTAAACATTCCTAACACCATACTAACTGGAGTCAACAATCTATATTTTTTTCCCTTAAAATTGACTCACGTTTGATAACAGCACGTAGCAATGTCGGCACACTTTCCGTACACAGTTAAACCAAAAGACACACTCCAATCGCATGCGCATATAGGAGCAGTTCTGGCCATTCCGCGATTTCGAACAAAATCCAAAATCCATCAGGATAATATGGACGGTTGAAGCTTTCGGACCAAAAGGAATATACTGAATTTGCCCTCAACGCCAGCCAGTGTTGGTAGTGCAGAGTATCCTGCTTTGACCTAAAGCCAAGTCTACACTAACTAATTCTATCGGCGCCAGCAACAAAGGGCCATCTCAGTTAAACCGATCACTTTTCCGTGACAGTGACTAGAGCTTGGGTTTGAGCAGTCATGTAAATTATGATCCTACATAAATAATTATGAATTTGAACCCTGTAAAATTAAAAAGATAGTCCACAATTGATTCTTACTAAAGAAAAAACAACAACTGCTAAAATTTTCGAAAATCTTTTGGATAGTTTAATAGTGCGCTCTTAATTCAAAAGAATATGTATGGAGTGTCTGAAAGCATAACTACTGAACGTTAATACTTACCAACCTACATATATGGAACGAGGGGAGCCTGTCTAGAGCGCCACATGTGACGCTGAAACTCCTTTACCTAGGAGCATCTGCTGGGTACTCTGCAGGAATTAGACCATAGTGTATTCGATTGGCACTGCGAGATCACGTTAAGTTAAGCTCATAAGCTTCAATTTGCCCCGCACCTCACTGTTTTAACTGATGAGCGTTGGCTGCCCAATTTTGGTTCGACTTCTAGGAGTCAAACCCAAATTGATCATGCATGAGAGAATCGAAAACTCAGTCTTGTTCATCAAGATGGAGTTTATGAGCGTCTCAAACGAAGTCGGGTTGCGGCTAGTATTAAGAATGCAATCGAAAGTGGCGACGTCAGCACGTCTGTAACTGATTCCAATTTAAAGTTCCCTGACTTAGCTCAACTCGTATCCATCGTACCAGCCGAATGACTTCTTCGTTACCCGAACATGCTCTTGTTAGCCTGCCCCATCCCCCTACGGGCAGATTTTTCTGAAGTTTGGTTCGTCATCAAGTGAAAGAAGTTTAACAACGAAGCACGCCTGCTTCTGCCTTTGACGTTCTCTATGAATGGTGTGATAATTAGGGTTGCAACTTTGCAAAATATGCACGCTTATTCTGCCCAATTGTATGACTGCATTTTGATTTCTTATATAAAATATGATGCCTATGCATACATTGCACTAGAATAAACTATGAAAAGTAAAATTCAGTCATACAACTGGACGGAATATGCTTGTATATTTTATAAAGTCACAACCATAGTGACAAGCTATGTCGACGGCTACTGTACATTGTACAGTCGATACTAATTTAGTATTTTCAAACTTTTCACTGCGTGACACATGATATGTACCTTAGACTATTGAATTGAGTATAGTATGTAAGTACCCATCAGCGCTATTCCTAGGGGAAAGGAAAAACTGAGTCGTGCAGTGTAGAATTCAATTTAAATATTATTTCATAGGTACGTGAGGAGGCAATGTATTTTTGCGGAATTCGTCGGGCTTGATTCCTTGTCTAGTAGCAACATGCCTAATTCAAAACTTATTGACGGTTCTTCATGAAATTTTCAGGTAGGGCTGAGAATGTAACAACGAACAGATGATTAATTTTGTTGGTGACCCGTAGGTCCATTTGTCTGCCTGCCTGCTATCTGTTAGTATCGCTATCCAAAATGCTATGGGCGGATCCGCATGAAATTCACAGGTGTTGCAGTGAATGCCGCGAGGAGTAAATAATTAAGTCTTGGTGATGAGCGGTCATTCCGCTAGCCTGCTTGCCAATCAGCATTGCGTTTCTTGGCGAAGGATCACGCTCTCGGAGTGAAGCTCTAGTTTTTAGGTATTACTGTTAACATACTCCCACTTTATCAGTCACCCGCACTAACGTGTTTCCTGCACCAAACGGATTGAAATTACTATAACTAGGATGTAAACAAGTAGTGTTGATGAACATATCTAATTCAAAATCTTTGTTTTTCTTGCAGTTTTGATTTTTTTCAGTGAGCTGTGTGCTGCAGTTTTTGTCTCGTTTGTTGTATTTTCTGTGCGCTGTCTCTTGCAGTTTCCATTAAATTTATTCTCTCTCATTCTATATACATGCATAAGTTATCTTTTTTGCGTTTCTCATTATTATTTGTTCATTTTTATTTTATGCTGATTTTTACGGTCTTGAATTTTTTCTGGTTATTCGAACGATTTTTTTGTGCCCTGTCTCATGAGATAGAGACCGGCCGGGGCGACGATGTAGGAAAGACCGGGAGACCAAAAAAAAGTAGCCGGGACCGGGGCGACGAAAACCAAGTAGCCGGGGCCAGGGTGACCACCAGATAGTCGGTACTGGGTTGGAGCCAGAATGATAAAAAATAAAGGGTTTTATTTTACTTTAACTCACACAGTTTTTTCTTGCTTTTAGTATGTTAATTTAGTCAATAAAAGACTATTTACATAAATAACGTTTTCTTCGCAAATGCTTTTGTTTTCGAGACGTATCACTTTGAAGTTCCCATGGTTTTTCTTTGGAAGAAAATGATGTGCCGCCAGCACATACCGTGTGCTGCAAGTACAGCCTCCTGACTTCTGTCGAGAGTCAATAAAAGTGCTGAGTGACAGGGCTAGAGCGTTCATTCTTATTTAGCAGTCGCCTTAGACAGTCGCTGTAATCTGCGTACTATTCTAATGAAAGAATTTCCACCCGGCAGAGCTTTAATCAAGTATAGACACATTTAAACTTACGTTTAATTCCAGCTGGCGTTTCCAGCCGAAGATTGAGCGTCAACGGATACTAAGATAGATTACCAGAGCCCACTTGTGTTCGCTTAAGTCTCTCCCTTCTACTGGAGGATATAATTGAGAGGCTCATAGGCCGGCATAATAACACACGTTAGGTTAGATAGGTTTGGTTCCGTTCCTATTAGGTTGCTAGGAGGCTTAAAACGACGCTGGTTATTTTCACCCATAGAAAAACAATGGGAGCTTTAAAGTCATATATCTCAAAAACTAGGCATTTGCGACTGAAGCGTTATTCATGAAAATTTTCTTAAATTGACCCAGTTAACATATTCAATGCAAATATGACCACAAAAACCATATGTGAGCTAAGGTAAAAATTTACCAAATAAAGATATAATCGGGGCTGGGGTAACCCAGCCGTATTAGTTACGATGGCTACTATATAGGCTAATAGCGATCAAATTTTGCATGATGCAGTTTAGAATTTTAGTCGAACTCAGATAACTTCTATTAGAACAATCTTGGCCATGTGCACCATGTCTAGCAGGAAATAAGGCGCGAGCATCAGCCGTGCGCGGTGCAGAGAAGGAGACGAAAAGCAAAAAAAGAAGAAGGCAGAAGAAAGCGAACACTCGTGAGGAGGATCCCTTCCGTGGCCCTTTACACGGGAGCAGATAGGAGTCCCATGGGGCGGGTCGCTTACCACCACCCACCGCGCGAAACAAGGGGAAATATAGAGAAACTACCTAACATTATAAAATTAATCTTCTCAGCTGGAAGTGCGGCCAACTGCTACATCCCCTTGCGGAGACCCTTGGGACCCTTGCGTGCGTAAGGCCCAAAGATATTGTGGCAGGGAAAGGGCCCGCCAGGATATACTTCTAAGGGTGACCAAAACCAAATATAGCCGTTGCCGGGGGTTTCTTGCACTGGTAGCAGTTTAAGACAGTATATTGATATAACATTGATCAATCGTAACTCATAATGATTCTGCTTACACCGGCCGGGGCTCCGGTCGGTCTCTATCGTGAGGTTTGAATTTTGTTTGTTTTGTCTGCGCTTTGATTGCTGAGGTTTGGATTGTTCATTTTTCCGTACGATCTTACTTTTGGTGATATCATTTGTTTTGCGCACTGCCACTTGAGACTTCTATTTCTTATGCGTTTTTGATGAAAAAAGTTTAGGATATATTTTCGTTGACGAAAGATTTTTCGGCGCTTAAAAATTTGCTAAGGAAAATTTAGTGCCAATACAATAGTTGGCAATTATTTTGGTCATAATTATGTTTGTGACAAAATAATTTAGGGCATGTCAGAGTGGCAAAACTTTTATTAAGCGGTAATTCAGCAATTTTTGTGCGCCTAACAGATTTTACCCGAAAATATTGGCGGGTTTTACGGTGTGAGGAATAGTGAGTTGTGTTTAGATTTTTGGACGCTAGACGGGCAACCCATGCTATCTTTTACAGCTTTGATCTCATTACCTCCGCCAAGGAGGTTATGTTTTCGTCGTGTTTGTCTGTGTGTTTGTCTATTTGTCTGTCTGTCTGTCTGTCACCAAGATAACTCAAAAAGTTATGAACCGATTTGGATGAAATTTACAGGGATTGTTAGGTTTGTTAAGAGGAACAGATGATTAACTTTTGGTGAAGATATGTTCATCCGTTTGTTTCTTTGTTTGTCTGCGTCATTTTTCTTGATGCCTTAACTCAAAAAGTAATGAATGGATTTTGATAAAATTAACGTGAGTTGTTGGGTGTATGACAAAGAGTAAATGATCAAATTTTTGCAATGTTCCATTCGTTCGTTCGTTTGTGACTGTTTTTAATTTTATGCTTGTTTGCACAATAACTCAAAAAATAATGAATGGATTTTTATGAAATTCATAGGAGTTGTTAATAATGATAAAAGACATAAATGATAAAATTTTTGTGCAGATCGGTTGGTTCGTTTGTATGTTTGACTCATATTTGCCATAATGTTGGTAAACAGTATAACTCAAAAAGTTACGAACGGAGCTTCAAAAAAATAGAACAAGCTGTTATTAATATAAAAAGGCACAAATGATTAGATTTTGGAGTTTATGCAAAGAATATTATGGCTTCAGAGCCAATTTGAATTTTTGCTACCGTTGCCTCACTTGGCGGAGGTATGCGCTCTCAGAGTGCTGTAGTTAGATTATATTATTGGTAACAGGGCCCATAGCCAAATAAGGGCCGGAATCCAAGTTTCATTCTGTTTGAGCTTTGGCCACGGATTCGCTTTGAATTAGTATTCTTAGTTATGTGGTACCATTTGCGGCTTTGATCTATGATCTTTATTCCATTATATTTATCCTAATCACTCTATGGTACTTAATCTACTCAATATACTAACCAACGAGTTGCCTGTGTGCATGTAATCTTTGATCTTAGTTGTCTACTTTGCTTTGCCTCTCTATGGCTTATTTCATATTTAAACGAGAATACGCGGCGCTGCATGCTGCGTGTTGAAGTATTTATCTGACGTCAGGGTTCTCTTGGGCGGACGGTCCCGTGTAGCTCTCGCGGGCCTTCCGACTTTCGTGAATCAGCCTTCTGGAGCTGGCCTAGGCAATATGATGCCTGTGCAGACGGTCCCGGTAATACGCACGGGCCGTCCGGCTTACTAAGTGGCCTGTAGCTGTAGGCCGTGGCGGCTAGCTGCTTTGGCTAGCGTGGGGAGCCCTCCTTAGGCACCAGACTATGGAAGACCCGGGAAAGACAAAGGGTGCAGCCGTCGCCGTCTGGTTCCGCCAAGGCTTTAGCGTAGGGATGCTAGGAAGACTTGGGAGTGCTCTCTTCGCCGTGTTTAGTCCGTTAAGACTAACTAGTTCGTGTTCCTGGTTTTGTGCCAGGCTGCGAGAGCGGTCTTCCTGACAGGTTACCCACTCAGGCGTAACCTGTCCTTTGAGAAAGCGTAGTAAAAGGTTTAAGCAAAAACCAAGTCAATTGCCAGTTTTATTTTGGGCTATCTTGCAAAAAGCAGGTCTCGTACCGTATCTGGCATCGGACCACAGATGATCAAATGCAAAATAATAATTAATTCTTGAAACAATACTCTGTTCGCACAAAACAAATACAAACTTCTGAGAATACTAGTTAAGGTTACACAGAGAAACAGTTGTCTCTATCGTATACAGTTGTTATCACTAGAGAACAAACACAAGCGTTAAATATACATTCCAGCGGTGACTCAACCAAGTTACAGGCGGGAGCCGCACCACGTATTACAGGCAGTAGCGCACCCGGCGGCGTAAGCCTACGCGCTGGAAAGGAGACTGCAGCTCGGTGGACCCAGTAGTCGTAGGCGTACTGAGTGTCGTTAGGGGTGACTATGCTGTTTCCGGAGCGGCGTGAAGAGTAACTGATATCGGATGGTGAGTGGGCACCTGGTGTGTCGTGACACCTGATTTATATTTTTAACACTATCATTAATGATTTTCCACTTTTAAAACAATTGTGCTCGCGCGGCCTTCAGCCGGCGAGAATTGATTATAAATGGATAAAA
Organism: Parhyale hawaiensis; assembly: GCA_001587735.2. Classification (NCBI taxonomy): domain Eukaryota; kingdom Metazoa; phylum Arthropoda; class Malacostraca; order Amphipoda; family Hyalidae; genus Parhyale; species Parhyale hawaiensis. The sequence continues at coordinate 17,445,784 of LQNS02278100.1, forward strand.
GTCCAGTTACAAAAATATACGACAAGCAAAGACCCATGTAAAAAATTCAGTAAAATGTAACCAGAGACCAACACTCTAAAAAATGCTTTATTTATTTCGTTTCTATGCAAAATAATATGACTCTATCTGTGTCTGTCATCACTTAGCTATAACTGTGCATTAATGTATTTCACCACTATTCTCATGCTAACTTTTTGACTATACTCCTTTTATTATTGTACTTATTTGGCAAAAACTACTTAATATATTGCACTTATTTTATTGCGAATTTTGTGTTCATTTGATATGTGTTTAGGATGTAAACTCACCTATGATTCCGCTCGGTGAAAACTAATTCTTCTCGAATAAACCATCACCTACATTCTTTATTATGTCAAAGTATTAATTATTGTCTTCAGCTCTTCTCTTAACGCCTGCCTCTTCACTTCTGTCCCTGTTGATTAATAGCATCGGGACTCCATTCTCTTCCATTCCGCTCTACGGTGGCTAGCTACACCAGCTCAGGTTCAGTACAGGTTTTGAATTTAGTTGTTTGGTTAGGACTTGTATGTATTCGCTGCATTGTCATAGACTACGGTATTTTTCATCTCAGGGCTCCTACTCAGGATTCAGTAGCTTTTAGTGTTTGCATTTGACTAGGTTAGAATTGTATTCCGCTTATTATTTAATATTATGATTAACCCTGCGGAGGGGCACTCACTGGAGTGAGGCTGATTTTTTTTTTTTTTTTTTTTTTTTTTTTTTGCTTGAGATCGGGTGACTTCAGAGAAGTTGAGTTCGACTAATCCATATCCTTAATTTTGCTCTTGTTTGCTGATTGGCTGCTTCAGTTAGGGAACTTTACGTGTGTTAAATTGTTTGCCGTCATCCGTATCAAGAGTTTAATAATTCATGCCTTGCGTTTATGTAGTTTGACATTGAATGCTAAGAAGAGTTATTCTAATTAGGAAAATCTCTACGAATTGACTTCACTTGGTTGCAGTGGCGCCTTAAGCATTGCTCGTGCACTCTTGGGTTGTGTCTTCGATACCACCAGTTTGAAACTGTAAGTTTTTCTATTGCTCAGTTATTAAAAACAAAAATCATGTGTAGTTAATCCTGAAAATTAATTATTGTGTCATTAAACCCTTACTTGGTTTTTATGTCGCTGAAGATCACAGGAGTTGGGTCCCAGAGAAACCGGACCGTCACGGACCCTGAATCTCAAATCAAGCTCAAGAAGAGAATGATCAAGGAACACACAATACGTTTCGGTAAACTTGTATTCATGTTGCCGCCTGAACTTAGTGCGGTGGGTACATTGCACTTTGTCTTAGGTTGTTGCATGTGTGCAGTTTTTAAGTCAATCCAAGTTCGAGAACCTGGGGCTAATCGGGTTGGATTGACTTTGTTATGTTGTCACGATAGTATTAACGACATTCACTATTCACACTTTGGCAATCCCTCAGGTGATACGACAACACAATCTGGGAACGTTTATCCATTGAATTCAAGGCAATTGTTTAATCCGGTGCAATAAGCTGAGCAGCATGACAATAATTGCTTCCCTGAGCGTATCTCTCATTAAAAACTCCTACTTGATATATCTTTCTCATCGGAATATTCTATAGACTTTCAATTTGGTTAAAGTTTGGAAAACACGCGGGCTTCTACATGCAATGGTGTTCAGTGAATCCTTATCACTGTACATATTCCAACGAGAATTTAGCTACATGTGAAGGCTCCATAACTTCTCTTTGCTGAAACTTTTGTTTCACTAACCATGGCCTCAAATTCCCCTTCGAAACGTCAATGCAAGTACGAAATGCGATCTTAATTCTAACCAATATTTTCCATTGATCAACCAACATGTGTCCAATTACGCGAGTATAAACATGATTCTGCCTATTCCTCAATGGCGTCTCTAACGATGGAAACAATTTCCGCCATCTACAACCCATCTTTTACTTCACAAACCTAATCCGTCTACTACAGCGTTTTATTCATCAGCAAAGTGGAATTTTTAGAATTCCGCGCAGAATTCACCAAGTATATGTAGACATCTTTACGTAACGGATGCTGCCCAGTTTGCATTAACAACATATGTGCCAGAGAAAAAATTATCAAGAAATAAAAATGTGCGTCAGAGTAAAAAAAATTAACAGGAAACTAACTAAACAGAATAATCACTGAACTATCTATGTAGTCATTAATTTTACATGATAACTGTTGTATCAAGGCATCTGAATTGGTGAAAATAGGTAGATCACAGTGTTACGAAAATTCAGAGGAGATCATCAATATATAATTACGAATTAACATTCTTTCATTTGCCCTTTTACGAATGAGACATCTTCAGTTGTTCTTAGCTAGGGCGTTACTACACTAGTGATATTTGCCTTTCATTTAGGCTCAAATTCTCCAGCTCCTCCAAAAAACTACCCGTAGTCATATCTAGAGATTACAGACACTGGGTCCTACAAGAACTAGCCGTAGAGCACTAACGTGCCTTTTCTCTTATGTCACTGATAGCAATTATAAACAATAGGTCTTACGGGAACTGGCCACACTACACACTGGCAGAAAGTTGGCAATTTCCAGTCCAACATAACTTTCAGAAACGATAAAAGTAGGTATGGATGTATAAATTGATGAGAGTTCAGCCACCAAGCTGAAGTGTTTATCTTGCGGGAGTTCAAAATAACGCCGCTAATGACTGATTTGAACTGAGGATTCATATTGAAGTTCTAAAATAAGCGTACAAGCTAGTCAAAACGAAATGGTACGGAATGATACGGGTAAAATTACATACCTTCTCGGTAGGAATGGAAATCTGTGTATTTTAGAATTAGGCTCTGATTGAGGCTGGTACTTTTCCCATTCATCTACCACTTTGTCTCTGTCGATATATTTTATTCCATTCTTGAATACTCTATTGTTGGGACCTAGCAGTTGAAAAGCTTACTTGCTTTTCAAAAAAGAATCTCACCTGGCCTTCGCACCACCAAGAACTTTAGTTTCAAATGTACATGGGCCGGTTCGTCTCTGCCTGGGGCATCGCTCTGTCACTGATGATGTTGTTTCAAGCTCGGTCCACACGTTAGTCTGCTACCCTAAATTCACGCTTCAAATCATTTGAATGTTTCGCCTTGTCACTACAAATACCATTGTGAATACGGTAATCTAAAATATGTGTTGAACTAGAACGCAGAAAATTAGGAACATTGCTCAACTCCATCTCCTTTATTTCGGTAGAGAGATAAATATACAAACAAATGTGCTTATATCTTCGACGGAAACATTATCACCTCTCTCATTCGTTTACAGGGATAAATATAAGCTACCGTACCAATTCGCATGACAGTGTCGCTGGTAAAGTTTCGGAGATCTCTTCGAATTTGAAATGAATTGCTTCTTAGAAAATTTCACATTACTCTGCAGGTTAAACTGAGAAACGCAATTGAACGCTGTAAAATATGCATATATTTAAATGACTTACATATGAATCAAGCTTCACAGTGTCTGGCATCTATTCTGTTTAATTCAATGAATGTACCCCGCAGTTTTGGAATGCCAATGCCATACATAAGCGTTCACGAGCGGTATGCTTTGTTTGTACAGAACACTGGTGCAGCGGCGTGAATGGCACGCTGATCTACAGGGAAGAGCAGGAAATGGTATTGGATTGTGCGTTACAGATGGCAGAATAGTTACCTTCGCCAAGGAGGTTCTGTTTCCGTCGTGTTTGTCTCTCTGTCTGTCTGTCATCAAAATAACTCAAAAAAGTTATGAACCGATTTGGACGAAATTTACAGGGAGTGTTAGGAATGTTAGGAGGAACAGTTGATTAACTTTTGGTGAAGATATGTCCATCCGTTTGTTTGTTTGTTTGTTTGTTTGTGTGCCTCATATTTCTCAATGCCATAACTCAAAAAGTTATGGATGGATTTTGATGAAAAACTCATGAGTTGTTTGGTACATAACAAAGAGTAAATGGCGAAGTTTTGGTAATGATCCGTTTATTCGTTCGTTCGTTTATCACTGTTTTTAATTTAATGCTTGCTAGCACAATAACTTAAAAAATAACGAATGGATCTTTATGAAATTTGTATTGGTTGTTATTAATATTAAAAGACATAAAGGAATGAATTTTGGTGCAGATTAGTTATTTCGTTTGTATAACTCATGTTTGTCATTACGTTTGTTAGCAGTATAACTCCAAAAGTTATGAACGGATCTTCAAGAAAATTACACAAGCTGTTATTACTATCCAAATGCACATATGATTAGATTTTGAAGTGTATACAAAGAAAATTATGGTTTCAGAGCAGCCAATTTGAAGTTTTTTACTACCGTTGCCTCGCTTGGCTTAGGTACACGCTCTCAGAGTGCTCTAGTTTTGAATGAATTTGCATCTACGTGCCGCTCGCTTTTATCTATTTGTTAATTAAAATGGTTGTGCTGGTTCAACCATTCATTGATGTGTTCAGATTTGTTAGCTGAAACATAGTACTGTTCATCGGTACCTATGTAGTACTTGTAATAACATAAAACATGTTTTATTTGAGCAGTGGTTCTAACCTCGATAGAAATCCTTACGCTTATCAACTTCTTTTTCCAAGCGCAATAAAGATCCAAGGCTGATATGCAGGTATCTACAATATGATAAAGGCCGATGCGCATCTATTTATCTGCTTGTTTATTTATTTGTTTGCTTATCTGTTTATCCATTTCCTGTCATTCTTTAACAAAACAGATAGGCGGAAATTAGCCCAGACTGGAGGCTGTCTTTTTCATTCTGTTAAGCTTCATTGAAAACTGATCGGTTAAAAGTTGACCAGGTTGTAGACGATGGCAAACGTATCTTAATCAACGACAGCTAAAATTCAAGAAATGGATATATTGATGGCCTAGCCTGATGCGTACCAGTATTGCCTCTTCCATATGTTGAATGTATAGCAAAGTATAGGGTGACCTTACGTCTGAATGCATTTCTTGCATTGCCGAAGTTGTAATATCAGCACGAAAAATATCTGAAGCTTCTATTAGCACTCTCATGCATCTTGATTCGTAGTTTTTTTACCACAGATAATTCCGTTGCATTAGCAGCTATTCTTCCGACTTTTATACAATTGTCGACGAAACAGCTTTCAATAACCAAAATGCTATCGGACAAAATAAATATGTCATACTAAGGTATCAATGAAACCAAATTGAATTAATTATTTTCAGTATTGCTGAATTGCCTGCTAACGTAATTAATTTTTTTAGTGTCAGAGAAAGAAAATAAGCGTGTCGCCGATGAGTAATTATGAAGCCGTGAACCCTCATCTGGATTATCTTTAGAGTTAGTAATTGTATGAAGGAAAGCATGGTTTATGAAGCAGGATCAACACCAATTCTTCGTAGTCATTTATGACAGCGCGGGCCCTCTAGCAGGGATGCCGCGAGTACAAAACATTGGGGAGGGGGGGGGGGGGGGAGGGCACTGAAAAATACCGACTGACGTCAACTATCACTCATATTACCGACTGAGTGAAATGTATATATATTGCACGAGTACTGCGTACCTATATACAAATATAGGTCGTTAAGTGTTTTTTTTTTTTGCATTAGGTGTAATTGTGGGTATGAAAGGCTTTTAAGTGTAATAGCCTACAGGCCAATGAATACGTACGTGTAAGGTTAGGCATAAGGCAAGGTCTGGTTCTGCTATCGTCCAATGAGCTTTTTCTCATAAGGTTAGGTAAAAGGCAAGATCTGGTTCTGCAAAAAAACTAAATATACGATTTAAAATTTACGCTAAGTAAGGCCAATCAAAGATTGACGCTACGTAATGCCAATCAAAGATTGGCACTAAGTAAAAAAAAAAAACACATATACCATAAAAAAATTCGTAATTAAATATCAAAAACCAATTAAAATACTAAAAACCCACATAAATGCAGTAAAAACACTTAGGAACGCTAGCAGAACCAGTCCCGGCCTAACCTAACCTTTCACACCGGTGCTCATTGAAGGGGCTCTCTTCTCTAGTAGGGGTGGTCGGTCGGGGATAAGGACAGTACTCGTTCTCTATAACTTTTCGTGAATATTGCTCAGGCAGCGCAGCTGCTGAATCAGACTTCACCCACAGAGCGGCACTGCGTGACTGGTAATAGGTTTTTTACTCACAGATACATTTAATACATTACAAGTATTTGGCAGGATAGTACTGTAACACTAGAATAATGCATGCGCGTAGCCACTGAAAAATAAACTTTTTGGGCAACACTGAACAAAAGCTAATACAATTGCATGACGTATTCTTTAAAACGCTTTTTTTTAAGACATTTTAAAAATGGGATCTAATAAATACTCAGGAAGTTTATTCAGAAGCGTTGCACTGTAGCGCGTTGCTCAACGTCAACACGCACAGTTCGGAGATTGAGAACAGAACGTCTCATTTCGTAATTTTGTTGCGGAATAAGGGGACTGAAATACTTCAGGATGTTTATAACACACAAATCGAAAAAAATCTAAGTAGGGAATAGTTGTAAACATTCTGAAATTGCAGCATTTGTAAAGACGAGTACATTTCATAGCAACTCATTACAGTCTCATTGTTTTCGTTGCGTCTAACACGTAGTATTCGCCTAGGCATATCATTCAATATTAGGCTACTTAAAGTTTGTGAATGTGACAACGAGGGGCTCCGCCCCAAACGATGACCATAAGTTCAATTAATTGATAGTATAGCAAAACAAAATGATCGAAATGTAAATAAAAGGGAAAAGTTTGATCTCATTGCGCTTTAAAAAAATTAAAAAGTGACGTTAGGTTGCTATTGCAACAGGTTCATAACACGCCACTGTCGCCACAGACTGTCTTTGTGTATTTGCCGAGTTTTTTGTATCCCCAAGAATGCCAAGTGTCACCAAAAAATTCTAGATCTCTTTCTTTCTCTTCTGGCGTAAATATGTAATTAAAGGCGTATTTTCTAGTATGCATATAGTTATGCATATCAAAAACCTTCCCTATAAATGCACCGAACATAGCTTCCTAGTCTATATTAATATAACTTGACAGAAACGTATTACTGAAGAAAACTTGTAGGACAGACATCCTCGTCTCACAGTCTTAGTGCATGCTTGGTTATATTGCAAAGATGGGTGTGACTGTGGAAGCAGCAAAGCGATTCGCGCGCAGCGCAAAAATTTTTTCACTGGTGATGTTCGATTACAGTAAATTTTGACGTTAGTCGGTACATTTGACGGTAGTCGGTACATTTGACGGTAGTCGGTACATTTGACGGTAGTCGGTACATTTTTCAG
>LQNS02278100.1:17453198-17472392 GCA_001587735.2 Parhyale hawaiensis
CAGTCTTATTTTATAACTTACTCCATACATCGAACAATATATTTGTTCTCAGTTTACCACGTACAAATTCAGAAGGTAATCACCGAAGGACGGACGAGGCGACGATTTCTTTCCGGTTGTAGACATTATTTATTTTTTTTTTTTTCAGCTTGCCGTGTTCCTTTTTACGGAGTTGATTCTTTATCTTGACGGCCTCGGCTGTTCTCACTCCAGCACAAAATCTTCGATGTACTGAAGGCTGGTTGGGTACCATGGATACGCGGCGGCTAATTCATTTAAATTCACTGAGACTTGCTGACTTCCAGTGTCGGATTTTTCCGCATGTAATCCATGGTAGGAGATGATTGTGCTTCTTACATGAATTGAAAAAGAGAGCACTTATCTCTTATCAAAACTTGAGACGGCTGTTGTAGCGTATCCTTCAAAAGCATGTTAGTGACAAAAGTACATAGTGAATGAAGACGGGTTGTCTCAAATTCTTTACTTTCTATCGTGAGAGCACCGGCACTCTAGTATTACAATAAAGAGCAAAGAATAAAGGAAACGAAGCTCGACATTTTACAGTAAGTTCTGGTCGCAGGGCTTCGGGGTTGAGCCCCGTTTGGCTCACCGCGAACACCGCTGTGATGAGAAGACGACGTCCGGCGGCGAAGCAGACCCACAGCGAGGATACGGGGCTCTTCGGGTCCTAATTTATTAGGTAGACAATATAAGACACGGTACACCAGGTATAGGGTTTATTCGAGTTGCATTAGGTGCTATTGCAGTAAAGCTGTGACTTCCATACAACGAGTGCCTTCTGGAGGCCACGACCCATCACTCAAGTCATGCACACACAGATATAGGACTGATACAAACGAAATTTGATTAATTTTCGTCATTTAATATCTCGTAAAAGGGATAAACAATACACTTTACGTCACAGCCAATCAACAAACTACGTTCCATACCCCAATAAGGTTGACTCCCCTGATTGGCTGCGGCATCAGCGGTCCGGTTGTTATTTGCTTGAATAGTCACGCAATGACAGAAGGCGATGTCACCTCAGCGGTGCATATACAGTAATTTTTCCTGTTCTTTCAGGACGGCAGACAGTACTTGCGTCCCAGCTTTGCTGAACTAACGTCAGGTTGTTTAATGCAGAGGCCACATCTGCATTCGCAGGAACAACTGGAAGAGAGAATGACCGACTCACTCGCCTTTCTGAAGCATATTTAAGGTCGGTATCATCGATGCGGTACCATGAACGATATACGAGCTGCACATCCTGCACGGCATCACGTCGTTCCTACGAATGCACATTGTGGCCTGCACAACGCAAATCACTCGTAAGACTCTTCCGTCACGTGACAAGCAGTGAAAGCGGCCGTCACGAGCGCTCAGCCAATCAGCGGATTCAACTTGCGGACAAGTGCTCCCTAGTCCAGGCAAGAAAGTTGCATTCGCTGTTGGCTGGAAACTGGTGACGTCAGCTTTCGATACCTGCCACGTGACGGAAGTCACGATATGATTTGTGTTGCGTTAAGCAACCTGATTTTAATTAAGCCATCATGCCAGTATTATATGGGTATGTTCGATTGGATATCAATGTTATGCTTTCAAGTCTGGACTGGGCGGCAACTTTACACAGAAGCCTTAGCTGTACCACCTTGAATCGTGTTGCAAGAGCCAGAAGAAACACGACTACGTTGAGTAAGCTGGAAGCACCATTTTATGGAGAGAGAATAAATTTTCGCAAGACTCAAGAGTAATCAATGTTTTCAATAACTAGAAATTAAATAAAGAAGTAACTTATCAGCATATGCCTGCATAGATTGCGTTTCAAATGGAATTTGATGGAAGATTTACCCCTTTAGACACCATACGCTTTCATAGATTCATCTCCGCAAACAAACTAAATAAAAAAACTTGTCCCCAGTGTTGCGAGAGTAGAAGGTTATTTCAAAAATATATAGGTCAAAATTCCTTAAAAATGGACCAGGGTTCGTGTGCCACTAATACTGACAGACAGTAAACTCACACTGGCAGCTTTACAGCATCTCTTCAATTGAAGCCTTGATTGTGCTATGAAGCTTTGTTTATTTTCCAGAACAGAATGTTTGGTCACTTTAGAGCATGGTTCCCAAACTGGGGTGCATGGTACCCCAAGGGCTGTGAGAGAACCTTTTCAGAGGTGTGAAATACTCATTTGTTTCTCGGTCATTCTCAAATTAACTTAAATTTGGGGCACAAGAGTTAGCAGAACTTTGATTTGTCATCATCATAAGAGTGCTGAAATTGTAGCGGGTGCGAGAACATGTGAAGTTTGGCCAGGGGTGCCAGTCAGGGCAAAGTTTGGGAACCAGTGGCCTAGAGGCTGGTGTACGATTTTAGCTTCTGTGCCTATCCAGAATTCATTTAGGGTATCCTAGCTTCCCTAATTAGAAATTTAAGTAGCTGTGAGCTGCCCATTTACATAAATAAGTGCTGTTCTCTGTCCCATGATACAAAATATTATTGACAAAAAATGGATCAAGCTGTCGAGCTGGCCAGACATTTCCTCAATGTGATCCTGCACTCCGTGAGGAAGATACCGGATGTACGTTTTAGGTGAGCTGTGCTTTCATAGAAAATTGCTATTTAAGCCCATAAATGAAAAATTGTCAGCTAAGGAGATATTATACATAAATAAAGGTACCTAATGCGTCACTATACACTATATAATAAAAGCAGGCAGATGAGTGTGAGAATGCGCAGTGAATGCGCAGTATATAGTTTAGTAATAATAATATTAACATTTCCATCAGTTCTTTATGTTCCTGTTCCATTTGCTTCAAGGAATGACCAAATGAACACAGTACCCGTAGCTGTGAGCAAAATCACAATCTTTGTTCACCAAACCCATTACCTACGTCAATGCTCCACTTTCCACTCGATGCCATGTCATGAAGCTAGATCAGTAAACTAAAATAGAATACCTTCATTTAAAATGGGGACTCAAGGAAAAAAACCTGTTTATAGTCTACAAAAATCCACTTATTAGCAAGATACGCAAATTCAGGTGCACAGACCATCTGTGAAAGAAAACAAATTTAGGTCGTTTTGATATGCTAAGAATCAATGACTGTTACGCGCCGGTGACCTACATCGACGAATATGTTTAGTTGGCCTTCATGCACAACTGTACTTCATACCAGACCACATTCCAAAGGAAAATATGGCACTAACATATTCCATTAACCTCAAAACGGTAAGTTCCAAGTAAAAAACATTAACAGGTGTTCACATGACCACTGACACCATTACCTGTTTATCGTGCGCACATCTAGCTCACCGTAGTAGCCTTGTATATTGAAAGGTCGTTGACCGTCAGAATTTTATTACCTAGAACATGTTTGATACTCTCGATGTAACTATCCCTCTGATTAGATGCTCTAACCTAAGCGACTGTCTTATTTGAATACCTAGCTATGCTTAACGCAATGTTAAATGTGTTTATTTCCAAACCAATCATCAATTTTTTGATCAGTTTGAACCTAATCTTGCTGTTTTACATATCAGAAGGAGAAATATATTCAAGCCAAAAAAAGTAATGCTTTTGACAGAAACACAATTGTGTCCCTTATAAAAAAAAGCAAGAGAAATGCGCGCAATGCGAAAAAAAAACTGCACATTCTTCGTGAAACAGGTTGGAAAGTTCTGAAAATGCTTAAGGGAACTAATAAAGCAAGTACTTCTTCGGGCCAGGGAAGAAAGCGGTCCGTTTCAGCTGAAGTTCTCATTCAAACACGTGAGAAAAATTAAAAGGGACAACTGCGCCGTTTTATTATAAAATCAGCCACAAGAAGCAGCGGTTAGACAGACTTCAACGGGTCGACTCCTAAACGAAGACTTCAAGGTATATCCTTGCGAATGCAGAAGACACGAAACTTCGACAACTGATGAACGTATGAGAGTTTAGGAAAACTGACACATTCTCGATCTCTTGAAAGAAGGCATCCTGCCCAATTTGCATTCCACCAATGGGAATGAATTCGACGTTCAGCAAACTCTAAATTATCGAAATGATAGAGTTTGTGGTAGATATAGACAAGTTGAAGGCAGAAGAGTGGTTCAAAGCCATAGAATCTACTATCCGAAATCGCCTGGGCTGCAGTCGCTGCCACTGGGAGGGCTCATTTCGTTTATGTTCCGTCAAGCGGCAAACTTGTCGCCAGCGGTACATTTCAGACATACTGAAAGCTCCGCTTGGGCACGTGATAGCTTCAGTGGTGCACCTTGGACCTTTTACCGAGACTCGGTTCCATCATATGGCTCTGAAATTATCCAACCTTGATTCAGGCCCTCATTCCAGCGTACCTAAGAAAAGAAGACTGGCCCTGGAGAAGCCCGGATTTGAACTAGCTAGACTTTTCTGCGAGATCCTACTTGGAAAGTACGATTTCCAGAACTTCACATGTTTCCACAAAATGACTAAAGCGCATTCTGAGAGCGCATACCTCCGCCAAGCAGGGCAATGGTAACGAAAAATTCAAATTGGTTCTGAAACCATGATTTTTTTGGGGTCGCACCAAAATCTTATCATTTGTGCATTTTGATAGTGTTAACAATTACTGTAATTTTCTTGAAGATCCGTTGCTAAGTTTTTCAGTTATGCTGCTAACAAACATTATGACAAACATAAATCAAACGCACAAACGAATCAACCAATTATCACATAATTTGTATCATTTATGTCATTTAACTTTACTAACAACTCCTGTAAACTTCATAAAGATCCCTCCTTAACTTTTTGAGTTATTTTGCTAACACGCATAAAATGAAACACAACGACAAACATAGGGACCAACAAACACATCATCACAAAGATTTGGTCGCTTGCTCTTTGTGTTATACCCAACAGCTCATGTAAATTTCATGAAAATGAGTTCATACTATTTTGAGTTATGGCCTGGAGAAATAATAGGTAGATAGACAAAACAAAAAAACAAACAGATGAACGGATTTGCTCCAGAAGTAAATCATCTATTAGTGTCAACATTCCTATCAATCCTTGTAAATCTCGTAAAGTAACTTTACGTAACTTTTTGAGCAATCTTGGCGGCAGACAAGCACTCAAACAGGCAGATAAAGACGATAAAAAACGTAACCTCATTGGCGGAGGTAAATATAGGGGTCAACATATTTCACTAAGACTTAACGTTTCGGGATGAATCTCCCACCCTCAGAGGAATAAAATATGAAGTCAAAGAATCTCAAAGGAGTTTCAGCTGAAGTAGGGCTGGACAGATGTTGCCAGGGGAGACTAAAAGGCGAATGACCGGAGTACGCTTGGGGGTCCTAATATAAAGGTTTGCACAGTCGACGATATGAGATGCGGAGGGAACAGAGCACGCACAGTCGGAGGAAAATTTTCAGTCGTGGATCGTGACTAGTGGTACAGCTGTGGTCATTATATTGATGCTGGATTTAGTTTTATGGATATATAGTGATTCAAGAGTTGTGAGTTCGATCGGGTTGGAAAAGTCGATGATAGAGAAGTCTTTCATGCTAATTGAGTGGTTGTTTTGTTATAAAATAGCATCCCATGGTAAATGTGTTTTTTGTAGGAGAGCCTGTAGTTTATATGCTGGTAGGCTTCGGAGAGGAAAGTTTCTAGGGAGTTCACTTTATCGACGGTGGTTTTGCTGTTGTATGGAAGGGAGTAGAAAAAGTCTAATCTATGAACAGTAGGTTTAGTTATACCGGAATGGAAAAGTTTGTCAAAAAATAGTTTGCAGCATTAGCCTTAGTTCCACTTGATTTGCTTTACACCTTGAAGTCTAAGCTTAGTGATGAAATGGCTTTGATTTCGCAAGAACTGCTTCTTGCGTCCTGTAACGCTTCCAAAATGGATTGTAGTCTGTCATCTAAAATTGAGGAGGCTATGTTAAATAAATGCTGTTAACATTAATGGTGAAGTGCCCATGAACTACTTGTCTATTTCATAAGTTTAAAATTTGGCTACTTTTTATTAAGATACTTGAGAAAATGTTTGTTGCCATAAATACGGTCAAGTCTGTAACAGTGGCAGTGAAAAAATTAAACTTCGAAATTTTAATAGTAAAAACATTGAACAAAATCACTGATGGCCAACGACTTCTGAGCATTAAGTGAATTATAGATTTGTAAATGAGGGACTATTTTTAACTTTTCGTCAAAACTAACAGTGAAGCAAGAAGGAACATTTTTCGTCACAATCAAAATGGTAATATCGTTACTTCTTTCATATCCGATAGCTACTTATTTTATTGCTATAGTTGTAGCTCTGTTAAGGCATTCGCTTTCTTTCTCTCTCTTTTACAATGAGTATTTTAACATTTTCTTATTATCATCATTATATTTTTACCGCATTTATCATTATCATTTGAATTTATATCCTTATTAAAATGGAGTGTTACGCATAACTTTGACCATCACGATATCAGTGGTACTATTGTTCTTCATGAACTAATGACATTAAAAGTCTTGCTTAGGCATTTATTAGTATATTACCTGCGTCTTCATTTCTATAAATTATTTACCGTTGTAATATAACCAGAGGAAGACGTGTTTGCTCTCGATTTCTTAATATTTTTTTCCTAAATTATGGTAAGCCCTGAACAGGGTAACAAATTCAAAACCTTTCTTTCTCTCAATAGGAGTGGCAATGTACTTCCTGATGAATAGCCTGCAAATCAATTGCTATCCCTGAGAAGGCATTCAATGCGGACAGTGTTGCGTTTGCAACGCTAAAAATGCACTCGTTAAAAGTTTACTGTCCAAAAGGGATTAAGACATACTTTTGCACTAATATCAAATCACATTCCTTACCCATTGATACTGGTGCTAACCAAGGACGTGTCTTTAGACCACTGTTATTCAACGTTTACATCTATTTGCTGATGATGCAGTGTTCTACAATAATCTTTGTATTGTTTTATTTGGTTGTAGCAAGTGTATTTCATATTCTAAGGGCTTCGTATAAATGGTTCACTAAAAATTGTTGAACTGCTCATGCAAATAAAACAGACTTAATGCCATACTCTCTTTAATTTGTAATCGTCGGGAGTTGCCGTTTAGCTTCTTGAATAGCGAAGATCTTGAATGAGTGCCTCAAAGATTTCTCTAAACGCAGGTAGTGGGTGGGGCTAAGATATGGGCCTAACAAAAGCTCAGAAATGCCCATAGAGTTGGCAACGCTGTAGAGAAATTTGACCACGCCCAAACTGCCTTGATAAAATGGTCAAAGCCTGTTTAATCCTGTTGAGTTGACTTGGGCTCAGAGGCAGGTTTATTACCCTGAAATTTCCGCTGGTTCAGCTAGATGAGATCAATAGCAAAGACACAGGCGCTTCAGTCAAGTTACGGTTCGGACAAGTAGTTAATTTTGAATCGTCAGTAAATTTTTGCTGCCCTGAAGTAAATTTTATCAGTAAGTAGAACCGGAATAATGGATAGCTTGCTGTAGCGCTCTAAAAATTTTGCAGTCATTTTTTGTTTTATTTTTTTTTTAGAATGTAAACAAGGAGCCTAAATTCTTTGCGTGTACACCGGGTGTTTTTCTAGGCGGACAAATTTCAATTATAAGTAGAAAACTCTAAATAAATCGATTTCCAGCAATGATAAAATGCATAAAACTCCTTGGTTTTCGAGTTAAAGGGACTTGAAGAAATTTAAGGCTTTAAGTATTTTACTACGTGCGCGCCAATGTTAGCATTAGTTTTGATAGTTGAGCACGTTTCCGACCCAACAAAAGCAGTTTACATTATTTTTACTATAAAAGCAGCAAATATTTCATGGTTAGGAGAAATATCAACAGTTTCAAACTTAGCATTTAACGTAATCACTAGAGCCCGGACATTCAGGCACTTAAAAATAGGCATTTATGGCAATAACAGATAGGAGCTAAAGGCCTAAAAAATAGGCATTTATGGCACTGAAAATAGGCATTTATAGGACCTTTTAAGGCATTTAAGGCAACTAAGGCACAATAAAATTCTAACTTACTATGGTCAAATATTCATTTTAAACTTAGGATTAAATGAAACGTAATTAATATTTGTATGTTTTAGTAAACGGAAAACAGCTGAAACTACCAACAAGCAATTGCATGCATTGCAATGTAGAAACATAAGAAGTGTATGTTAATTATTCATATAAATCATAAACGAAATATAAGTATCCTGTTAATACATAATATTATATTTATTAACACAATTCTTCTATTATACGCATAAGCTACACAATGAACGTAAATTGAAGCTCAACTGAATAACAAAATACATAAATTAATACATGAAAATGAACACAACAGTACTTATAATAGTTTCATTTTAGTTTGAACTATTACAGGAAGCTACAATTACTTTTTTGAAATTTTCACACGTAAAGTTTGATCTGCTGTCGGAAAGGATATATTTCAATTTTGAAAAAGACCTGTCCACTTCAACTGATGTTAAGAGTACGTACTGGAATCCTGCTATATCACTTGGGGGGAGTTTTTCAACACTTTGGTCTGAATTTCCCTGTAGTACCTTCCGAATACAGTCAATTTCATTGAGGTCAATGTTAGCCTTCTTACTTTTTCAGATTTCCGGGCAATAGCCATTGCTTTTTCTCCTGGAGCTTTATATATACTTACACTTTCAATTGTTGCCTCAAGCAACTGCAACGCTTGCAAGAGTGGAAGATTTCTTTCTTTCATATTCGATATGGCTGTAGCTATTTCTTGAAAATATGAAGAAATGAAAATTAGATCGTTGCGCATTCTAGCCTTGACATCATGGTTAAGACTATGCGAATTAACGAAGCATCCTCGCCGTTCAACTCGTTGAATATTTCTTAGAGTAATTGGTGGCATAATAGAAAGCTGCTGTTAGCCATTTTAGCCATCTACCTCCATGTGGGGGTAGATTCAGTGATGATGCATGCTGTTTGAATTTGTCACATCTGCTTGTTGATTTTATATAAATCTTTCTACCATTTGCAATTAAGCGATCAACACGTTAAGTCAAAATATAGGCACTTATGGACTTTTCAGGCATTTATGGCACTATTAGGTGTGTATGGCGTTTATGGCATATATGGCGTTTATGGCATTTATGGCAAATGTCCGGGCACTAATAATGGCAATAGCTCATAGAGGACCGGGGTGTAAGTCCCGGTGTCTTTTTGGGAATGGGCCTTTTGGTTCGTCTACTGCCGCCTATCTAATCTAATCTACTTCATAAGACGACAAAATATGTCATCAGTAGCCACACGTAGGCACCCAATGGTCTTCTGCTTAAAGTTCTACCAAAACGAGTTAAGAGTACATAGGGTAGCAGTAGCTACGGAACAGCTGCCTCTTCACCTCTTCAGAATAGTGACAAAAGTTCCTCACTAGCATGTTGCCCACCGAGTGGAGCTTTCGAATTTCTTTGTCCATAACCTAGTCATCACGAAAAACATCAGTAATATTGTAGCCCGGGTAAGAGAAGCTATTTACATAAGTAAGATCTTCACCGTTGAGATATGTGAGTTTATCGGCTGGTATTTTTTTTTTCGGAGTTTATTCTGCATGTAGACAGTTTTGACAGTATTATATTCAATACAGAGTTTGCTAGCTTTATTCTCGCAAATGGAAGGTTAGCTTGTTAAACAATTTTTTCTGCACTAAATCTAGTTTTCACGTCTACACACTTACATGAGCTCAATGCGACACAGATTGTGCAGTTTTTTTTTTTGTGCCACAGTTCACTTCTACGCGGTCTGCCTTCCTCGTTTCAGATATTGTAAGAAGCCTGCTAGCTGTGTGAAGCTCGCGGACCTACCCTGCTTACATACGACGTAGGCCTAATATCAACGTTGTGAGCTGCGCCTCGACGTGCTATGCACATTAATTTCTGGACCCCAGATAACTTTCTTAGCACGTCGTATCACAACGTGCTAACAACATGCTGGGCACGTCCTTAGCACCTTGTGCTGGATGGTCTCTTAGCACGTTGTAGTACAACGTGCTGGACACGTCCCTAGCACGTTATGATGAGGCATAGCTGTGGGGTTTGTCAAAACGTTATCTGGAGTGCACATATCAATGTGCATTGCACGTTGATGTGTGTACGAACGACCTGATATCTACGTAGAATCAACGTTAAATTGTTAGCTGGGTTATCATTCCTTCCCGGATTTTTTTTTTCTTGCTTTTATGGGTACGGTGCCGAAAACACGGCGCCCACTCAATTACTAATATTATTATTAAAACTTCACGCACGGGCCACCACGGACAGGTAGCACAACCCAAATGAAGCACATTGCAACACCGGGAAGCCCGAAACGCTGCTAAAGGAAACCCGAAAAAAAATCATTAGCAGCTGTCTTAAACGCCTGCAGGACAACACGACTGAAAGCCGATACCAGCAAAGAATTCCAAACCTCAACAGACCAGGGCACGAAGCACTGGCCAAACTGATTATTTCAACATTTAACCTCCTCCAGCGTGAAAGTGTTCGCACCGACCGCAGCACGTGTTTCTCTCCTAAACACCTTAAGTGCAGGACAAACGAATACAACCAATGCCTCTCGTTGTTGTGCTCCTTATTAAACATGCAGAGCTCGGCAATTCTTCTCTTATGGGCCAGGCTCACTAAATCATTAGCCACGCACAGCCTACTGGCTGAACTAACAAGTCGGTCCAACAGACGCAAGTGACTGTCTGCAGCTGAAGCCCAAATCGGTGAGCAATACTCCAACACAGGTAGCGAAAAAGCATAAAAGCATCTGCGGGCAACCCCACTGTAACCAAACACAGAATTCACCTTACGCAAAAGCCCAATCTTGCTGGAAGCAGGTGACACAAGTCGCCTAATATGCGGCTCAAAGGTAAGCTCTTCATCAAAATCAACACCAAGAATCTCCAAGGAGCCAGACTCCTGAAGCAAGGTGTCAGCTATCTCCAGATGTGGATGCTGCGGCACAAAGGTTCGAGATCGACTGACAATCATTTATTTGGTCTCACTGGCACTCAGCTTCATACTCCAGGCCGAACACCAATCCGCAGGGTTGAAAACTAGCCAATGTAATACTGATACATAAGAAGGGGATAAGAAGAGCCCAAGCAACTATCGACCAATCAGTCTTACTTCGGTCGTCAGCAAAATCATCGAACGCCTTTTGAAAAAGCGCATCACTGATCACCTGAAGATGCAGCAGCTCNACCTCGTGAGTGCCCGTTGATTATTTGCCGAATTTATACGTCTTGACCTGAGAGAAAAAAGTTATAAAATCGAACTCCAGAAACTGCATTCCTATTGTCCTGATTTCAAGTAGTGTTTCAAGCAGGAATTGTGCTTCCCTATGATCACCATCTTCTGCAACCTGGTCGTCGATCTCTACGATAACTTAACTGATTTACAGAATCTACAACCTGACACATTTTTTCGCCTATCTATTTCCTTCAAAGCGAACACGACATAAATAAATTAAATCACCAGGCGTTTTGTTATATACGGATTGCTCACTGTAAAGTGATTCAACTATTTTACGGGATTATCCTTCTACTCTTCTCAATACTGACACAATTTCGAAATTCAAGGAATTGTTGTTTTAGCGGCAGTGTTGATAAATTATTTAGAAGTAGCTGGAACCTGTGCAAATTGCTCAGAACAGAAGCTATGTTCTTCCGTGATATCTCAGACCTGTATCATTCATATTTTCCCCTATCAAATACTGAAAGAAGCTTTAGAAATTCTACCGAAAAATGAATTGTTCCTCAATTATGATGCCCTCGGCCCCGTATCATACATACGAACTGTGAAAAATCAAGGATAATTAACGGGAACAGGTTAGCGCACCGCCGAGCGGGCGGAGCTTGCGCGCGGCGGAAGTACGAAGCGATGACGCCATGAAAACCAAGTACGTTTATCAGTAACTATTTTGCATTGTTTCTTGATCATTTCATTTCGGCTGCCAGAGTGTCGTACATGTCCTGCAATAATCATAGTTGCACAAAAATATGTCTCAAAGTACCTACAAACTTTTCTAGCTCTCTAAAGGATAAAATTTGGAAAGAACGTTGGTTAGAAGGCTTGTAAAACAGCAGATGAATTCAACCGATAAACGCTCGCATGCATCAGAAGCACTTTTAGAGCTAAGTTTATCGTCTTTAAAATGCAATGAATCAAGTGAGTTTTATCGAGTGTAATATGGCATCCTAAAGTTCGATTTTTATGAGTGAAAACCGCAATGTTTTCGTCTTCTGCCAATGATCTACTATCCTCTATAATTTCAAACCGCTGCAACAAAAACATTCTCAGATGAAAGGGATTGAACGCCGAGATTGAAGATCTTTTTAACAAGATTGGTAAGAGAAACATTAAAGGACAAAATAAAATTTACTCTCCTTTTGGCGAAGTAATATTAAAGCAAAAGTCTATACATAATACGCAGAAGCCATACAATTGCTCGGTAAGATTAGAAAAAAAAACATCAGCTGCTATACGCTGCGCGCGTTACAGCAGTATAACAGCAAGGTGGCGTCCGACTCGCGTTAACTATCTTGATAAAAAAAATTGCTTAACCGTATTCCATAAACCTTAACTGTCTCACGGAACGATGTTAAAACTGGCGAATGTTAAATCCATAATTTTTCCAATGATGCTGTAGTCTTGACGATTAGGAGAGGCGGATATGTAAAAGAGGCGTACTCGACGGCACTGCTTAGGCAAACATTTTACCGACAATTCCGACCGGGTGCGTGCCTCTTACGGAAAAACAACCTAAATGATAAGAAAATTTTATCCTTCAGAGAGCTAAGATAGTTCGTAGATGCTTTGATAGATATTTTTGTGTAACTGTATAATGATTGTGGGACATTAAGATTAACTATATCTGATAAAGGAAATGAATAGCTGTCATCCAGTAAGAACAACAAAAGGCGCAATCGTACAACTGATCTTCGTTTGTCTTTAGATTCTGTATGATGGTCTTAACGCCGCCATTTTTTTTTTTTTTGTGTCGCAGATCATGACTTGTACATGTTGTTGACATTGTGTTTTAAGCAGTTGTTACGTATTAACTGGAAATTGTTAGGTGTTTGCAATATGAGTTGTTAATCAAGTATTCAATATAAAATACCGTTTGCATTAGTGTGAAAACGGGCTGCTGTCTAAACCTATCGCCAGCTACAGTTCAACCAGCCATTGCTAATGCCATACATTCCAGCTTTAGTAGAATCAGTTATTGCAGCAATTGCGTTGAAATAGCAGCAGAGACGACAGTAGCGGTCGTGATGGCGTTAATGCATTATTATAACTTTTTCATAAATTTGTGAAAGTAGCCAATTATTGTTCTTCAGATCGGATCTTAATTCCCCTTGAGCTCTTGGATACCATTTTCATTATTTCTTTTGAATGATGAATTCTCATATCTTCTACATATAGTGACATACACAGTGTCGACTGAACAATTTATTTTACTTATTGCTTAAGTCAATATTAGCAGCCAATCTATCTATATTAAACATATTGTTCTGTAAAAGCTACACAAACTAAAAAAAATATTATAGCTACAAAATTGAACTAGTCAAACCAAACCTATCTAATGTAACCTTAGGAGGGTAAGGTTCGGTCAAGTTATTCATTTTATTCATTTCTAGTCACTCGGTTGTATCGTACTAAATGACTATTTAAGATGTGCAGTTTTCATGTGAATTATATTATTTGACAAAGATTGGCGCTGTTGTGCATCATTATATTGAAGGTACTGTATTTTTCATTTTACTTCATCTTTTCATTTTATTATCCTTTTTTTTCCTGGAAAATTTTGCTACTATATGGGTCACAAGCTGAAGCTGAAACTTTTTCTAATAATAATAATAATATTCATAATAATTCAATATTCATAATAGTAATAATAATGGCGAATTGGGTCAGGCGTGGTTGAGTGTAATTTATGTATTATCATGCCATTTACATTACATCAGGGCGAAATGTCCTCACGACAACATGACCTAACGGCGAAAAAACCAACTTCGAATTGACCGGCGGCAAATTGACCCACGGCGAATAGACCTAGAACCTTCGATGCCATAGGGGCCAGTATTCTCGTTCGTTTTTTTCCGTTGTGTGAGAATGTTTGGAATGGTCTTGGTGGCTTTGTTTTTGCTGGTGCTGGTATTGGCAGCTTTAAGCGATCTGTACACAGAGCTATTCTGTGATCTCAGATCTTCTCTTTTTTTTTTTTTGTTTTATTCACTCGCTAGGCTTATTGCGTGGGGGTTTGTCAACCTCATGGAGTTTTTCCATTCCCACGTCGCCCGTCTGGTGTGATTTAATAATAATAATAATAATGTACATGCATCTTTCCCCTGATGACAGCTGAAGCCACTTCATACTGAAAGCTTGGGTGAATCAAAAATTGTCTTGAAGGACTCATTATTATCATGATGCAAGCACGGATATTATGTCATCAGGCTCTACTGGAGACCGCTGCGAAAGGAGCCATAGAAGGAGATATCCTGGTCCCCGCCGAAGACCCGGATGACCCCCTGTCTGGAAGGAAGGCCACATCAAACGATGCCAGCCTGTGGCCGGCGGACGCCAGTGGCCAAGTGACCATCCGCTACACTTTTGGTGACAGTAAGTAATCGTATTACAGAGTCTGGTTCACTGCACTCGGTAACTACACATACCCTGTACAGTTGTTGACTGTGAATAAACAGATAACCGAACATGGTAACTGCTCCCACTAGCCACACCCAGCAACTTTCGTGGATCTCAGTAACCAGGTTTCTGGAAATGCACATCTATGGGGCTTTCATGGAAGTATTTAATTCATCTCCAGCCGAGAAAATTTTTGTCGAAGCTCTTCGAATATTTTCGACCATCGACGGGCTACCACGTATTATCGCATGTCCAGCAACTGATATTTATACTATTTTAGCCGAGCTCGGTATCTCCGATTATGGTACGGTGTAACGGTGGCCGTCGCCATCGCACTTACGGCGGAGAATGCAATACCATCGCTCCATCGGCATCGGAACCAAAAATCGCCAATTTTCATCGGCAATAGCCTTCGATGAAATAACCATGGGCGATAGCTATCGTAGGGCGTCACAATCGGCAATTGACCATCGCATTAACACATTTTTAAAATGCAACGATCTTAAACCACAAACATGAATAAAAGCAGCATCTCTTATAACTTCGGCCTGTATGCGATTTTCACACCAGTAATATTATTCCTACGTGGTAATAGGTGCAAAATATGAAGCCCAGGTTATTAGGATTAACTAAAGCCTGCTTTAAAAAGTTTAATGCTCCAAATGTTATGACTTTTCAAAACCTTAATACTAATTGACAGTCTTAGATCTGACGAATGCATTAACCCTATAGAGGGAGACCTGAGGTGAATTGTTGCTCCTCATCCTGCAGTTATTTGCATATTTATTGTTTTCAAGTTTCAGTTGAGTTGCTGGAAACTTGTGAGTTTTCATAAAATGGCATTTTTCATGTTTTGTGAAAAAATTGAAGTAAAAATACCATACATAAGTGAAAATACCATAGATTTCATGATAAATGGTCCCTATAAAGGGAGACCAGCGCGATAGTGCACTGCACCTTACATTCTTACGGCCGGCAGCCCCGTACGTGTCAACGTCTGCTTATTCTGTGTATCTGCATGAAACTTCATCCCAGGGCTATAATTACTGTTGGACAACGAAGCTTTATACATCAGTACTATATAATAATTCACGTCGTGTTTTTACTTATTTATTTATATATTTATATCTTTCCTGTCACGCTCTATGGGAATAAGATAGGAGAAAATTCAGATTTCAAAATGTAAAGAAAAGTGGGGTACCTTGCAATCTTTTTCTTCGGCGAAAAAAAAAGTTGGGTACCTTGCAGTCTTTTTCTTCAGTATTAGATAAGGGAAAAATAGAACTTATAAGATAGGAAAAAATTCAGATTTCGAAGGGCGAAAAAAAAGTTGGGTACCCTGGAATATTTTTCTTCAGTATTAGATAGGGGAAAAATGAGGAAGCCCAAAAGACGGCGGGGGTATTGGTGAATTGTTAATTTTTTGCCGTCATTTATAATGACGGCACGGGCCACTAGTTATTTATAATAAAAATGACCACCTTAGCTAAATGAGGCTACATCCGTGCAGTCACAGTCCATTGTATACAGTGTCATTGAATGGATGCTGTGTACACTCTTAGTACATTGATTGTTATGTGCAAGTAGACAGTACAGTCCCTGCAATACAGCATGCGTCCCACAGTTCCCGCAACACATGCACACTGGCTGCATTAGTTAGTAAATTGTCACTGTT
This sequence comes from Parhyale hawaiensis, assembly GCA_001587735.2. Lineage (NCBI taxonomy): Eukaryota > Metazoa > Arthropoda > Malacostraca > Amphipoda > Hyalidae > Parhyale > Parhyale hawaiensis. The sequence goes on from LQNS02278100.1 coordinate 17,469,513, forward strand.
ATCTAAAAAATTGTATAAGAATATATGTTTTCTAGCGTTCTCTTAGAAAAGTTCATTTTATTGTAATTTACCAATGAATTGATCATTCTAATAATTATATCTCAACTCGTGTATGAATGTCTGAGGAGCATGCCTGTTGATTTTTAATCTGAAATACAAATTAATAATAAATTTATTAGCAAATCATTAGGGTGAGTTACATGGCACCTCACCTCTCCCGTAATAACTCTTCGCTTGGGGTCTCCCTTTGTAGGGTTAAAATAAACGGCCGATTTTCCGAAGAAATCAACAATGACATTTAGCATTTTCGTTGACACATTTATGTAAAATAAGGCATTCTAAGACGTTCTTCACGAATAACGTTTTCGCCTCATGTCCTTAGTTTTCGAGATATTTGACGTGAAACTTAACGTTGTTTATGTATGAGAGAAAAAATATTCGCCATTACGACTAGCATGATATCGCTTCACACTGTTTTTATATATGTTTCTCATTGGATATTAGCCTAACCTTAATGAGTAAAAACAACGTTGTAGCCGAAAAACTATTACGAGGCTTCGTTCTTGATGCCGCGCCAAGGCCGTAACAGCGCATCTTAAATTATTTCACAAGAAACAGTGGCATCGGAAATGGTTTGTTTTCGAGATATTTGACTTTGAAGTTCCCATTTTTTTGCTATTGAGATCCGACATTACGGCCGTGTCTCGCCATCTAGAACAAAGCCTCGTAATAGCTTTTCGGCTAAGATGTGACTCATACTCATTTAAGTTAGGCAAGCAAAGACTGGTTTTGCTAATATCCTAGAAGAAATAGATAAAAAACAGAGTACATCAATATCGCCTTAGCCGTAATGGTGGATTGTATTTTCTCTAATACAAAAACAGTGGGAACTTTAGAGTCAAGGATTTGCGACGAAAACGTTATTAATGAAAAACTCCTTAGAATGCCTCATTTTACCTAAATATGTCAACAAATACTAGATATGATTACTGTGCACTCGGAAAATTGATCTTGAAAAACTTATTAGAATGCGTTATTCTATGTTCACAGTTAATTAAATAAGCTCGCGATTGCACAATTAACTCGTGATTGCACAATTAGTTAAAGACTTAATAGGACGTGTTCGAACATGTGTACTATCATTGTGCCTTCGTTGACCAACAAAAGAAGACGTCAGCAGAAACAATGGGAACTTTGAAGTCAGATATCTCGAGAACTCAGCATTTGCGGGGGAAACGTTATTAATGACAAACGTCTTAGAATGCCTTATTTTCCCTAGATATGTCAACAAAAATACTAAATGTCATTACTAACCTCTTCGAAAAATTCACCAAATAAACTTTGTAACTCACTTTTTTGTTTTAATATTACTAAGAAACAAATGTTTCCAACTCACACAGCTGTTCTTCCGTAGTTTTTGCCTTATTGCATTACTTCATCGGCATCGGTAGTACAACCGATGACAATGCCCATCGTATGCCATCGCCGGTGGGATGTATAGCCATTTCATCGGACCAGTGATTCCTCAAAACACCATCGCCGATAGAAAAATGGCCATCGCCGATTGTTTGATACAAATTCCATCGGACAATTGCAATCGCCAATGGATTTTCGCGATGTTCCATCATAAAATCTTAGTTTTCTTCCGATGGCGATGGTCTTCACACCATCGCCATCCTATAATCGCCGATGGCCATCGTGCCAGGCTCTGTATTTTAGACGGTTAACATTTCATAAATAAGGGACCATAGATGGAGCAATGGGCCTATCTCCGACTCAGGTTGTGGCTTGCTCTTATTTGTCGTTAATATAAATTACCCCTTTACCGGACAATTAAAAATCTATTCTCCAAGAATAACAATATGGAAAGAGCTTGCTTGGTGTGCTCGCTCGCTTTGAAGCTAAGTTGTACGGTGCCTTAAGCCGAGGCCACAGTACACAATCGCACGCTAAAAGCCGAGAAAGGGGCGGAAATCCCGGAAGCCGCCTAATGGCCGGAGACCGCCTAACGGCCGGAGGCAGCAAAAAGGATAGAAGTAGCCTAACGGCCGGAGGCCGCAGATAGGTAGGAGGCCGCGGAATACCGGAGGCCGCAGAAAAATCGGAAGTCGTAGAAAGGCCGGAGACTTCCCAACATTTTACTCCAATGACTTGGTCACAAATTCCCAGCTTTGTAGGTTGCACCTAGAAGCGAAGGCGTAGCATACATATCAGATTTTAACTTATTCACTAGGTAACTTTAGTTCCATTAACACATAGTTTGTCATTTTATGGGCATAGAGAAGGCTCATAAGAACTCCTTTTCTTCAACTTCAATCTGCATCTAATATCGTCCACTCGCTTGGAACGTTGCCTTTTTTCTGGAATTTTCATTGCGCTTTCTTTCGTTTTCTGGAATCGAAGTTCCGAGAGACGGTCACTGACAATAGCGGCAGTGTACTTTTAGTAATCAACTGGACGACCCGTGACCCGTTGGGTCGTCATCACGATCGTCTTGTCTGTGTTTCGTGCCCATTTTGCTTCCTTCCCACCTTTTATTCCTACTGATCTTTCTTCCTTCTGTTCTTCCTCTTCTTTCTCGACTTGCTGTTCCCATGCGCGTTGATCCTGTGTGGGAACACCCTCGTGCATGGGTTCCACGTGTCTATCGTCACACTATGGGTCCCTTAATTTTTCCTCTGTGACATCGCCTTTGTTGCGGAAACGGAGACTTAAACTTCTGAATATGATAATAATAATAGTCACTAATAATAGTCATTGCTTATTTATTTAGCTGGTCGTAAACCACACTCTATTCGGCCGTCCTCTCCTGCCCGTCAAGGAGCTGCCCATACGGCTCACTGTCAACAGATTCTATGCTTGTCTAACGAAAGCAAATTC
>LQNS02278100.1:17535676-17546344 GCA_001587735.2 Parhyale hawaiensis
TTTTAAATTACCGTGCCCGTTCTTGCAACCAAGGGGCAGGTTCCACGTGCGTATCACAGATACAATCGAATTAAAGAGCTAATCCATGCCCCATAGAATGGATAGGGTAGAGGAGTGAGTAGATCCATGTGTCAAACAAGATCACAAGACACAAGACACAAGCAAGTAAACAAGCAAGACCGGTTCACAGACTTTTAGTATAATATAGATAATGCTAACTACTTCTCAATTGCACACTTCAACCTGCAACAAATTTTTCAGTTTTTTTCTTTGTGCTTCATCGCCTTTCAATGACTTAAATTTATAAAACAAAACTGAACTGGAAACTGAGAGAATTTCTTTACACCTTTAAAAGTGTACGGAGTCAACAAAAATGTTTTAATATCTGAGTATTGTTCTGGCCTCTTGTGTAAAAGATCGTCCCTTCATATGGACTGGGAGTATATCGATGATTGACTGTAAAAAATGTATATCGAAAGTGTGACAACTACTACTACCTGCACTGTAAAATCAGAGATGCAAACTTCGAGTCATGTATAACTCAGCACCAAACTTAAAAAAAATACGTAGTTCCAAAGACTCCCGGTGTTTCCTTGTTCTTTAAATTCAGCAAAATGTGCCGTGGGGACACCTACTTTATGGTAGGGGGGTAGGTATTTTTGAGCTATCCGCTAAGTGCCTCACGTTGTAGTAAATAGCGTACAGATTAGATAGGCGGCAGTAGACGAACAAACATGCCCATTTTCAAAGAGACACCGAAACTTACGCCACGGCCCTCTATGAGCTATTGCCATTATGTTCGTAAGATATAAAAGACTGGGGAAAAGAGAACAAGAAAAAAAGGGGAGGGAGAAGAATCTCAGCAAAAGAGACGATCATGAATGCACGCAGTCACGATCAATAGCCGCTGATATGCGGAGTTAAAGATGTCAGACAGTGTAGGTTGGGCGCAAGAGAGAAGACGGATTAAGGAAGCCTCGGACTCCTGGAGGAAGAATCCTTAGCTGTGGGGGATGTCTCTCCCAATGTATGTCAAGACGATTTTTAAACGCGTTGACTGAGTCGGCATTAACAACGTCAGAAGGGAGTCTATTCCAAATGCTGACTATGAAATACAGAAAAAACTGCTGACTTAAGGTCGTTCTTCGAGTTTTACGCTTGAGTTTTAGACCGTTGTTTCGCAAGCTATCACTGAGGTCTGTACCAAAAAGTTTTGTTATAAGTACGTCGTTGAAGCCATTCAAATACTTGAATGTTTCTATTAGTTGCCCCCTGAGTCGCCTTTACTCCAGAGAGATCAGACCCAGTTCCTTTAGGCGACATTCATACGAGTTGTTCCACAGCTGAGGTATAAATTTCGTTGCTCTGCATTGGACTCTTTCCATGTTATCGATATCTTTGCACAGATGTGGCGACCAGAACTGAACAGCAAACTCTAAGTGTGGCCTCAATAGTGTCTTGTACAAGGGGACGATGATGTCCTTAGATTTCTATTCAAAATTTCTGGTGATGAATCCGAGTGCTCTACTTGCCATTTTCACACTCTTGTCATAAATATATATATAAATATACAAACCATCGAACCAGGACTCGATCTGGGGAACTTGAGATTACCACGCCGGTTCTCTACCAGTAAGCCACAGCAGCTAAAAGCAGCACAAGAACACGAGGTACTTGTGCTGCCCGCTGCATTCTGGTAAACATATTAAGGCAGAGCCGTACGTGTGTATATGAGGGAACTCATCCGTCTACCCTGAATAGTTAATAACCTGGAACATCTTACAGTTTCTCGTCTCGTCAACACCCGGAATTATCCTGTCTGGATCATTCCGGGTGTTGACGGGACAAGAAACTGTAAAAAATATAGGTATATATGTATCTATATTTAAACCAAGGCTAATATCATACAATAAATATTCCGTAGGGTCGACAAGTTTCATGAAAGACTTAACACTATCTGCTCCAAGGCGGCACGAAATTGTTCCGCCCTACCGTTTTTCGTTCACAGTTCTGCTCCCAGTGATATTTAGCGCCTAAAATTAGGCGACTTTTCTCAATTGAACATGACTATCAATAAAACTCTAATACACACGCACATTACAGCCAAAAATAGAGGTAAATATAAATATCTTAGAAAATTAGATCGTAACAATTCCGACTAGATTTTCTTTTTATACAAAAATAACTTTCAAAATTATCACTAAAAAGACAGCAACAAGGCTAGAAATGAAAAATAGATGCGATTATACATTCAACTTATGAAAGTATGAAAATTACTGCAGATGTGCTGCCGGAGTATTCACCCTGTACTGTTCGGAGATATTTTCTTATATTCGAAGTTAATTCAGATTAAAACTACTATGAGGCATTATCCCCTCTGCCAAGGAGGTTATATGTTTTCGTCGTGTTTGTCTATTTTTCTGTCTGTCACCAAGATAACTCAAAAAGTTACGAACCGATTTTGACGAAATTCACAGGGATTGTTAGGTATGTTAGGAGTAACAGATGATTATTTTTGGTCAAGATATGTCCATCCGTTTGTTTGTTCGTTTGTCTCCCTCATTTTTGTCAATGCCATAACTCAGAAAGTTATGAATGGATTTATATGAAATTAACAAGAGCTGTCAAACATATAACAAAGAGGAAATGGCAAAATTTTAGTAATGATCCGTTCGTTCGTTTGTCACTGTTTTTAATTTTATGCTTGTTAGCACAATAACTCAAAAAGTTATCAATGGATATTTATGAAACTTATAGGGATTGTTTTTAACGTTAAAATACATAAATGAGGAAATTTTGGTGCAGATCCGCTCGTTCATTCGTATGTTCGTATGTTGGACTCATGTTTGTCATAACGTTTGTTAGCGGTATAACTCAAAAAGTTAAGAACGGATCTTCAAGAAAATTGTACAAGCTGTTATTACCAACAAAAGGTACATATGATTAGATTTTGGAATTTATATGAAGAAAACTATGGTTTAAGAGCCAAGTTTAAATTATTTGATACCGTTGTCTCTCTTGGTGGAGGTATGCACTCTCAGAGTGCTCTAGTTTTTTTTTAATTAAATCGGCCTAACAATAGTCGAATAAATTACTTTTGGGACTATGAAGAAAAAAAAACTCTGATATTTGATATTGATAAAGTTATAAGCATTTTTAGTGGGCGGTGCAAATTTGTACCGCCTCGACGCTCAAGTGGCTGTAAAAATAGGTAACGGATAGGGTTAACGTTTCGGAAAATTAATTCCCATCATCAGAAATTTAGAAATTGAAAATGTACATAGGATGCCTGAAAAGATTTTTTTTTTTTTCATTTCACATCAACTAAGTTTGGATGTGGGAGGTTCCTGATTTAAATTCAAAGATAAACCTCCCACAAATCTTCGGTCCAGCGATGTTTACGCTTTCTTTGCACGAGCTGCTCAGCTCTGCACATCTGCAGCACTGGACAGCAATTCACAGCCCGCGTTGACCAACATTTAGGTATATCAAGCAGAACAGGTTTACCACTAGCAAAACCTGCACTTTCAGCTCTCCGTCTTCATGTAGAGTAAAACAACCATCCAATTAGTAGGAATGACTTTTCTGTCATAGCTTATTCTAATCCAATAGAACTCCCAACTCTAGAATCACTATATATCCATAAAACAAAACCTAGCCTAAATAAAATGACTTCAGCCGTGTGATTTGTGACGATCCACGACTGACGCATTTGCCTCCGACTGTACTTGCTCGTTTCCCTCCGCTTCCCATTATTATTCTTATTATTATTAAACTTCACGCTTGAGCTCTCACGAACAGGTAATACAACCCAAATGAAGCATCTTGCAACACAGGGAAGCCCAAAACACTGCTAAAGGAAATCCAGCAAAAACCATTAACAGCTGATTTAAATGCCTGCAGGCCTATACGAAAAAAAGCCGATGCCGGCAACAAATTCCAAATCCTAGCCGACCAGGGCACGAAGCACCGACAGAACTGATTAGTCGACATCTGACAGCCTCCAAAGTGAAAGAGTGCGCTCCGCACGCAGCACGACTCTCTCCCAAAAACCTTGAGGGCAAAGAGAGAAAAATACAACCAATGCCTCTAATTATTGTACACTGTATGAAACATACGTAGCTCTGCGACTCTTCTCCTGTGGGACAGGTTCACTTGATCATTATCAGCGCACAGGCTGCTGGCTGAACTAACAAGTCGGTCCAACAGACGCAAGTGAGTGTCAGCAGCTGGAGAGCAGACCGGGGAGCAATACTCTAACGCAGGCAGCAAAAACGCATAAAAACATCTACTGGCAACCAGACTGTCACCAAACACGGAATTCACCTTACGCACGAGCCCAATCTTAGTGGAAGCACGTGACACCAACCTCCTAATATGCGGCTCAAAAGTAAGCTTCTCATCAAAGGCAACACCTAGAATCTCCTAGGAGCTTGACTCCTAAAGCAAAGTGTCATCGATCTCCAGTTGGGGATGCTGTGGTTCAAGTGTCCGTGACCGACTGACAATCATCGACTTGGTCTTACTGGCATTCAGCTTCATACTCCAGACCGAGCACCAAGCACTAATGCGTGACAAATCCTTATTCAGAGACTGAGCGTCAGCATCACGCAGGCGAGGAGCAGGTATCACTGCAACCGAAGTGAAATCGTCGGCATAGTTGATCAACGTGTTTTCATGCGAAGAGAACATGTCACTAGTATAGAGAACGAACAAGAGCGGGCCAAGCACACTGCCATGAGGGACGCCAGGAACCACCGCGACTGAGGTGCTCAAGACGCTGTCAACAGACACACTCTGCGTTCGCTCAGAAACAAAATCGCGAATGATTGACAGAACCCTACTACCCACACCAAAGGACTCCAGCTTGTATAATAGACCCTGTGGTTAACCCTGTCAAATGCCGCGCTAAGGTCCAACTGATCAAGGCGTGCCTACAATCCAGCGCAGACTGTAAGTGGTATGACACCGACAACAGAGCGTCAACAACCCAAGCCAGTTCTGTACACAAACTGACCAGCAGGCAGCAACCCCGTAACCTCAGCGAAACGACCAAGCTTACCAGTAATCAATTTTTCGAAAACCTTCGACAAAATGGGCGTCAGTGTGATGGGTCGATAGTTGGCCACATATGGCGACACCGGACCTTTGGGAATAGGTGCAATATTCCCAGTACGCCAACAACGAGGAAAATTTTCTAACCGTATCAGCAGCAGAAAGATCACTGCAAGCTTTAGGGCAAGAACGTCAGCCAGTTGCTTATAAAACAAAGGAAACATGCCCATCGGATCTACACCTCCATACGGATCTAGGCCCTCAAGCAGCACCTTAACTGTAACAGATCTCAACGCCGAAGAAGTCAAGCGATGTTCAGGGTGGCATCCATGAGGTAATGCGATAACATCTTTGCTTTGCTTCCCGTCGAAGTGAGCCGACAAAATCTCCGCCCTTGCCAAGGGATCAGCAATGATGCCCCCACCGGGACCAACTATAGGCGGCAAGGGAAGTTCAGCACCGAACACTGCACTTTTAGCTCACTCCACCAACGATGTTGATGGTCAATAGGGTGGAGCGAAAAAACAAACTTTCGAAATATTTTTTCCAATGGTGTGATTTTGTTGCCATGTTGTATAGGATTGATTATGTTCAAAGGGTTTTCCAAAAATCTAGCATCTTGAGGTGCCTCAAGACTGTTGAAAATTCTAAATTTTATACATTTTTATTAATATTTTGGAATTAAATAAAGTATTGGATGGTCAAAACATTCATTTAAACATTTTTTAAAGTTGATTACACAATTAAACGCAACTACACTAAACTACAGAACGTACTATAAGCTCCATAACAGTAATTAAAAATATATGAAATTTGCTAAAAAAACATATAAATATTATTAGCATGATACCACCTGAAGATGCTTGAATAGACAATGCAAAGTTGAGTATGTTATAAGTATTATGAATTATCTATCTATAATATTAATAGCGTTGTTGTGTTCCTTCGTTCGTTCCTTCCTTCCTTCGTGTGTTACGCTTTTCAATAAAGGTTAAGGGAAAATTCAACGTGTAAGAAGCTCTGATTTTAACTACAAGGAAGTTCAATCACAGCTGTTTTCTTTCAGCTCGCAATTGAAAAAATTTCAGTCAGTTTCTAAAAGCAAAGACATGAAGTTCATTTTGCCCGTATCATACCTACCATGATACAAAAATTGATTTCTTGTAATTTTCAACTTGCTGGGGTTGTATAACGATCCAAATATGGGAAAATTCGATCGTAGCCATAATACAGTTCAAACAAAGCTGTTCTCAATTGCATCATTCTAAACTGCATTTTTCAAGTGCAAGTGCAATGTTTAGAGAAATAACGTAAACTAACAGAAAGAGTACGTTCAGCGACATGAACCAATTTTTTTAATGGCGTGAGTGTTGTATTATATTGGCAGGCAATCGCACATCAAGTGTAAAGCAGTCACGGGTTCCGTAGTAGAATTGAAATCATCAAATGCACCGTTGAAAATATAAACGTAAAGAAATGAAAGTCTAAATAATGTTATCTTCAGACGATGAGAAACAAAGGATGTCGAAGATGTGTAAATATAGAAGAGAAGCAATGAGAAAAGTATCCCTAAAAGCGAGATTGTTATATTTGCTTATGCTGTCGATCTATCATGCTATACAGGGGCAAAAATTTTGCTTGTGAGATATCTGTGAGATCCATCAGTAATATAGTGTCTAGATATGTTGTTCATGTACAAGGTGACATAGGGCGCGCATTACCATGCAGTTCTGTATCTGATTGGACATTGCAATGCCACTAAAAAGAACACCTCTCTTAGGTATGAGTCGTTTCTGGCAGTTTGTACGTTATAACGAGCAGCAATGGCCAAGTTTTGAGAGTATGTACCTCTTACTTTTGAGTTAGTTTAGAGTTGGAATGACGCATAGTTTTTGCGTGACTTTCAACTTGGAATACGGGAGCGCTTCACGTTCTTGGAACAGTTGTTTCTGTGACCATGATAACGGTTGAATCTATTAAGACACATCGATTGCAAAACATATGTACAGTTGTGAATTGAAACTCAGAAGTACTTCAGAGACTAAAAAGAGTCTAAAAAGAGCACATGNAACAGTTGTTTCTGTGACCATGATAACGGTTGAATCTATTAAGACACATCGATTGCAAAACATATGTACAGTTGTGAATTGAAACTCAGAAGTACTTCAGAGACTAAAAAGAGTCTAAAAAGAGCACATGCATGCCCCTGGCTGTAGTTCAATAGCTGCCGCGGCTCGGAGTTTAATCAGTTATTAAGTATAATATTAGATAAGTCGAAGCTGCATACACAGCAGTGCAAGAGGAAGGATATAGGCGACTCTCGCACTTGAGGTATGAGGCAGTTCGTTAGGATTAAGGAACAGGCGCTATTTATCGGTAGGTTAGGTTGAGAAACTGCATTAGGTGAACTAAAGTGATTTATAATAGCGTAAGGCTAGACTGTTTCATTATAAAAGGTGAGGACATTACCTTACCCACCGTGGAATTTCCACGGGTCCCGCTAGTTACAATAATTTTGGTATTGGATGTAGCTTCACAGTTTTTAATTATGATAATATTACATAGATAATTGCATTTTAGAAATTTTACAAAATTTAATATTCATGGGGCACCTAAAAATATTCATCTACACTTCTATAATTTTAACATGATTGTTTTGAGGCACTTTGGCAACATGATATCTCTATTGGAAGTCACATTTCAAAAAAAGTTGCAAAACCCCCCTTTTTTCGCTCCACCCTAATGGTCAATACTCAGCAGAATCTCCCTATAACGCTGCCTCAGACGATGCTGTGCCTCCTCATACACACTCTTAGCCTCGGCCGTACTATCAACATAGGTCTGTCACAAAGTGCGGTCACGCGAACGCCACCATGCCCGATAGGCCGCTTGTTTAGCTTCGAAAGCTTACCGACACTTATCGTAAAACCACGGCTTATTTCGAGACCTCACAAGAATAGTCCTTTTAGGGACAAACCTCTCCAAAATGGACACAGTCAAGTCGTTAAGCTCAGAGACAGGATCCTCACTGTGAATAATCTGGCGCCAAGGTAACGTTCTTACTGCCTGAGTAATAGCCTCCCAGTTAGCCCTGCTCTTAACGAATACCACTCTCCTGGTGTCTACCACAGGAACCACCTGATTAAGGTCCAAGGACACAACAAGATGTGAGTGGTCTGAAGAGCCAATAGGGGAGCCAACTGACACCGTAATTAAGTCCGGGACATCTCTCATAACGAGATCGAGACAGTTGCCAGCAGTATGCGTGAGCCCGCGAACTAGCTGCACACAACTAGACAAGGTGCAAGAGTCCAACGCAGCCACACCATGACAATCAGTTGGTGATATAGATTCCAACCAGTCCCTGTTGTGTGTATTGACATCACCCACAAAAACAAATGCTGACTTGGGATCCGTGCTCTGGATCGAGGCCATCACCGTCAATAAACAGTCATAAAGAGAAACATCAGTTGCAGGGCTCCGATATAAGGAGAATAAATAATAATTATTCAGTCGGCAACACACCCTTACAACGATGATCTCATGGCAGGCGCATTCGTGCACTGACTGCCGGTGAGCACAGAATCCGCTCCGGACATAGACGGCCATTCCACGGAATCCAGGCCCCAATCCCCACAGCCTGCGAAATGGGGACTGAAAACCCGACAAGGCAAGCTCACCGTCCACACCACAGGACACTAAGTGGAGCTCCGCGAGGTTGGCATGAAGTTCTCTAATATTAGAATAGAGGAAACGACACCCCGACACCGACCCGGTCCCGGGTTGCGTTCAACATCCCCACAGATAAGTAAGAGAAAGAAAAGGAGCTATAAGAAAACATAAATATACAGTAATGCACAGATAAATACAGATATAGACAAAGGGAAACAAAGGGAAAGAAAGGATTCCATAAACACAAGATAATCTCAAGCATAATAAAGAAAAAAAAAACAAATCGACAGTAACGACGGCTACGAAAGCATCCAGTTATCTACGCGCGTCAGACCCTGCCATCACCAGTACAGGCTCTGGCCAAGAAGAAGAAGAGAAAGGAAAGAGCATCAGGTGATACTACCTGATGGAAGAGAAAAAGAAGAGCAGACTGCGGAACACGGAGTACCCAGCTATGGCACCAGCCTATTCATCTCCTCTCAGTGATGCCGTTGGTCCAATAGGTCTCATCTGACTTTAGNAGCATCAGGTGATACTACCTGATGGAAGAGAAAAAGAAGAGCAGACTGCGGAACACGGAGTACCCAGCTATGGCACCAGCCTATTCATCTCCTCTCAGTGATGCCGTTGGTCCAATAGGTCTCATCTGACTTTAGAGTGGCATTTCCTAACTCAGGGGATACCCAGGGTCCCACACCCAAAGCCGGCTCATGCAAATAAAGAGGCGTCCGGTGGCCGGACAATGGGGGTGGCCTGATAATGCGTGAGCTACGCGTAACTACAGAAACTGCCGCTGTAGTTAATATGTACTCAGCGAAGCTTCTAACGCATCCCGTATTAGAACTAGGTAAAGCCTGTTTAGTTTTCATATTCTTGCCTGGAGTAGATACGTATTTGCACTCTAAGAAATGGTAGCTTTTCTGTCGGTTTAAGCTGGAGGTGAACTGGCTAAATGTATCATACATTTTCCAGGCACAGCCGTTACATATAGAATTAATCATCCCAACTCAATTATGTACAGCTCGATTATTGAAAGTCGTTACTCTGATGTGGTTGCCCATCACTTGCCGTCCTCTTACGTGCATTGCATTCTAACTTTGTACAACTCCCTATGCTTAGCTAGCCAATTACTCAGTACTTACCGTCACGCAAGGTGCATGGTAAGGTCGCTGCATGCAGTTACCTGGGTAGGGTTACATCATTACTCGCTGATCCAGAAGGTGCAGGTTATGATAACTAGATACTATTACCTAGAATTGGTTACTCGAATGCTCACCGTCACCAAAAGTGTAGCGGATGGTCACCTGGCCACTGGCGTCCGCTGGCCACAGAGCACCACTGTCCGATGTGGCCTTCCTCCCAGTCAGGGGGTCGGCACGGGCCTCTTTTGGGATCAGAATGTCTCCCTCTATGGTACCGTTGCCGGCTGTCTCCAGTTCCGCCTGTTGAAATACAGCGATAAAAAGTAAGGAACAGCGTTCAGAGTAGTTGTACACTGCGTTCGACTGGATCATACATATTAACGGTACCGTGATTAAATAAAAGGGGTGAAAAATATATATAGCATTAGTGTGTATTTAGAAAATAGAGATTAGCTTCAGTGAATTAGAGATATTTTCTCCAAAATCTGGAGTTTCGCAAACTGCGATTTTGCAACATTCACAGAACAGCCACGTGGAATCCATTCGGCTTCATTATGCAAGCTGACGTTCTCGAGTACAATAGCAAGTTTATAATATCTAATTTCAATTATGGGGAAGGTAATTATCAATATATTGATCGGTCTACCAAGGTAAATGCACTATCTGCGCATATAATATGCATATTTCTTACAATATATGACGACTACCAGGTATATTGATGACGGAGTTCTCTAAGGTCTTCTGGGTTTTTGTTTGTATTGCACGCCTCCTCTCGAAAAACCGCCATTTTTACATAATA
>LQNS02278100.1:17552470-17563748 GCA_001587735.2 Parhyale hawaiensis
TTGAGGAAAAAGCGTTTTTGAAAGAGTTCTTTTATTTTCCATTAGGAATTTCCTGCATTGGTAGGAAAGATACTCGTTTTTAGGAGGGTATAGATTTAGCTTGAATGCTGTGATTGTGCTCTAGTGCGTGGTCTATATACTACTTATATGCATATACGGTAAAAATATCAATGTACGAAGCAACTCTCCAACTTCAGTAACAAAAATTTTTATAAAGCATAATAAAACTAGAATGAAATACAATAGTAATTTCTATAAGAAATTTACCTTCTCCCGTGAAAAATGCCAATACATAAGATTTTCCAATAATGCGTCTCTTAAGATTCTAAGGTATTATGACACAATCTTCACTTACTATCTCTGCTGGTGGAATGACCATGTATTCGCCCAATCTCTTTGTTTCTACTTCATCCAGGCGACTCAGCCTCTGAAAAAGGATGGTAAGCAAAGTATGTACAGCTTATTAGCAATAGAAAAGACTTTTTACTATAAGTTGGATGAGGGCGAAAATATCAGTGTTAGTCGAAGATTTAGGTTAGGCGCGATCCTTATTAAAAGCTTTGCAATTTTATTTCCTATATGGATGTACCCTCCTCAGGAAATCAACTCGTTCACTTGAATGGTGGACTACAAGAAAATTCGACATTTGAAACAGTTGAAACTTGGTTTATATTGGATTATCTTTTATTGTTAGAGGGGTAAAATAAAGTGCAAAATAAGACGTACTGTGTAATAACTGTTCTCTATTTACTATATGCAGAACACCTATATTTATATTTTTTTTGCTCTAATTGGGAATCCTAATATAATAAGACGCATGGTGTATAAATATATAGGTATATTTTATCCGCATATTGACAAAATAGGCGAAATATAGGCCAGGTTGCAGATTTTATATTCAAGTTGCGTTTCCATAGGAATCAATGACCAGGTTGCAGAAGATGACAGAAGTGAAACGCTTATCCCTTTATTATCTGAATGCATTTCTTGCTTGAAACAGTTCCTTACATCGATACAATGAAGATATTTGCAGCTTTTCTACTCGCGTCCATAGATCTGTTTTATTGTGCACGACTTCTGGAGAAAAAATTTGATGATTACACATATGATAGGCTCTCAGGTTAAAGATAATTAAGCTTATAGAGCAGGAGCGTGTACATATACTGCATGAGAAAAGTTATGATGTAAAGTTCGGAAAGTTCGAAAATTTGAACCAACTGAAACAGCCGGATTTGAAACCGCCACTCAGGATTATATTATGGCAGGCCCTTTGCCTGCCACTGTATATTTGGGCCTCCCAAACCCAAAGGTCCCAAGTGCCTTCTCCGCAGTAGATGTTGCAGCTAGCGGCAGTTCCTGCTGAAAGGGTGATCTTGAAAGGAGATGAACAGGCTGGTGCCCTAGCTGGGTACCCAGTCTTCTGCAGTCTGCTCCTCTCTCTTTCTTCCATCGGGTGGTACCACCTGATGCTCTTTCCTTTTCCTTTCTCTTCTTCCTCTTTTCAGCCAAAGCCCGTACTGGTGATGGTATAGGGTCTGGGGCGCGTGGATAACTGGCCGCTTTCGTAACTATCATGGCTCTCGATTTGTTTTGTCTTGTAATTTTTCAATGTTTTGCTTTGTTTATGGTGTCTGTTTTTTTTTGTTTGTTTCTTGGGTGCCTGATAGTTGAATATCCGGGCATGGAAGTGAAGTCTTGTCCTCGTGGTTTTGGGTCTCGCTCCTGCCGCATATCTTATGTGACCTTGACTTTGAAGCGGAGTCTAACCCTACGTTAGAACTTTTGTACCAGCCAAATCCCCCGTATTATCCCCCTCAGACCCGCCTACTCACAACCCCTTACTCCCACCCCCACTCTCCCTCTTCCCCCAAACTTTTTCCAAGAAACCCTTCAAACTTACCATTTCATTCAATGACATACCCTCATTCATAATGGTAATTTGCCAGAGCTCGTCGTAGATTCTTCTAATTATGACCTGGTGCTATGTTTGGAGACGCTCGTTTCAAGCCATCGTCATGTTTCTGAGCTGATGATCAAGAACTTTGAAAAGCCAGTGCTGCATTTGCGAGACTCATGTCCTGGATTTAGGGGTCTGGCTGCTTACGTTCGAAAAGGTGTTGTGTCTTGGCAGAGCGAAGATGAGTGTCCATGAGGCGAGCTGATGGTGCTTCTAGTCTGTTACTCATTCAGGAATTTTTACTTGTTTCAGGGTATCGCAACCCGTCTGCTGATGATAGGGTTTTTGTGATTGTCTCTTCTGAAGTGCACCGCCTTCTTCTTCACCTGGACCTCTATGGGGGCACTGGGGGGAGCTGGTGTGTCGCTCATATGACGCCTGTTGCGAAGAGCTCTCTTTCAACCCAAATCTCCGACTATAGACCCATCTCGATCACACCTGTTTCGTCGAAAGTCTATGAGAGGTTGGTTGCGTCGAGGTTGGGTCGCTTTCTTGAAAAGCAGGGTGTCTTTCCCCAACATAGCATGGTTTTTGTAAGGGCTTGGAGACTTGTGATGCTCTGCTTCATATATCTCATGTGTTGCAGCTGGCCCTTTTTAGGGGCATGATGCAAGGTTGGTACAGCTTCACTTCAGTGCTGTTTTTGATCGCATGAACTTCCTTAGGCGGATCCATAAGCTGAGACTGATGGGTAATGGTGGTTCAGTTTTTGCGGTAATTAGTGAGTTTTTATCTGGCAGACGTCAATGTGTACTTGTTGATGGGAAGAGGAGTGAGTTTTTGGATGTGGTTTCTGGTGTCCAACAGTGTAGTGTTCTGGGCCTTTTGTTATTAATTGTACATACAGCGGACCTGTTCATCTTGTTTATAATTTATTTAATGGTTACGCTGATTATGTTGCTTTGCTGGCTCTTTGCGACAAGCTTAGTGATAGGTTGGAAGTTGCAGAATCCATTAAGCATGATTTTGAAGTGATTGAGTCCTGGTGTTCTTGGTGGGGGATGAGGCTAAATGCGGGCAAGACTAAGACCACGCTCATGTTCAGGTCACGTACAGTGAGACCTCCTTTCCCTGCACTCATATTGGATAATGTGACACTTCGAGTGGTTGATGACTTGGTAATCTTGGGCGTCACTTATGATCCAAAGTTGACGTTTGAGCCCAACATTCGTTCTGTTGCCTCACATGCATCGCAGAAAATTGGTGTGGTGAGACGTGCATGGAGAGTGTTTGCTCAGTAGAATTGACACTTCGCTGCTTTAATTGCTATGTCTTCCCTCTTCTGGAATCCTGCTCCGTAATCTGGGGTTCTGCTGCCGATTGTGTCAACTGTATTTACTTGACAAAGTGGTTCGTCGATGAGCGTTCATGCTGGATGGTGTTGTGCCTGGTGATGTGGCGCATGGTCGCAGAGTAGGTGGAGTCCGCTTTTTGTATAAAATTTATAATTGGCCTAGTCATCCACTCTCTGATTTTCTTCCGGAGCCATGGGTTTGAGTGCGGTACACTCGGCGTACTGGTGCTCGTATGAGTTTGCCTTAGAACCGTTACGATGCCGTACGGACCAGTAGTCTCGTTCGTTTTTTCCCTCGCTTGTGGATGTTTGGAATGGTCTTGATGGATCTGTCTTTGCTTGTGAGGGTATTAACAGCTTTGAAGGATCTGCTCACAGAGCTATTTTGTGATTTCGGATCTTTTCCTTCATTTTTTTCTTCTTTCACTCGCTGGGCTAGTTGCGTGAGGCTTTGTCAACGTCATGGAGTTTCTCTGTTCCCTCGTCGCCATTCCGGATTGATTAAACAGTGATCATGATATTAAAAATAAAGAACGTTGCTGTCTGGATTTTTCAAGAGTCACAACTGGTTATCCGACGCACCGCCCCACAAAACTATATTTTGAACCAAATGAGAGTATACTAGTGCATAATATAACAACACCAAAGATCTTCTATATATGTAGATACTTGCTAGCTGCATATATCGGTACTCTGGCCTTGGCGACTTGCAGGCATAGGTGCTGAATATGAAGTGAATAGCTTTGCTTATCGTCCATAAGTACGCCTAAGTCCTTAAAGAAACCGATTGTAATGAACTATTAGTTTCAGCTGCAACGCAATGACGACCTATATTCGTGAAGAGCTTTAATTACCTCTCTCAAGGAGGTGATGTTGTTGTATGTCTAATATTCAGTTTCTGTGTCATCAAGGCAACTCAAAAAGTCATGGACGGAACTTTACGAAATTTACAAGGATTGTTGGGCATGTTAGCAGTAACGGATGATTACTATATAGTGAAGATGCGTTAAAATGATCTCTTACCTCTACAGATTATAAATTTAGAATGTATAAGTTCTGATTACTGAACTAGAATAAAGCGGTGCCTTTAAAAAAAGGGTTTAACCTTTTGTTTGCTTGCTTTTGCCTGTTTATTCCTAGAACCATAACTGGAAAGGTTATCAATGGAATTTTATGAAATTTACATGAGTTGTATGGAGCATCAAAAAGAGTAAATGACCGAAATTTTGTGATGATCTGTTTGTTTTATAATTTCACCTTATTTTTGGTTCTGCGTTGGATTATATGCTTGTTAGTAAAATAACTGAGAAAATTATGAGCGAATATTTAACAACTGAACACGTATTGTTAGTATTGTTGAATGACATAAATAAATACATTTTTTGTGATATTTGTCTTGTCAATTTTTCTGATTGGCTAATGTTTGTCAGCACGTTGGATAGCAACATAAATCGAAAAGTTATAAACGGAACGCATCTTCGAAAAAGTTACAGAGGCTACAAATACTGTTAGAAGGTACAAATGATTAGATTATGTTGATGATTCAAAGGAAATCATAGCTTCAGAAGCTATTTGAATATTTTGTTAGCGTTGCTTCCCTCGGCGGAGATATTCAGGCTCGCAGACTCATCTAGTTTTAATAGCATTGATTGTTATATACCTGAGTCATTTCTATATTATGCTAATAGCTAATATAATTACATGAAATATAGAGAAATGAATTCATCTGAGCAAATTTTTGATTGATTAGGTTGGAGCTCTCTAGATATTTCCATTTCACTGTTACCGGTTCAGGAACAACGTTACATTTTAGTTAGTAATGTTGATGCTCTTCCAACTTGTGCCTTTTTCAACGGCTCACTAGGGATTAGGGAAACGAATGACAAGCCACGATTTTTGCTCTACGACTCAGAAAAGAAAACTCGCATCCGAAAAAGTCAGGGAGCATTTTTATGAATTTTTGATTTTTTTTTAAATTTGTGACACCCACTCATAACAAAAGGAATTATAATGATAGGCCCGCCACTAAAAAAAATAGATAGCAAAGTTAATTGCCTAACAGTTTTTGAGCTACTACTGTCCAAAGAGATGATTGAAAAATGTGCACACTACGACTTGCCAATTATCGCATTCTAATAATTTTCCTTGATTTTGTTTCTTCGGATGACGATATTATCCCGTTGAAAAATGAATAAATCACCTGTTGAATATTTATATACGTAAACACACCTTTCTATAGAGTTGCCGGTTTCGGCGACCCAGCGCTGTCGAAGTCCGTATAAATTTTCATATAAATTATGCCTACTCTGGAACAGCGAATACCTCATGAATAGTCAACGATGAACGTGTCGAACTACCCATTCATTTGAGCTCGTTTTTATCTTTAGGCAATATGCTTGTTTTGTTTAGTTTCTTTTCAACTGTATCACGAGCCTCTAGCAGCTATCACGTAGCATCAATCATATCCGTGATCTGTACTAGAAATATTAATGCTATCAGAAATAGAACAGGCGTGAAAACTAGGACTCCCAACGAATAATATCAAACGAAAAATGATACGCGGCCTCATGTCGGAGGTCACATAGTGTTACTCATCGTTCCAGATACATATTCGATTCCAAGGATATCACAGACAATGCTCTTATTGAATTAAAGGCAGACGTAACGCCACCTGGGTCGGATACTACAACTAGGAAACCTAAATACACTAATAAGTTCATTGTAAACTGCATACATTTTTTATTCTCCTAATTTAAAGCATTATACATGTATAAAAAAAATGCTGAGTTGAACAGGTTAGTTACTTCTTTCACCATATCAGGGATGGAGTATATTCTGGAGCATTAGAGAAATAAATCGAGCGGCCATTGTTGGTTAATAGCACTTATATTTACTAAATTACTGGAGAAATAAGCAAACAGTATGCTCCTTCCACCAGGTCCAGGTTGATACGCTGCGGCTGAATCGGAGTGCCTGCTAAGCTCAACCTTCATCCGCTCGCTTGAACACATTCGTACTTTTTATATCGTTACAGAATTGTATGGTTGAATGGATATATATTTTAGTTGTTGGCGACACTAAGATTTTGCACATCGATAAATAGTTGCATTGCAAGGTGTTAGAGCAGCAAAACAAAAATATATTATCCATTTTTCTTACTTTCCTGGTGCGATACATTCAGGTAACATGACATCAATATCAACCATCAAAATTTTCTTTGTGCATTCGCAAATATATTCAGAGTGTAAGGGCTATATTGTTCTACATGCGCTGTGAGCGTACTGTTTTATTGGCTCAAACACAAATTATTGGAGGAAGCAATGGAGTATTTTAGGCAAGCTCTAACTTAAATTTACCATAGTGGCGACACAAAAAATGCTACCTAAATAACAACTAGCTGACAATTTTAAGCAGTGTAGGTAATTTTCAGCAATAAATAAAGTATTTCTTTTATACATCAGCCCACAAAGCTACTTACTATAATGAAAATTTTCAGCATATAGAAAGCTCGCAACATAGAAAACTTAGCCCTGTCTTACCTAGGCAGTGCTACCTCCGCACTAGCTCAACTAAAGTTCCCATTCCTAAGGAGTACATGAGGAGCAGGAACCCTAGTAGAGGAATTACACAGCCCGAGCAAAATAGTGCTGATCTGACTACGGCCAAGTAAAAGCTAGTTTAACACACAAGTGAAGAAAATTTCTCAAAATTAGATCAGCTGTAGTATTTTTTCACATAAAATCAAAGCTAATGAACAATCTTCTTTTAAAGAGTATCAACAGCTCCTGGTTTTAATGTAGTAGTAGTATGAAGAAATTACTAGCACTGCGAGCAATGCACCCGCCCCGCATTGGAGTAGCTTTACTCTAAAGGATACTACAGACTTGAACATTACGGAATCACAATTTCACTGGGTAACCCAAAACCACCCACAATTAACCCCAAAAGTGGGCAACTGCATGATCTCTACCACATCACTGGGCTACATTCATTCCTAACAGTGCAGGTCTCTAATGGTGATGCGGTAACACAAAACTTCAATTATTGTTTTACTAATTACAACAGCTTTAACACCATTTGCTTACATGACGATTCCTACAAATATGTAGGGGACATGAGAGGCAGAAGACACCGTTTGATTTTAGATCATCCATTTTCACTTAAAACCGGTTTCGCGGCACATACCTGAAAGTTTTCTGAGGCTCTTTCGCCTCCTTAAAAGCATAAACAAAGTGCAGAGTTACCTGAGTTCATGCATCATCGTAGACTCGAAGAAATATTTATCTACAACTTTGCAAGTGATATTTGCTAAACGAATTAACTGTACGGCTAGAATATTGGAATCGTAATTTATGATGGAGATACAGTTGCCCTTGCAAAACATTTGTTCCGGGCCGAGGAACATGAGCCTATTGTGTGAATCCGCCCTTAGGCCTGGCCATCACCGGCCAGACAAGCGACAAATTTGCTGCATGACAAAATGTAACTCAGAGCCTGCTGCCCCCACCGCCGCAACTGCGATGCCTCGCGACACCCGTGCATTGCTGCAACACGACTCCCGTAAAGATCGCATTGCGTCGCTTGTTGCTTCCTGTGGGGCCCCAGCCTTACTCTGCTGAAATATCTGAATTACGGGGCTCAACAGCAAATCATTGCTCGGGAAACTGATCGTTATTCCGCTGTGGAGAATACATTACTCCTGGGTGCTCCCTCGCCTAGTGTTAAAAAAAATGTTATTGAAATTAACTGCGACCAATTCTACTTTGATGAAGCATTGTATGCATGGAGTATGAAGTTGAATGCAGCAAGACTAATTCTGTGATTGTTCGTCGTTCTCACACACTTTTACTACAGCATCCATCTCTGATGATTGATGGCACTGTGTCTAAGAAATCAAGTTCCCTGGAGATTTTTGGTGTTGTTTTTGATGAAAAGTTTACGTTTGAAACCTCTATAAGGCGACTCGTGCTACGTGCTTCGAGTGAGATGGGACCCCTAATATAGGTAATTTTATGTATCGTGACAAAAATGTAGTCCGCAGATGCTTTTATGTACACATATTTGCTGTCTGTGTTGGAATATTGCTCGCCGTTCTGGTCTTCGGCTTTGAACCGTAAGAACTTGCGTCTGCTGGACCGACTAGTTAGCTAAGCCAGTAGGCTGTGTGCTGAGAGTGATCTAGTGAATCTGTCCCATAAGCGAAAGGTGGCTTGCCTCTGTTTGTTCTTAAAGTATGCAACAATGAAAGACAATTAGTGTGTGTTTTTTATTCTTCTGTCTGTACCGTCCAGGTCTTTGGGAAAAATACACATGCGGCGAGTTGACCCGTCCCTCCATTGGGGAAACTGTTACGTGCCAAACACTCGATTCAGTCGGTTTTTGTATCCCTGGTCGATTTTCCAGGACTAGATTTCGGTCTCATTGATCTGCCGGTGTTTAAGTCAGCAGTTAATGGCTTTCTGATGAATTTTCCTTGTCAGCGTTTCAGGATTTGTGGAATAGCATAGTGCGTTATTTGGGTTGCACTACCTGTCCATGACGGACCTAGAGTAACGTTCTTGTTAATAATAACTAGCGGGACCCGTGGAAATTCCACATCGGTTAGTTAATGTCCTCACTATTTATAATGAAACAATCTAACCTTTAGTATGACTAAAATCGGATTCATGAGCTGGTAAAAAGTGAATTAACGGGATGAACAAAAATATTGATTTTGGCAAAAATATTGAGTATCCGATTTTTTTTTTCGTACTGATTGCAGATGTAACATAATTGCATGAGTTTTTATCGTTAGGATTTTTTAAGCACTAGTACAGAGGGTTTCAGCTGCAGTATGTTCAAATCTATTTTAGGGTTGATACAGGTGAGGTTGGCAAGGTCCAGTTAGAACACCTGCTGTTGATCGTCATTACCTGGAATGAGCGTGTTTTAGGTTACGCTGTTGGCTTGTTGGTCTCTACCCTTGTGTACAAGAACTCGGTATATTCGGTGATGGGATATTCGTTTAACCTTATCAGTAACAAAGACATAATAATGAAAAATGCTCATACATATAGCGAGTATGTATAAATAAAGGGACAGAAAATACTTTGTTATATAATTATTAAACGTTAATTAGACATAGAATTCTGACTCAGAAGGATTGATAATTATCATATTTCTTGATACATGTCTTCTATGAATAGTCATCAAATTTTGGAATCCTATAAAAGAGGGTTACGAAATAAACAGAAAAAGAATGAAAATATTATATGTTTCCTCTTTGGAAAAGTTAAGGGACACCATCAGAAATGCCATAATAATCCTTAGTGATGTACAAACAACCACATGATCATTAGGCATTTGACAGACTTTCCAGAGTAAATAAATTCTAGACAAATTGTATAGTGGAAGTTTTTGTATTATTGGCACAAATCCAGCATCATCATTGTGCCTACGGGGCTTCGACCAATGTTTGCAGCCGAAAATAAAAAGCTCATTGCATCGCTTCATAAACATGGGAAATCACAGTCACATATTTCAAATGCAATGGGAATATCTCGTAGCTTCGTACAACGTACCACAGCAAGGTTTAGAGAGGAAAAGAAGGTTATTTAAGACCATCACACCTGGAAAAACCACTCTGAGAGAAGACAGAACCAGAGTGACACAGAGCATGAAAGACTGTTTTAAGTCTGCAGCTGAAATAATGATTGTTTCAGAGATGGGTGAATTATTGTTCGGCGCCAGGGTTTGCTTACACGTGTTACCACTGATAAAGCTCACATTTCCTAAAAAAAACTAAGCCATGGTATATTGTAGGATGTATAGTGTGCTACAGTAAAGTTAGCGACAAATCCAAATTCGATGTGATTGATTCTGATAGAAAGCGTATGTTAGAAGTAAAATAGGTGAAAGAATATCTCCAAAATCAGTCATGAAAACAGTGAAGTAGAGAGGAGGTTGCGTCATGGTGTGCTGCTGGGTCACCATTTGTTGGCCTGCATGGTTCAGCATATGCTGCAGTGTATAAAGAGCTACTTCTTCAGCACGCACTCCCATATTTCATGATGGCAACTGTACAGTCATCCATTTTAATGTAAGAAAACGCGCCATGCCACAAAGCTAGGACGGTTGCTAACGCCTTGGATGAACGGATAGCACGAATTCTCCTCCCCAAATCCTTGATCTTAAGCCAATCGAAAACGTGTGGGCTCATTGGAGAACGTGCTCCACCCAGAAATCCTAGAAATCAGGATACATTACACGAATTTTTAAAATGTGTTTGAAACAAACCATGCCCGCCATTATGTACAATATTAATAAATTCTTGCTGCAACCGCTGCAATGAGGTTATTCAGAACAATAGATTGCAATTGTTAATACTTTTGAAAATTGTCATGCTATTTGGGAGAATTTTTTTGCATTCTAACATTTTCCGATCGTCTTCTTTAACTTTTGCGTTTTGGAAAAGTGCACTATTTTTATTCTATTTCTGTTTATTTCATTACCATTTATTTATGTTTATAAATTTCATGAGAATACATGCAAAAAATATTTCTAGAATTTTGATCATTTTCGTCATGAACAAATTAAACCACGGCATGAATTCCCTTACAACGTAATTTGCTTGTAATTGGAGCACTCTGAGAGCGCATACCTCTGCCAAGCGCTGCAACTGGAAAGAGAAATGCATATCGTTCCGTTCTGAAACTATGATTTCCTCTGTATCAACATCAAAATTCAGTTATTTGTGCCTTTTTGCAGTAATAAGAGCTTCTGTAAATTTCTTGAAGGGCCATGCAGACGTTTTTTGAGTTGTGTTACTAACAAATATACCGACACGCGTAAGTTGTTGTTGTTGAATGCCTCCAAGAGGGCAGAGTTTGAACACCACCATCTCTGACCGCTTGGCCCCCAGTCGGAAATTATGGTTGTGATTATAGTAAAACAACTATGATTATGGTCGAGACTTTGGTTGTTTATTATCGATATATCCTCCATATTCAACCATTTATGGGGTGCAGTATGGTAGAGATATGTCACAA
>LQNS02278100.1:17564734-17576054 GCA_001587735.2 Parhyale hawaiensis
CCTCCACCAATATCGACCAAAATATACTAAAATCAACGGTATGTTATGGTTGACATATCTACCATATTGTTTCATCATCCATAATCGACTATAATCTCTCATACACTACTATATTCTACTATAATGACAACCATAATTTCCGACTGGGAACTAGTATGTAGTGACGGCGTTTGACTCTGCAAGCAATATTTACAGGCCCCGGCCCACGTCACTACCTACTAAGTGGGACCGCTCCACCACACGCTAGTCAAACTCACACGCAGACCAACCGATCACAATCAAATTTGATCAGTTGTGTCTTTTCACCTATCAAACTACTCGAAATTTCTAAGAGATCCGTTGATAACATTTTAAATGCCAATGAGGGGGGGGGGGTAAAGGGGAAAAGTAAAGTCAACTTTGACCACACCCTCACCCGGGAAACCCATATGCACTGGTTTGTGCTGCGGGTATAGGCCCACTGGCCCCAGATGAGTAAGTGTAGTCGCAGTCACCCACGGGTCACAAAGAACTATGGCGCCAATTTGATGGAGGGAACAAATGACCCCCCCCCACCCCCCTCATCTCTGAGGGAAGCAGTTCTGCCACAGCGCTGTGCATGCACACACAACTGCCGAGTCAGCACACCAAGATCTGTTAAGAGCTCGAGTGTCTGGCGGAGTATCGAACCAGCTTGCGAAACAAGGTGTTAGAGCTGAGAACGGAAGCATGCAGCTACCGTGGCGGTATTGCAATTTTAACGAGTTCATTTTTGACGCCCAGTTTACTTTAGAGGTTTTGCATTATTCACAATTAGGTCAACCCACATGACTCCCTGCAAAAAAATATGAACATTTCTCAACTCATTCTTCTTTTTGGGTTAACCTGCAAACAAATACACATATACATATCTTCAACAAGAACATTATCACCTGTCTTCGCTTCGCTAGTGGGGATAACAACGCGCAAACAGATTACCATACATATTTGGCCACTCACTTTTCGTGATAACTCAGGCAAATTTAATCAAAATCTGACTGTAATTTTCTAAATTATTGTACTAAGAAAAAAAGAAAAGCGAACAAAGAATCGTAAAAATCCGTCCGTAACTTTTTCAATTATCTTGGTCACAGACAAAGTAACAAAGAGATAGACAAACAAGACAAAAACATGGCAACCAGCAATGAGGAAGTGTAAGAGGTTTGTAATTACATTTTTTACTGTCCCTTAACTTATGATCATTACTGCATGTTTCCATCTACATATGTACGCAAGTACACAAAAATAAATTAAAATGTTATGTTAATATACCTGTTTACAGATATACGGTTTATGCATGCATATATAACAATGTATGTAAATATGCTTCCATAATTTGAAAAAAACTTATTTTGTCAAGAGATGGCTCAATATTGCCACAACTATATTCTAAATGACCTAAAATATACAGTGCTCAAATCGTATGGGCTGATGACACTCGTCTCTAGGCAATATAATATAATAATATGATAATAATATTATTATTATTATAATATTATAATAATATAATAATTACTTCTTCAATGAATACAATGCAAAAGAGGAAAGTTTCTGCAGCCGCATACAGAGCGACTTTAAAGTGTTGTGCGTTGTTATCCATGTTATTTACAATCCATGTTAACTGCATGGTCACCACAGAATTATTTTAATAGCTGGTTTACGCCATCGCCTTTTGTTTCAAATACGTACTACCCAGAGCCCGAGTGATTTGTAGTGTCCTAGTAAATAAACTGCGTGTCTACACCAAAATAGTAAACTGTTAGACGCTCTATAGGCTGGCCTAGCAAGTGTTGCTACTTACAGTTCCATAAATTTTGTGATATATCTTGAAATTGGGAGTGAAATAATTCTCAGAAAGCTATTTATTGTACACTTGGTGGATGCACGGCCCCAGAAACGCATTCCGACCCTGAGTAGTACCCATGGGAACCAATATTCCACGTTTAAACACAGACTATAACTGTATTGATAGAGATAAAGTGGAGCTGCAGAAGCGATTATAGCATATTCTATTATTTTTAACGCTAATTGCAGAAGCATACAAGCCGTACTACAATAGCGTTTCAAGAAATTAACGATATTTTTTATTAGAAACAGGAAATGGTATGTCAACAAACCCATTCCGAGAGAAGAGCTGAAGCCTGTGCTTGAGCAGTTATCACGGGAAGGTGGTGAATAAAAGTGTAAAAATATCAAAAACAAGAGAGTGAAAAAGAAAGACCGGCAGAAGGCACAGATACGACGTTTCCCTGAAGGCGCGAGTAAAATTAGTGTAACCATAATAGAATGACTGCCCGTAAATTAGGAGAGACGAAGCTAACTTAGTTATCCAACTTAATGACCCGTAGACTAAATCACAGATCATTTGTAGATGATAATTTCTATTGAAAATATTTTCAAATAAATTCGTTATCTGTGATCCGAAGATCAAGCGATTAGATATTTAAGTAGTGTACTGTGGAAATTTTCCTCCTATGATTTATTGATGGACGGGTATAGAGATATTCATGCGATATCCATGAAAAAAATGGATTTTTTGAGTTCTCTTTTATGGTTTAGGCAATATCGTAGCAGCCACTTTAAAAGTGACCTTTTTTTGCAAACTTTATATACTTCTTGATTCACTTCACTTTCAATAAGGTTACGTTAGGTGAGGTCTATCTTACTTAATTTATTTACAAGAATAGTTTATTTTGCATGAACTAATTGAATTTAAGCTAAGACTCAACTTGAAACAATACAACACTAGAGATGCCTTCCGAAAAAGTAGACCTTCTCCAAGTGTTCAAATGCTAATGAAAATTTCAAAATGATCCACAATTCAGGATTATTTTGAGATAATTACCAAAGATAACGCATTTGTTCATCGTGGCATTTCTACTTCGATAAAAGGATAGGAACAAATAAACATTACCGGTGGTTATTAATTCTCAAATGCAAGGCTGGAAAAATTATTCGTGGAAATTACCAGTTAACCATGTATAATCACATGCCCTTCAAAGGGTTAGGGCTTTCTAGTTTTCAAGTGCTCTTCTTACCTGCAAAGGAGAAGCACTGCCGCAAGAAACATGCCACGATATCGCCACTGCCGCACTAATAAACACCAAAACTCCAAAGTTTTCCACCATTGCGTCTGATGCACTAACTCAAACCACTGCGGTCACGTTACTAAACTGAAGTTCCCGGTGAGGTGCATACGCTTAAATAGATTACACCTGGCAGCGGTACCTGCCTCCATTGGGCACATCGTACTGATGCAAAACCTTTTCAGTGTTTAAAATGGACATCTAAAAGGAATTGGGTTACTGAGGAGCACGAAGTTTGGAATCGAAACAAATTTTAATTTACATATATTTAAATTTATCCATTTTGTCAGGAAAATATTAACAAGAAGCTGCCAATTAAACCATTGTCTACTATTCGACGATCAGCGTTAATGATATATGAAATAGAAAAGGCAGCTAAAAAGCAAGTTTATTTTTACAGAAAGTCATTATTAATCAAAGCTGGGTCGAGGAGGGAGGCTATAGGGAAAAATGAAATTTTAAATACTTTTTTTGAACAGGGAAAGATTACATGCCTATTTCTCGTAAGAATTAACTGTTTAAAACCTTGTTTATGAGTTACGTTGGTTATAGTAGGATACATATTGAGCATCGTACTCGAAAAGTATAAAATGTTTGTATGTTTTACAGAAAAATCTGCCCTCTAGCGTGTTAATATACGCCCTATGGAATCATTTAGGCTTAAGGAATATCTTCTTTTTATGTGCTCGTTTTACTCATGATAATCAGATTCATGTAGAACGAGAAGCTTATACAAAAAAACTAGAATTTTATTTTTCTATGAAACACAGGAGCTAGTGAAATGCAAAGCTAGGAAGTGATCTGTAATATATTTTCGCAGGAATATCAGAATCGTGTAAAGCATGACGCTTAAAGAGTATATGTACATATAATACTTCTTCGCTTTGAATTACTTATCATGATTTAACTGAATTCTTCTTCCCACATGTATCACGTATTTTCTCCCCATTTGCAAAAAAAGCTTACTCTGGAGGGGGGCGTTCAACATGTTATTGTTTCGGGTTACAAGCAGTTGTATGATATCGGGTGGATTAAGAATAGCACCGTCCGTAAAGCCACTGCCACATGAACAATCACTATACATCAATGACAAACGCAATAACCGAGAAGCAAAAACACATACACTTCGCTTCTTAGTCCAAACGGGATATAACAGGATCCACGAACACTTCAAGTCCACAGCAAGCGCATTCAACATTTCATTACTATTGAGCGATCTTTCACCCTCACTTTATTGACGGAGAAATCTATTTTAGTAGTCCTAGTAGGAGCTGACTGGCGGGAAAACCTTATTTACCTGTACTGCCGAAGAGTAAAACTAACAATTCACTCACTGGCACCTCTCACATGCAGAGATGCAGACGACCAAAACTATCTCTCGTATTTTTTTATTTATTTATTCATTTCTTGATTCTCTAAAGCAAGTCACAGCGTGTACATTAGTTTCTCCCTCCTTAAGGATTGTCGTGCTTGATTGTAGCTTTTAATAATAATAAAAAAAAAACAGAAGAAACCGACGTAACTAGACGAGTATGCTACAGTTATTTACCAACTGGCAATGTATAGTTACGAAATGCTTAACCAGCTGTGCAGAAGTTGGAACGAAACATTGGCAAAATTCACTACGTGGGAAAATGTCAAAAAAATTATGTTTTTGACAACAGAACCTAAATAAATTACATCATAGAATGTGCTTAAAGTTGAAACGTTCATCAAAGTCCCTTACATCCGTAGAGCATGAGAAAGAGCTGTAAACATGCAAAGACCTTTCAATACCAACGTAGCACATAGTTCTTTTAACACCTTAAAGACGCAACTTTGTGACTGACGGATAAAACATTATCCGTAAATACCAGAAATGCTATTTATAAAATTCCTTTCAATAACTGCGATAACAGTTATACTGGAGAGAGTACCAAGGATATAAATAGTTGACTGAGCGAACGTAAATGGAACGTTGAAAAATACTGCCCTGCCTTTTAAGTGAATGGATACTGCAAAATTACTGGTCACACCACGGCTTAGAGTAACACCGATGGAGTAACGAGGGCCGAAAGCTTATCCAAATAGAATAAGTCTGCAGACGTTTTTCAGCAATCAAAGAGCTTGATAATTAAGTTTGGAGTACGAGAGGATTCGAACCAGGGGACGTGAGTTTTCGAGTCTCCCAGATCGAATCATCGGTTATATATGCAGTGCGTTCGCCTATATCAATACCCACTATGTAATAATACACAGCTGTGGTCGATCGCTCCGCGTTTGCTTGCTTTTTTGGTAGGTCTTTCCCTCTGTCGCGCTCATAAAGATTTAGACAGGAGAAAATTTATGCAGTGAAAAAAAGTTGAGATACCATAAACTTTAAGCCTTGGCGAAACTGAATAATATTTTCTTAGTGATACTCAGCGTTTGACCAATTCCAAACTATAGCTTCTGAAACATATGGGCAAAGTGGATATGCTCCATTTTCTGATTCTCACTTCGCTCTCAAAACTAGCTCGGTACTTTTTGATATGACGATGATTTTTCTCGTTCTGAGCGTGGTAAATGGAAGGTATGTACTNCTATGTAGTACCTTAGATGGAGTTTTTTTTTCTGTCATGGCAGGCATAAATTAGGCCGATATCGCATATTGTTTTAGTTGAATTTCTTAGTAGCAGTTCGAGCGGCTGGTTTTGGTTGGAGTTTTCGTTCCTTTTGAGTACGATCCATTTTGCTTATCGTTTCTTTAGCTGAATCTTTTCATAGAAGCTGAAACTTCGAGCTGAACAGACGCTTTTTATATTCAATTCTAGGAGGTTTAATAGGAAGGATGGAGCCAGGAGCCTCGTATGTGAAGCTCTAGTTACCCGTGTGGTTTTCATATGTGGCTGCTGCCAGTCGCCGTATGCCCCAATGGCACAAAAGTTCATCAGTTTGTTTGCTGCTCCCGCGTCACTGCCCCCAAATGAAATTAATAAGCGTTTGTTCGTTACAGTCACCGGATGCCACAGGTATTCTCTTTCATGAACGCATCAAAGTCACACCGGAATGGTTGACTCGCTGGCGAGCCTAACTTAATTGATTCAACTCACATTGCAGCCAAAGTCCCCCCAAAGGCTTAGCTATGGGCTGGTATTCAGGTTACGGTAAGGCCGGAGCATTTCCGGTGAATGTTCTTGACTGAACAATATTTTCTTAATACTACTCAGGGTTTGCCCAATTAAAAACTGATATCCGCGCCTTATTTTGCATGGGGTGAATACTTTGCTCTCGCAAAACTCATGGCTTCGAGGCTGTGTAACTAGCGTTTCATTAATGGAAGATCACGTCTGCAGGTAAAAGACCTATTTTACGGCGCAGCCTATGCTGGGAACCGGAACCGTAATAAGCTTTATCACAAAATTGGAGCCGTCAGTTTTAACGGCTGGGCCCTCTATAGCGACCTCCGCCAATGAGGTTATGTTTTCGTCGGGTTTGCCTGTCTGTCTATTTGTCTGTCTCTCTGTCACCAATATAACTCAAAAAGTTTTGGGCGGATTTTGACGAAATTTACAGGGATTGTTAGGTATGTTAAGAGGAACAGATGATTAACTGTTGGTGAAGATCCATCCATTCGTTTGTTTGTTTTTCTCATTTATCTCACTACCATAACTCAAAAAGTTATGGGCGGATTTTTTTATGAAGTTTACATGAGTTGTCGGGTTGATAATAAAGAGTAAATGACTGAATTTTTGTGTTGATCTGTTTGTTCGTTCGTATGTTTGTTGCTGTGTTTGATTTTGTGCTTGTTAGCGCAATAACTCAAAAAGTTTTGAGTGAATCTTTATGAAACATGCAGGAATTGTTAGAAATGTTAAAATACACGAATGATTAAATTTTGGTTGAAATCGGCATATTCGTTTCTATCTATGAGTTGTGTTTGCCATAATGTTTGTTAGCAGCATTACTCAAACAGTTATGAAAGGATCTTCAAAAAATTGCAGAAGCTTTCAACACATTTAAAAAGCACGAAATTATTAGATTTTGGAGTTAATACAGAAGAAATCATGGTTTCAGAGCTAATTTGAATTTTTCGTGGCAGTTGCCTTACTTGGCGGAGATATGCGCTCTCAGAGTGTTCTAGTCTTGTAATAACTTTGTGTGTAGTAGGAACTATGCAAACTTATATTGAAAACGTTGCTCTACGTCGGTCAAGATTATGATATTTTCTTATTAAAGGTAAGTGCAGGCATCAATTTATATATGACCAGGTCGAGTTCGTGCCATCGTCAAGGAAAAATTTACAAATGCTGAGGAGCTTTCGTAGCCCGGCTCGTATACAAGAAACATAGTTCAGATTTTATCTATACACAAAGGTATATAAATCGAGACTATATATTATGAAACACTGGACAGACGCCCCATATAAAATACCGAAGAGATTTTTAATTTCATAAAAAGTGACTACTTTGGGGGAATTAATTTAGTGTTGAAGTCTAAAATTCTTTCAAATGATAAAACATGTTCGATCCCCACGATAGCCGGCGTCGAAAAACGCAGTTAAGTGACAACGCTAAGTGAAAAACGACTGTGTTCTCTGATGCAACCTACCGCGGGAGATGCACATGTTTTAATACCTGATAAAACTTTAGAGATTAACTTTAGACTAGTTCCTTTCAAATGGTAACGTCCTATGAAACTAGATAACATATTCAGTGTTTTACAGAGGTGTCTGTCGAATTTCTTTGAATGATCAGAGTTTATAAACCTAACAGTGCACGAGGAGACTACATATCAGTGTATGTTGTATGAAGGGCCAAACTGGTTACAGATGCACGATAGAGCAACCAACAACTGATATAAATCAGAGGCATACAGGAAATGGCGTAAGCTAGCTGGTTGGCCAGCAGGGCCAACAGTTGGCACACCTACAAAAGAACACCTGTGGCACACAAAACCCGGAAATTATTCAGTATTGAACTTCAGGGAATAAATAGCGTTTAGAAGGTCAAATAACAGCATGGGATACCAACAGCGCAGCGTTAGCATCGAATATTAACTTTAGGAGCAAACTATTTCATGTCTCATTCGTCTCTTCCATTGGCGCAGTAAGGTCAATTTTAGAGGGTTTAGGGCTTACTTAGCTCCTTAAGGTATTCCAAAGTCCCAGAATTTTTGTGCATTGAGTGAAATAGATATCTATCTTGAAAACAGTCGAGGCTTATTCGCCCCATCCCCCGCCCTCATCATCTAAGTGTCGCGCTTTCATATTTTTCTTAGATTGATACTGATATTCTTCTCACTGTGAAGTCTAATCACTAGCTATTATGCTCTGGACTCTGTGCTTGAGTTCTTAAATGAAATGAAATTATTATTATTTACTCACAATGAATGGATATAGGTGGCCAAATAAATTATAAATAACAAAATAACCGCTCATATAAAGTAACTCAACAGCGAGGATAGTCAACTGTCGTCCATAGTTTCAATATTGTAACAAACTGCTGCCAAGAATATTTATTCCTATCTAAGAGCTGTTTTTTGGATAAAATTCAAGTATCACATGGTATCAAAAACCTAGTATTCACCTATGCTGGTATCTCTTCTCTAAAGACCCCTGGCGCAAGGCGAAAGTTGTTCACCAACTAAGAACTTTGTTGATTAGATTGGCGGCAGTAGACGCACCAACAGGCCCATTCCCAAAGAGACACCGGGACTTACGCCCCGGCCCTCTATGAGCTATTGCCATTATGTCAGTAGGATAAAAATGACCGAGGAAAAAAAATAGAAAAAAAGGGAGGAAGAATCTAAGTCGAGGAGACGACTATGCCTGAACGCAAGCGCGATCAATAGCCGCTAATTAAATTTTGAGGAGCTTAGAGACGTCTATCTGTGTAGTTGGAGCGGAAGAGAGAGGAAGATGGAGTTATAGCTGGCCTCGGAAGCTTTGGTCGTTAGGAGTCTGCGGCTTCCTTAGGAGGAGGTCTTAGCAGTGGAAAATATATCTCCCAAAGTGTGAAAATACAATTTTTAAACGCCTTGACTGCATACCCAAATACTCACTATGAAATACGGAAAGAACTGCTGACTTAAGGTTGTTCTTCGAATTTTATGCTTGAGTTTTTAACCGTTGTTTTTGCAGGCGATTATTAACATCTCCTTCAAAGAGTCCTTTTGTAAGTACGTCGTTGAAGTAATTCAAATACTTGACTGTTTCTATTAGCTGCCCCTTGATTCGTCTTTGCTAGAGGGAGATTAGGCCCAGTTCTGTAAGGCGACATTCATATGGCTTGTTTCGCTGAGGTATCAATTTCGTTGCTCTGCGTTGGATTTTAACTTTACACAGATGTGGCGATCAGAATTGAACAGCAAATTCTCAGTATGGCCGCACCAACGCCTTGTACAATGGAATGGTTCTCCTTTGACTTGGAATCAAAATTTCAGGTGATGAATCACAGTACTCTGTTTGCCTTTTTCACACTCATGTCAACTTGCTGGCTGTATTGTAATTTATTTGTGATAGTTATTCCCAAGTCACGTTGTTGGGTGACAGCAACCAATTCTGTTCCGTTCAGTTTCAACAGGGTTGAAGGGTTCTCGGCCTTAAGTGCATTACTGAACATTAGTCGACAGTAAAGCTCATCTGTCCCGTTATGCTCCATTCCATAAGGTGGTCAAGGTCTTGTTGGAGCTCAGCTCTTTTCGTGGCAGGATGGCATAGTTTAGTATCATCCACAAATTTACTGATTTACTTCGGATGTAACGATCGAGATCATTAAATGTATACTTTGATCTGAAGTGGGCCAAGCACTGTACCTTGTCGAAACCCTGATGACACCTGCACCCAGTCGCTTGTCTCTCCTTCAAGCTTCACTCGCTGCTGCCGACCCGTAAGCCATGCCCCTATTCAACGTAGTCTCCCAGGATACCATGAGATTCCAATTTTTTATTTGCCGTTGATGGCGGACTTTGATAAAAGCCTTTTGGAAGTTTTGATAGTTCCGCAAGTTTCGAAAAGAAGTCCAGTGGTTTGTTAAACAGCTTCTTTCATTACGGAAGCCGTGCTGACTGCCGAAAATGAGCTGGTGCTTCCTCAGGTGATCAGTGATGCTCTTCTTCAAGAGCCATTCAATGGTATTGCTGACGGCCGATCTAAGACTGATTGAACAATAGTTGCTGGGGTTTTACTTGTCCCCCTCCTGATGTATCGAGATCACATTACCTACTATTCAATCCTGCGGAACTTCTACCGTTCTTGAAGACCGATTACATAATTATATTGGGCAGTGGTTTCAGGATGACGGGAGCCATTTCCCCAAAACACGGAAAGAAAGATTATCTGAGCCAATGAATTTGTGCACATTCATTTGGGTCAATTTTTGAAGGATCTCGATCACCGGGAATAAACTCATGTGTTGATGGGAGCAACTTACATCAGTGCTGGTTCAAGAATGTTCGTAATATTTTCAATAGTAAATAGAAAGGTGAAATAATCGTTCAGGATTTTAGATTTGTCTCTATGGTCACTTGTGGTCCTACCGCCTTGTCTGTTGAGCGGACCTATGTTTCTTCTTGAGTCTTCTTTCATGTACATATTTATAGAATGTCTTTGGGCTACGTTTTGCCATATCGGCTACAGAAACTTCATTTCCTCTTATAGTGGTCACGACTATTTTCTTTACATGCCGACATGCGCTTATGTGACTGGACCTGTTCTCCTCTGTTGGATTACGCTTCCAGGCTTTGTAATGCACTTGTCACCTTGCAATGCAGCGTTTGACTGTCCGATTCATCCAGAGGGGATCATTACTGATACAATCTCGATTATTACCTCCCGTCAAGAAGGTTATGTTATTCTCTTCGTCTGTCACCAAGTCAATTCCAAAAGTTATGAACAGATTTGGACGAAACTCGCATTACTTGATAGGTATGTTCGGAGAAACTGATGCAAAACTTTTGATGAAAATCTAACCATCCGTTTGTTTGTCTGTCTGCCTATTTTTTGTTAGTACCGTAACATAAAAACTATAAAGAGAAATGCGGATTTTCAGGAAAATGACATCAATTTTTGGGTATACTGTAATGAGTAAACTATCAAATTTTTATGATGATCTGTTTGATGAACTTTAATGTCGACAAATGCTCAGTTATGCACGTAGGGCTGGTGAACTCTTCCACCCCATTGAAAATGAATGGGACGGAATTGGCTACTGTCACCCAACAACGTGACTTAGGAATCACTATTACAAACAAACTAC
>LQNS02278100.1:17605662-17625253 GCA_001587735.2 Parhyale hawaiensis
GCTCGTATATTATTTGTACACAGGCACAAAACGACGCTATTATCCAACACAATCTATATTTTATAAAACGCTGTAGTAGAAATAGTATAGAATTTTACTAGCACATCAGGGACACAATGTCTGTATTGCGCCAAACCACATCTGTGGTTTAACACAGGGACGTGCGCCAGTAGGGCGCATTAAAAATTATCAAGAATTTTTTTTTTTGTCCCGGCTTTTCCATAGCTGACTTGAGCGCTGGTTGATCCACAGAGACGAACATGAATCCCGGAATTAAATTCTATGTTGATATAGTTAGGAAAGCAACTGAAATGGCGACTGTGGCTCTCAAGAGCAGCTAGTGGGATGGGCCTCAGCTGAAGCTGTGTGTGTCTCCCAAAGGCTTTGGGAGAAATCGTGTAATTCAAACAATGTATAATTGTTGAACACTTTGTAATTTTTACGTAGGCAAGCGACGCAGCGAATATGGAGGAGATTCACTAAATTATGAAAGGAAATGAAAGGCCACAGTTCTTTTGGGAGAAAATTAGAGGAGGAACAGAGCTTACAAATTCTGTGATAAAATGTCTATCTCTCTAGCGATTGTACCTCTGTGAAGTGTCAATATATGTGCGGGTCAGTATGGATTTGTCCCACCAATAGTACACGCCCTAAGTTCGTCTCGAGACTCGAAAGAAATCCAGGCAAAAAATAGTTGCCATACTCTCTGAATAAATGTTTTAATGCTATAGCGTACCCGATCGTCAAAATGACGACAGCTTTGCGGTAAGAGTTAATTCATATTTTATGCGTGCATCATCCAAACTGTTACTACCTAGATCGACCATCATGTAGCTACTAGAGGGCCCAGCCGTCAAAAATGAAGCCAATAATTTTGTAATCAAGTTTTTTATTGTTCGTAGTTTCAGTAGAGACTTTGCTGTAGAATAGGACTCATACCTGCAGGAGTGATCTTCCCTTATAGAAACGAAAATTGTGCCACTATGAATTTGCGAGAGCAAAATATCCCTTCTGTAAGGTAAGGTACGATTTTGAGTTTGGAATTCTCAAAAGTTGAGCTAGACCAAGAAAATAGACGTAATTCAATCAAAAGAATCACCGGAAATTCTCAGGGTTTACGCTAACCTGGATACCAGCCGATAGTTAAACCTTCAAGGAAAGAAATTTTACTGCAATGTAAATTGAATATAATTTGGCCTCTGTAAAGTTGTGAAGTTTCAACTGCCACGATTTGAAGAAATTCGCCTGAAGAAAACGTTAGCGAAATGGATTCTGCTCGACAAAAACAAAAACTTTAACAATAATTGAGCCTCTCTAACTGCTACGATGTAATTCAGCTAAAATATATATATATATAGTATATATGCGATGTAGCTTATGCACGGCTGAATCCTAAACTCTTTCAGAGATACCGCCTCATATCTACCACGCTCAAAAGAAGCGCTCTGTGAAGGAGTTCCGCGTTACTTTTCAAAGCAAAGTGGGCTTCAGAAAGTGCAGTACTTCTACCGTCAAGCATACATTTCAGCAGCTACAACATTTGCCATTGTAATTTCAGGGGTTGAAATTTCATGGTATCTCACCTTGTTTATTTTCTTATATCTTTAAAAAAAACCTAACGAAGAGATGCACCAACCAAATAGCAAGCAAGATAGCAAGAAAATGGCCAACAACTGTGTATTTTAGTAGAGTGGATATTTCCTACAATAAAGCAGACGGTAAATAATAGCTAATAGTAGGTGAAATGCAATACATGTGAGGATGCTGTTGTTAAAAATGATTCTGTGCGTTGCAGAAACTTATTTCATCAAAGTCATCTTGGCCCCGGAATGCTACAGAGTTAAGCTGGTAATAAATGACCTCTACATCTACGACCGAGATGCAAGCGACAGCAAATGTAGCACTGACTCTCTCACTATCTACTCGAAGGCTGAGCTAGAAGATGGAACCACGTGAGTGACTGTGTTTTTGTCACCCGCGAATGAAATGAGAGTGGTGATAATGATTTCGTAGGAAATTTAAGCACATATATTTGTTTGTATGCTTGTCTGTCCACCCAAAAAGAGGGAGAAAGAGTTGAACAATGTTCACAATTTTTTTACAGGGAGTCTGGTAGGTTGACCTAGATGTGAAAAGTGTCAAAATTCTGGAGTAAGCTGGCATTAAAAAATTATGGTGTTGAAATTTGCCCCCCTCCCCCCCCATCGGGAGTGATGGCCATACGCCCTTAGGTGTTGCAGTTTCCTTTATTTTAAATCTCACTCCATAAATGTGACCTATTTATTTATGTCAATTAATAAAACTAGCAGGTCCCGCGGAAATTCTACCGTTGAATAAAGTCTATACCTTCCTAAATTAGCGAGACCACCCTCGCGCACGTTACGCTATAGCACTTTACCTGAGTTTAACCTAATGCAGCTCTTCTAACGTAACACATCCCGTGTATTGGTTAATACCCGTCATTTTTCCCTGACGAACTCTTTCCAAGTCAGCAATGTTTGCTAACCCTATAACATCTATATTATAATTCTGCTTAAAGTGCCATCCATCCATCCGTACGTCCGGTGTCTATACGTGACGCTTTTCAGTATTAGGTAGGGGGAACTTGAATTTGGAAGAAGCTCTGATTTTCGCTGGAACGAAGTTCAACCATAGCTGTCTTCCTCAGCGCTTTTTGAAAAAAAAATTTAGTCACTTTCAAAAGTCACGTTAGAAGCAAAGACATAATCATTTCACTCGTATCTTATCTACCGCTTCTCATTTCTTTCACAACATATTATGTGCGCTTTGCTTGTGGCGCTCGACGACCTTGATAAGGCCAGTGAGATACATATTTAGGATACGGTGCTGGAAAATGGAGCGGGTCGTGTTGGCCATATCGGCTTTAAAGTATTCTTTCAAGCGAATGTGCGATGTCTAATTAAGGAAATACAATGACATCTTGAGAACAGAAGGTTAGGCTGCTTAAGATACTGGCAGAGTCTGTTTGTTGTATATCTATCGCGTCAAAGAGAGCAGGAAAATCATGGGCTACTGATCAATAGCCATGGGTCCCGTAGTTATAAAAAAATTCAGACACGCTGACAAAATATTAAAATGCGTACGATGATGATCGGCTAATTTATCTGTAAACAGTGGAAAACAGAGCATAGAAAAAACCTGTATAAATATAGGAGAACAATGCGAGAAGTATACAGTTGTATGCAAGATTCACAGGTGAGAGAGGCTAGAGTCCGCTAGACAAGGTGTGGTAAGGTAGACGGGAGTTCGTCAGGCGGACTAAGATCGGACGGGACAAGTTAAATTACAGGAACACTACCTTATGTCAAACAAAAGTAGGCGAAAATATTCATTAACCGTGGAATTTTCACAGGTCCCGCTAGTAATAATTATATTGTGTATGCTAACGTAACCCGTGGGTGACCCGTGAGAATTCCACGATTATTCTGCGTTGTCGCTTTGTAAAATGTAGCAATCCTAAGCTATGCTATTATCACTCATTTGACCTTGCGCAGCTCTGCTGACCTAACCTATACCGTAAATAACGCCGGTCAGAGGGCCCCGCCGTCAAAAATGAAGGCAGTGATTTTGTAATTACGTTTCTATTCTTCTGGTTCCTAGTATAGCTTTTGCTGTAAAATAGGTTGCTTCGCTGCAGGAGTAATCTTCCACTAATGAAACGCAAGTTGTAGAGTCATGAGTTCTGCTGGAGCAAAATACCCCCTTGCACGATAAGGCGCGAATATCAGCTTGGAATTGGACAAACGTTGAGCAGCACCAAAAAAATTTAGTTCAGTCCAAAGAATTCACTGGAAATGTTCAGTACCGTATATTGGATACCTAAAGCGTTGAAATTTGGCTGCAATGTAAATTCCATATGAAAAAAGGTCAGCTCAGCGTGAAGTCTCAGCTGCATCAGAGATTTAGTTAAAGAAAGCATTAGTGAAATGGATGACGCAAGAAAGGAACTCCAATCAAGACAGTTCTTGAACTTCTAAGAAGAAATTCATTTTAAAAATATGAGACACAGCTTATGCCTGACAGGATCAAAAACTCTATCAAAGATATTGTCTTAGACGAATTTCATGCATTGAAAGTTTGAAAATGTCCCGAGTCAGGCAATGAATCTTCTACCTAAGACCTGCGAGAAGTAGCAGCTAAAATTTGAACTCGACTCCATCACCTATTATCCTGTAGCGTAACCTATCTTCATATCAGGCTGGCCCAATTAGAAACGTCGAGCGCCACAAACAAAGCGAACGTAATTTGTTGTGAAAGCAATGAAAAGCGATAGATAAGATACGAGTGAAATGGCTTTCATGTCTTTCTTTTGAAATTGACTCAAATTTTTCAAGAAGCGGTAAAGAAGACAACCACGATTGAGCTTTATTCCATCGAAAATCAGAGCTTCTTTTATATTGAAGCTCCCCCTACCTAATACTGAAAAGCGTCACGGACAGACACAGGGATAGATGTGCGGATGGACGGACGGATGGACTGACGGATGGACGTACGGATGGATGGACGGACGAATGGACGGACGTACGGATGGACGGACGGAGGGACGGACGAATGGACGGGCGTATTGATGGACGGACGGATGGATGGAGCCTCAGGCAGAATTATAATACAGATAGCAATCGATTTGTTCCTCTTCTGGATAATTATTCCAGAGTGTTGCCGTCCCCACAGAATTTTTTGGCTGATCCAGAAGCTTGTTTAAGGATGTCACATCTTAGGCAGCACAGAATTTTGTTTGGGTGTGACAAATAACCGTAAAGTTTAGGCATTTATAATTTTTTGTCCCTTTTGATTGCAATTAATTAAAGTCCTCCTAGTTAATTTCTTTTTCATTTTTGCTAAGCGTGAAACAGGGGGAATTCAAAATTAGAAGGGATTTTACAAACATTTTTCATTTCATGAACTGGTAGCAAATGCTTCCCAGCTGTATCCTGACTATGTTTGAGGCATGAGACATTACATGGCGAAAGAGAATTATCCAGCCTTCACTTTTCATAGTTTCAATTCATCTTCATCGATGATCAAGCTTTAGTAATGCAGATACGCGTGCATGTCAACACAGGATTATGCATAGAGACAGCTTCTGTGAAATTAGTTAGTGAGAGCAATTAACCTCGTTTAGTTCATCCCTTTAACTGATGTTTAATACATTACAATAGAAACTGGTATCTTTTAGTATTTTGTGCACAATCTCCCTACTGCTCACCTTCAATTATTGATGCGGTCGCAATTAGAATCGCGTTAAATTTTTATACAGGATCAGTTAAATGAGGTAAAAAAGTCAAATGAACCGTACACCGCAAATGGGAAGAACTCACGCTCTTGTTGCCGACATATGCTAAATAACCCCAGAGGGAATACGGCTGCAGTCGACCTAAGGTTATTAGAGCTATGGCATGAGAAACAGAAAGCTCACGTAACAACCGCACCCTCCCCGTCCCCGATCAACCCTATAACTGGTTTAGAGTTAGTAAGACGGCATCAGCATTGGAGCACCACATGCTGGCTCAGCAACTCAACCCAAAAGCCTCACCTACCGAGGAAACTCTCGTACTCTACGTCTGGGAATCTGACAGTAGCGACCTGTCATGCACAGGATTCTTTGACTCTGTACTGAATTACATTTACCTGTGTAAGGGATCGCAGTGTGAGCACCGAAACTTGAGGACTTTCAACTAAGATTATGACTAAATGTAGAGCTGACTATATTTAGGTGTCGTTCCAGTTACTAGGACTAGGAATAAGTTCACCAGTGAAGAAGATACTTTGATCCTGCAGTTCAATTTCCGCGACTTATATTTTGCTGTCTTTCCAGTTATTGCGGCACTGAGATAGCAGCTGGGACTGAATTTACCAGTGAGGAAGATACTTTGATCCTGCAGTATAGCACCTACGACTACACTACCGTGTCCTGGGACAGTCCCTTTAGGGGCTTCCAAGGAAGCATTTCACATGTGCCTGTTGAAGGATGGTAAGCATCATAATACTATAAGCGGTATCCTCCATTACAATTGTTTTTTCCTCTAAAAATGTTGTATTTTTCCAAACATTTCGTGAGCGGGGCTATGAGGTAGGGAGTGCTTACCAGTTGGTTTTACTATTCAGTAGTTTTCAAGTAGTACATCACATAGCATAAATGTTGACGTAAATGAAAACTTTTTGCACTGTTTGTTATGATAAAGCTACTTATGGCTTGACTCACCTACTTGAACTGTGCTGGTGTAAAGGGATTTTCCTTGATAGCTTCGAGCATAAACACAAGATGCTTTGCAGTTTATTATTGATGAAGGGTGATTTCTACTGTGGGTATAATAAACATTTTTTACGATTTTTTATTTCCAATTTATGCA
This sequence comes from Parhyale hawaiensis, assembly GCA_001587735.2. Lineage (NCBI taxonomy): Eukaryota > Metazoa > Arthropoda > Malacostraca > Amphipoda > Hyalidae > Parhyale > Parhyale hawaiensis. Next base: position 17,612,034 of record LQNS02278100.1, read on the forward strand.
TCATTCATCATTACTTCCACCGCAGCTGCCGCTCTTTCTTTTAACGTTGCCGGTTTTCCACTTCTTGTAGTGCTCCACTACTCTAATGTGCTTATCTGCTGACCCATATGTGTCTTTAATTCTATTGTATCAGTTCTTCGTAGTTTATCTTAACAGGATTCATGACCGCCCCAACACAAAAAGTAAAAAACAGTTCTAGGGAGGCTAAATTTATTGTTAGGTAGCTATATCAGTAGTCACCTTGTATCATAGCTGTAAATTATGATACCAGATACATTTCAGCGCTTTAATTGTGAGTTTTATCTACAGTCGCTTCTATACGTATTTGAGAAAAAAAATCCAACTGAATCAGCAGTCAAACGATTACGTGCACTGTGGAGATAATTCGCTCCTGTCTATACCTTTCCCTGTTAAAAATTTTTCGGTGGAACTGCGGTGGCGTATGGTCGGCACATGGCCGTGATATGAAGCGGCGCATCCGTGGGGTTTCGGTGCTGCTCGGTCGCTATGCGCGTTTCTTTAGGCTGGCACAGGCGACCTCATTTCGAACGCAAAGCGCCCAAGAGGGCGCGCTTGTCCGACCGTGTTCCACTGATATTCCACGCCTCCACAAATGTAGCAGTATACTGCTATTTGGGCCAAGGCACGGAATATCCGTGGAACACGGTCGGGCAAGCGCGCCCTGTATGGTTGATTTATGTTCGGAACAAGGTCGCCCGTGCTAGCCTCAAAACGCGCATAGCGACCATGCAGCACCGGATCCCACGGATACTCCACTTAAGATCTCGGCCATGTGCCGACTATACGCCACCTTAATTAGTAGAGAGTAAAGCACTGAGATGCTCATTTTTGAGGGTAAGATACCCTCGCGGCTCCCCTCGCACCGTGAGCTTCCCGTTTATAACGGCCAATGCACTACCGGTTTAGCGGGGGTCTGGGGGGGGCGCAAACCGGAAGTGGGCGGGGCCTAGGAAACCGGAAGTAGGTGGAGCCGGAACCTACCCTCAAAAACGAGTATCTCAGTGCTTTACTCTCTACTTTAGTTCCACCTAAAATTTTTAATCTGGAATGACTTAACAGGCCCTAAGTGTTGATCAGATGCTCTAAGCCCTATAGCGACGCCCCAGTAGGTGCTTGACTCACCTATGACATATCTACCAATAGCTTATCTACTTGCCTACTTTGAACTACCTATTCCCTACCCATAGATTCACTCATAACCTACCTACTTAGTGTTTGACTACCATAACCTGCCTACGTTGCTTGACCTACTAATAACCTACCAACATTGACTAGCCGACTATTATAGTAGGTAGTTAGACGACCGGTAACTCATGTGAATAGTTACTTGCACCAAATAAACTGCAAAATATTGAAATTGGAGATTTACAGAGAAGGGCACAAGGGGCCCTGCAACAGCTACACAAAAGCCCAATGCCGCTGACCACCGGCCTTTTTAATCATTAACAGAGCCGCACGTGTCTGGCTCTCTGATATCTGCAGCAGCAGTTATTCGTTCGGCGAGTGAATTTTCATTAATCAAGTTACCTCCACAAATGAAACAATTGTGGTTAATAATGTGCCACTTAATATTGCAGGCAGAGCTTACTATAACACGTTTGTTTATTGGAACGATGATGATAAACACAGCTTGATAAAAAAAGAACAAACAACTATGAATGGTAAATTAACAACTGATTTCAGAGATATGATGCAACCAGTCACGCGTTGCACGTTCTTATTTAATCTTGTCATATTTTCCAGCACAACGACTCCCACAACTACCACTACAACCACCACCACAACCACTCCCACAACCACCCCCACAACCACCCCCACAACCACTCCCACAACCACCCCCACAACCACCACCACAACCACCTCTACAACCACACCCACAACCACCCCCACAACCACCCCTACAACCACCACCACAACCACCACCACAACAACCACCACAACTACAACACCAACAACTGCAAGTCAAGATGACGTGCCACTGATCATTGGGAGAGCCAGCGGAGGATGTTCGCTACTGGATGGGGACTGGGTAGATCTGTACATATTCCAAAGTCCAAATTATCCTGGACGATACGGCGCCTTCTACTCTTGCAGAGTCGAAGTGTACACGGTGAGAATACCCAGCAGCACCTCAATAGCTGACCAACTTTGTCAACGTATTTTAAGCTGGGTTTACGCCACAGCCTTTTCTTCCCAGTAGGTAGAAGAAAGAACCTTAATGTTTTTTCTCTTCCATGTGAGCACTGAATAACTGAAAAGCCTTCTGAGTTCTCATTTCCTGCAAATTTGAATAGATATCCGACATTTACCAAACAAATAAGCAAACTGGTCGGACGGCTAGCATTGCAGGAACTCTCTTGGTGCCCAATAAACTGTGATTGCATGGACGGAACAAAACGTCCCGATACTTTGCTCAGCTCAAGAGGAACGCAAGGGTTTAGTATGAATCCTACTTAACGTGCGGGTTTTTGATTGGGACTAGCTACCGCTAAATAGCCTACTTTTGCATTGCAAGCGTGTCAATATCCGTGCCGCGGCATACTAGGCTGACATGTAGATAGTGTGAAATCACCAGATGCGTTGAAAAATAACCGGACCAGGTATGTACCCAAAACCGAAGCAAGAAAATATTGCGAATCGATTACTATGAGTTTTTGCAGCATCGGGTGTTCAGTGCTGCAAATCTGTATATTGCTTTTTTGTCCTAAAGGGGGCTGGGATGACCATTTTGTTTATTTATGCATTTCGAGACTCTTTAGACCCAAATATTTCCACCTAGCTTTGATGCATTTTTCATTGCGATATGGGAGTGACTGGAGTCCATGGTCAACTACCAAGCAAAACTCCAGGTTGAGACCATTCACACGAAACAGTCCACTGCTCACTAGCCTACCCTTTACTTTAGCATGTCAAACATCTCAACAAGTGGGACGTAATAAGGAGCCACACGAAGCAAGAGCTTAACTGCAGCTAGTAGTTCGTGGACTATGTAAAAATTTAGCTGCTTGGTCGCTAACCCACAGCAAGACAATGCTATGCCGCATCAATGATATAGCCTGTAATTGCAAAAAAATGCATGCAGTCCATCAAGGATTATACGTTTTATTTTTATACTTTACACACACCCTTCCACTTATTCGGCATATCTGCTTTTACACTCTTCCTATGTAGGAGATATACAAACAACGTCGGGGTGTAGTGTTCATGTCTAATGCATGAACACTGACTGCCCACATAGTTTAAATCTACAAGCCAACTGCAATTCTTCTCCCATGTATTAATTTTAAGAATGTTATCTCTAAGAAAGAACACTTCAGGGGGCTGCACCCCTAATCTAATATGTTTGGCACTGCAGCCAACTGAGAAAAATATATATTACCTATGTATTTCTTTTTTTTTTCTTTTTTGAAATGTAGATAAATGTAAGTAGTCTATTAAAAGCTGCTACCCACCAATTTTATCGCGGTCAGGTACCATTTTTCAACGGCTGTAACTTTTTTACTTTTACCTCTCACAAAGGTACCTCGTCTTGAGCTTTTCTTGACATGTAAAAAACTTCAACTAGTCAATTAAGGGTTATTTCCCGTTTTTTAATTCGCTGAAAATCGGTAGAAGACGTCAAACCTTATGATCAAAGAAAGTGTAAAGGACACGTCCTTCTTGGCTCCATGGAGCGCCACTGCCGACACCTTGATTTAGACCCCAAGACCCTGTCAGACCCCTATAGAAGCCACTGTCCGTGTAGCATGTCCATGGTGTGAATGTTGCTGATTTTGATTAAATCTTGTTCGTTAAGGCCAACTTGGGGAGCATTCAATTGGGAAGCGAAATAAAATCTTTCAGGATTGACTTGCTTGAATCTTCAGACAGGTGACCTGGCTTCAGCTTATTGATTCAAATTTCAGTCATTGACTCCTAATATATTGCCTTCGAGACTTCTATGAATGTAGCCTTACTCTGTAAAATGAAGATTTCAGTCGACTCAATGTAACTGATCTGCGTTTAGCATCTGGAACACGATTCAAAGTGACGAAACTGAAATCTTGTCTGCATTACGAACAAGTCAGGTGGGCATGACTTAGCTTTAGTGTGACTCTGACGGCCCCATCGCATGTGCCCTACCTCAAGTATATATATATATATATGATAATTATAGAAGCAGTTGAAGAAATTTTAGTACCCACGACGCGCGTTTCGCTGTACTTCAGCTCATCAGGTGGGAGGATGAGCTGGAGAACAGCGAAACGCGCGTCGTGGGTACCAAAATTTCTTCAACTGCTTCTATAATCGTCATCTACATTTTGCCATCTCAAGAAAATATATATATATATATATGTTTTCTGCCCTACNGCCATCTTCTGCAGTTTGGAATACTAGTTTCTTTCACATTTCCTGTGCAGGAAGAACCGAGGTACCTCGCGGTGACGGCTGTGGAACTAAATCTGGGGTTCTGGGACAGTCTGGGGATATCTTCGGTGACAGGCACATCGTACAGGTAAGTGTGAATGTTGCTGATTTTGGTTAAATTGGGGAAGCGAAATTAAATCTTTCAGGATTGCCTTGCTTCAGTCTTCAGAAAGGTAACCTGGCTTCAGCTTATTGATGCAAGTTTCAGTCATTGATTCTTAATTCATTACCTTCGAGACTTCTATGAATGTAGCCTTACTCCGTGAAATTGAGATTTCAGTCTACTCAACATAACTGATCTGCTTCTAGCACTTGCAACACGATTCAAAGTGACGAAACTAAGATCTTGTCTGCATTACCGAACAAGTCAAGTCATGTGGGCATGACTCAGCCTTAGTGTGACTCTGACGGCCCCATCGCATGTGCCCTACCTCAAGTATATATATATATATATTTTTTGTTTTCTGCCCTACTCTTTGGCTCGCAGACAAGCGTTCTGGGACATTCATTGCTTGTAAATGCAAGCTAGAGTAGGTAACAGCATTTGAACTCAAGCTCCGCAGTGTGCCCCGAAGACGAGCCTCTGAAAGTAATTTACGTCCTTGCTCCCTATGAATTACGTGATTTAATTGGGGTCTTTACCTCATCATTATAGACATTAAAAGCCATCAATGAACGTGTTGGTACCCAATTAATATGAGCTAAAGAGGTATGACTTCTTTGGAAATTCAAATGGGACAATTGGTTTGCATCTCTGGATTGTGTACCATCCCGATTACGATTGAAACAGCAGAAGACCCTCCCTTTGCGAAGAGAATTAAATTGTGTTTCGTTTCAATAGAGATTGATTTGGTTTTCATGGCAAATATGCAATTCATAGTGATGAAGTCCGCGCCTCCCTATAACGTCCGGTTAATTTAAGCCTAGTGAGTTTGACATAACATGTATTCGTCGTGTCAATCGACTACAACGAGTGCTTGGGCATTCTAAAACATTCATGATTTGAATGGTTTAGAATCGAGTGGATAGGACGGAATAGTCAATACTTCTATTATGAAAAAGAATGGGCTAACCAGGAAGGATGAGGATAGTACACTTAGTTTAGAATAGGTTATATGATAGGTTATGATACCATAAGTATAGCATAGCTTGTATGGTAGGCTAGCTTAAGTTGTAGGGATTAGTTACCTGAAGATACGTTGGCTCACTGTAGTTCATATCATTGTAGGACAAATTATTATGTGTTATTTTTGGTCAGGTAATGTAACAAAACTGCAGTAGTACCTTATTTCATCATTCACTCAAATGCTAGTAGGATAGCGGAAACGACGTTACGAAAATTAAACTTTTGAAGTAAAAATGAGTAGATCATATCTGCAATGAATTTCTGCTGATTTTGCCAGTGCCGAACTGATATCTGAAGTCTTATTTCCACCTACCAGTGCTGAACTGATATCTCAAGTCTAACTTCCACCTACCAGTGCTGAACTGATATCTCAAGTCTAATTTCCACCTACCAGTGCTGAACTAATATCTCAAGTCTAACTTCCACTCCTTGTTCCATTGTTACTTGAGTGGTAAATGTCAGTTTATAAACTCAGACCACCAAACTGCGCTATCTAAGGGAGAGGCTCCCAACCGTAGGTGTGACATGAATAATACGAGGGCGCGATACACTCTATGGTTTCCATGTCATGCAAAATTTAACGTATGTTTGTGGCACAAATTTAGCATAATTCCCCTATCCATCGTCAAATAGGTTATTAATTTATAGTTACTGTGATGATATGTCAAGCGTTTCCCAGAGGTTTCAGGAATAGAAAAGAATGCTCACCACTGAGCTCAGGTGAAATCTTGCTCACCTGTGTAAGGTGTAAGTAGTCGTGTTTACCAGATTCTCAAGACTGCATGAAGGCCATAGTTAAGCAGCAGTAAATCTAATTTGCACTTTAGTGACCTAAAACATCATTTAAGCATTATTAGAATTGTTCATATTGTTCACAATCACCCACCTTAAGTTGTCACAGCCTCGCTGCACCCATTTTTTTCCATTCGCTGGAATGTGCTACGGCAACAACTCACTACAGATATTTCATTTCATTCCATCAAATTCATCATCTCAGCAAATGTCTCTCTTGTATACTTTCGACATGTAACTTCACAAGGGTGTAAGCCATAAAAATTCTACCAATGTCAGTAGAGGAATTGCCGTGCTGTTAAGCACGTTAGCAATTAAGCTTTAGACTTAAGGCACTCGTGCACGATAAAGTTAAGAAGCTCTAGTGATGTCTCGCACTATAATGTATTTATATTCTCAATCTGCAGTATCCGAAGAACAGACCATGTCTACACTGTCCTCTCTTCAACAAGCACTATTTCCTTTCAATCAAGACTCTTTGGCTCTGGAAAGTTTTCTTTGGAAATTGAGGTCAAACAATCGGCCTGCCATGAGGTAAGATGATTTTTTTTTATCTAAACCAAACATATATTTCACTTCTTTGGAAACTGAGGCTACTAGGCTTAGTTGTCATTAAGTACGCTTATTTCTGTGGCAACTAAATGTAGAGAAACTTCATTTCTTTGAAAATTCAACCTTGAAAATCGGTATGCCATCAAGGAAGCTGATCTTTTCTTTTTAACCAAATTAAAGTTTCATTACTTTGTTAATTGAAGGTTAAGTTCATGTCAGTTCATATAATAGGTATTCCATTTGTTTACTGGCTAAATTATGTAGAGTTGACTATAAACAGGCATTGTCGTGCTGTTAACCTTTTCTAACGCCCACTGGCACAATATGCCACATTTCTATTACGATAGTTCTAATCCGAAGAGTAATTGATACCTGACAAGTTATTTGCTCATTGCTTTTAATGCAGCAAAGTTTGTACAACTGAACATACAGTATAGCTAAGCGACGTACGAGGTGGCCTACACATACTGTTCTCGGTATATTAGATAAATATCAGGTATACTAAATATTATTTTACATTGTAATTTGAAACAATCACTTGAACGGGAGCACCGAACAATGTTGCAATGCTCAAAATAATAGTTCTTGAAGCTGATAACATGCTCTAATGGAATATTTGGCTACCTGGCCAAGTCTGGTTCGAATAATAGTATTGACCAACATTTAGGTGTCTCTAGTCAAACCGGTTTACCACTCCCAAAACCATAACATTCAGTTACCCGTCTGCATGATGAGCAAAAGCACCATCCTTTGAGCAAGAATGACCTCTCCATCATAGACTTTTCCAACCCAATCGCGCTCTCAATTTTAGAATCCCTCTGCATCCATAGAGCAAAACCCAGCCTTAACATTATNCACAAAACCATAACATTCAGTTCCCCGTCTGCATGATGAGCAAAAGCACCATCCTTTGAGCAAGAATGACCTCTCCATCATAGACTTTTCCAACCCAATCGCGCTCTCAATTTTAGAATCCCTCTGCATCCATAGAGCAAGACCCAGCCTTAACATTATGGCCTCTCGGCTGTACCTGTACATCTTCACACAGTCCACAATAATTTAGTCCCAGATCCGCTGACTGTACAGGCGCCGAAATCCGGCCTTTCCAAGCAACTCGTTCATACGCGTTTTAGACTTCTCCCCGATAGGATCTACTGTATGCCCCCCCCCCCCCCCCCCCCCCCCCCCCCNCCCCGATAGGATCTACTGTATGCCCCCCCCCCCCCCCGTAATATAATGACGGGAATTTTTTTATCCATATCTGTTTTGTTTCATTCAATTCTCTGATGATGAGATAGATTCCCGAAACGTTAGATTTTATTTGTCATGGTTAGTCGACATTACATTTATTATTTGTTCATTAGTTTCTATATACAATCCTGGACAAAAGCTCTAGACCAAACCAAAAATGTTATATTTTTATCCTATTTATGTTTATTTTTAAATAATTTGCCCATGATAATTACAAGCTTATGAGGAAATTCCTAATAGAAGTACAGTATACAGCCAGTTAGTGTTTATTAAGGCTCCAATAACAAATAAATCATGCCATTTTGCCCGGTCAATTCGATAAGACAAGATATGAAGCACACTGCATATTGATAAAATATAAAACAACCACGTGGTTTGTGACAGCTCCAGCAACGTGTGGATATATGCAGATAATTACTATTTCTCTTTCTAAATTTTAAATGGCCGTAGGCACTCTTACAACGAAGTTTGAGCAGAAAAGAACTGTAGAGCTCGAAAGGCGTGGATTTTCACTCAGACCAAAAAAAAAAAAATACACTTGTCATCAAAAGAAAATTACTTTTGCACTCGGCCGACGCATCAGAAGAGAATTCAAGAAGAACTCCAGCTTAAGGTCTCGTCAGTTAACAGCCAATGTTGAAGCGGAAAGCAGATCATGCAGAATTCGCAGTAATTTAAGGGTGCGTCCCCCCCCCCCAAAAAAACCTTCATATTATCAAAGTTCGTTTTTTTTTTTCATTAAACTGTAGCTACGCATCACGCGGACACGCAGACGAAATTTTAGGCAGCCAATGTAACCCTAAGTGGGTAGAATAGGGGCTGGGGACAAGGGGAGGGAAGGTTTTTGTAGCACTTAATTTTTTGACATTAAAAACTTTTTACTTTTTCGCCCGATCTTCATAAAACTTGGTAGAAACATGTAAAATCGGATGAAAATGTGGGTTTGAATTAGGTACTAATATCCCATTTTCACCATGGAAAACGAGTTGTGCAAAGAAAACGAAAAAAAGAGTTTTATTTGAATAACTCGTTTTTTTGTGGCGAAAATGGGAAAAAGTACATTGAACTAACCCACTTTATTTTCCGATTTTACATATCTGTGTCAAGTTTCATTCAAATCGGTACATAAATAAAATTTTTATCTTAGTTGTATGCTCGAATTTTGTGTAAAAAATTTCCCTCTAAAGGCTTCAAATTTTATTTTTCATTTATATACAAATTTGGATAAAACTTGGTACAGATATGCAAAATCAGAAAAGAATGTTAGTTAGACTCATGTAGTTTATCCCATTTTCACCATAGAAAACGAGTTATTCAAAGAAAACGGAAACGCCGGCTCTCCTGAAAAGCTCATTTCTTCGACTTTTAAACTCCACTAGTCCTACAGTTTTTTTTTTTTTTTAGCTACAGAGATGCTTTTGGTATCAGACAAAGCGGAATTTAATCCTATTTTAAAGTTGTATATGTTGGTTTTGTGAATTTCTAATTAGGAGACGAGTGTCTGCTAATATTTTGGACATAACTTGAAATTTATTTTGTTTTTTGTTACTTTCTTTAATTTTCTCGAAAACTAATTCGAAATTCACAGAACCCAATCTACTGTAACTTTACTAGAGAATTAAATTTTGCCTCGTTTGATACCAAAATTATCTCTGTAGTTGAAAAACTGTCAGAGGAGTAGGATCCCCCCTTGCCTTTTTTCAATAACTCGTTTTCTATGGCGAAAATGGTAGAAAATACACGAGTCTAACTGACATCCAATTTCGATTTTATATATGTGTACCAAGTTTCATTCGAATCGGACCAATAATGAGTTTTTGCTAATTTACNAGGGTCCCCTCTTGCCTTTTTTCAATAACTCGTTTTCTATGGCGAAAATGGTAGAAAATACACGAGTCTAACTGACATCCAATTTCGATTTTATATATGTGTACCAAGTTTCATTCGAATCGGACCAATAATGAATTTATGCTAATTTACGAGTTTTTTACTGTGACCTCAGATTATGCAAAAAGCTAATAGTAACGTCATAAAAAGCAAATAAATACAAGTGAACAGGAAAATTTTCATTAAACGTCAAAAACCAAGAAATTATATCCAAAACAATTCAATAAACACTGAAATAATTGTTCAGTAGTGGTAAATATAACAAGTTAATTTGAACATGGCAACCTCCATTTTTCACAATTTTTATAAGGCGATTATCAACAGACTTTGTCAGGTTTGATAGTTCAGTTGGTGGAATAGAATCTGCTGCTGTTTTTACTGCATTCCACAGGCTTACTTTGCTAGAAAACTGCCGACCACCTTCATAGACCTTCCTTAGATCATTGCCCAGAGGTTCTCAATGGGATTTAAATCGGGGCTATTCGCTTACCAGGTCATAATCCTTTTTGATTTGAATCCTTCATCCGCAAGCGAGTTAGCAGTGTACCATGCTCGGTGTGAGGGAGCGTTATCGTGCTGAAATACCAATGTGAATCTGCGTGCGATATTCTACTCATCAACCCATGGAATCAAGTTGGCTTCAAGAAAGTGGCAGTACCTTTCTGCATTTAGTTTAATTCCTTCTGCCACTGCAAATGGACGAATAAGAGTGTCACCTACTATCCCGGCCTAAAACATTATACCTCCACCACCTTGTTGACGCTTAAGCCGTGTATGTGGAGGTCGGTCATGGAGGACCCATCCAGACGCCCATCCATCTGGGCCATCAACAGTGGCTCTGCATTAGTTAATATGACATTGGAGAAATCATTTTTCATGTTCTTCTCAGCCCGTTTGACACTATTTGATCACTTTGATCTTTTCTTCACTTTTTAAACCGCATTTCTTGCTCATGTTGACTAGAGAGTGATGTTGCATAATCTGGGGTAACAGCAGAACCCCGTGTGATAAGCAAATGTTGCCAAAACGTGGAAAATGATTCCGTTTTCTTTTTCTCTAGTTGTTTTTATAGTTACAACATACCTGTGCACTGAGTTACTATTCACATCTTAAATGTTTGACACTTATTTTGAAAAAATAACTAAAAAAAAATTGTAATTGCATAATCGAAGGTAACGCACTGTAGAAAAATTATGGTTTGCCACTAATTTGATAGTAATTAATTAGTACAAAGTTGAAACCAACAAAATGCTTCTATCATTGTTTTGTTACGTGCTCACAAAATATTAAGAAGAAATTTAGCTCTGTAAAAATAATAAAAAGTGCTGGAAAGTTATTATCAACAAATAAAAACGTTGAATCTATATATATTACCCTTAAACAGCTCTACATATTTAAATGTGCTGCATAAATCCTTGTGATCAAGAAAAAATACATTTGAAATGTAATTTAAAACGTAATTTTTCTTGTAAAATATTGCTCCAGTATAGTTTTCTGCTGTGTAAAGAGATTTAGCATTTTTAATCATTTTTTCTTCGAGAATGTACCAGGAATACCGAGATTTCATTTGGCAACACCATATGTGACTTTATCTCGACTTTCACGAACGTATCTCGAGTATTACGATTTCATCCGGTCCCCATCTCTTGTAAAAGTCGAGAGTTGTAATATTATGTAGTTTGTGCTAAAGTTTTGTCTAACAGGGTATAATATATTGCGCATCCTTCTTATCAGTTTATTTCGATTCTGCTGTTACACCGAGTGTATAGATTAGCATTTCCTTATTAATTCGTAGTTCTAGAATTAACTATCGTATTAACGGATACTATGTTGTATACTGTAAGAAGAGTAGAAAGACGGTAACGGGGCTTCCTAAATCCGTTTTCTTCTCTCTACCGCTCCAACTTCACTGTCTGACATCTTTAACTCCGCATATCAGCGGCTATTGATCATAATTTCATGTATTTTTCTATTCGTGATCGTCTCTTTTGCTGAGACTCTTCTCCCTCCTTTTTTTTCTCTTCTTGTCTTTCCCCCAGTCGTTTTTATTCTACTCACTTAATGGCAGTAGCTCTTAGAAGGCCGGGGCGCAAGTTTCGGTGTCTCTTTGAGAATGGGCCTGTTGGTTCGTCTACTGCCGCCTATCTAATATAATCTAATCATTTCATATTCATGTTTCATCGTGGTATTTACTCATACTTTTAAAAGTTCCTTCTCCATTTTATAGCTCATCGAACTAGAAGAAGGAGACAGTGACTCCCTTGAGCTGCCGGTGTTGTACGAGGCTGCTACAGTGTGCGAATGGTGGATTCAGGTGAGATGTGCCAAACACATACTGTACAGGACGACACCCAACGATGCGAACAAGCGGAGAAACTTAAATATTAATAGAATATCGTTTATCCGAATAATCATTAAAGTACTACGGTGTAAATTGTTGACGACATTAACTGAACGCAAGTGCAGTACAGTACGAGTTCCTGAATTCTGAAAAGAGGAAAAGAATGTCCTGTGAAAAGATAACGCGGTTGCGCTACATGTTAAATTAGCCATATTATTAATTAAATCAAAGTTTTATTGGATTACGGGTTAATAGAACGCAGTTCGAAGTCTTGCAATCAGATCACTGTAGATAAACATTAGTATCATCAATCTAATTTCCTTTTTTTTTATTTTTGGAAGAACTTCCGTGAGTCCATGGGTGGATTTTGTATTTTGACATAAGAAAGTCCTTCACTTGCATTACTAGGGTGTCTCGCACGTCCCCTGCTATTGGATTAGAATAGATAGCTGGCTGTATAAGGATCAAAAGGTCCATTCCCAGAGAGCCACCGAGCCTGCCCCTCGGCGACCTCCTCCTGACCACCACCACCACAGCGAAGAGCATGGTGGCAACATCCAGCTATCATCAGCAAGGCTATTCTTAAATTGCTGTCATGTTTCCGTATCACGCTCTGTCCATGACATTCTTCACTTACTTCTGTTCAAAATTGGAATGATTCCACTACATTATTATTATTAAATCACACCAGACTGGCGACGCAGGAACGGAGAAACTCCATGATGTTAACAAACCCCCACGCAACCAGCCCAACGGGTGAAAAAACAAAAGAATAAAAAAAAGAAGATCCGAGATCACAGAATAGCTCTGTGTACAGATCATTTAAAGCTGCCAATACCAACA
>LQNS02278100.1:17648146-17662905 GCA_001587735.2 Parhyale hawaiensis
TTTACTCTCGTTATCAATTTGTTTAGCTTTCAACAATTTTCTAATTATTCGACGATCGACGTCCAAAGAACGTCCGCTCAAACTCGTGTTACAATTAAGGCCCATAACCCTTTAGATGGTCCTCGGTACCTTCCGCTGGCTTAAGATTTGATATGGTCATTTTCTAAACTCCGTGTAATGGTCCCTGTTAATCATTTTTAATATTCGACCCTCAGGGAAGGTTTATATGCCGAGGGAACCTTCCATGAACAAGTTCATGTTGCCTGGGATGGACTCACAGGTGCATACGTGCGTATTCAAATAACGAAACTTCAGTTGTCATCAGCCTAAGGGAGGGAGCCCATCCATCATGGGATTATCAGATCAGTTCAGTGTAGGAAGCCAACAATTTATGTAGTACAGGAAAAGAGCATGAGACTCCCGATCTAGATATTGTTGGTCGCTCTATACAGAAGCCCAGGCAATCACTGAATATCTAGCAGGATTTTCATTGACAGACAAATATTGGCATCTGATACGGGAACCAAAAACAAAGAGATGAAACTCAATAGAAACAGATAATTTTAATGTCATTCAAGTACACAGCTGTGTAAAAATGAATCAGACAGTGTTGTGGCCATAGTACGTCCTTTTGTTTCTTTTATTTTTTACCTCTTTTCTTGACAAGCGACCATGTAGGGTTCCTTTCATAGCACCATTTCTTCGACAGCGATCGCAGTCTCACGGTAAAGGGTTACTAAGAAAGTGAGGCAAGAAGCTGGTAGAAAGGAAAAGGTAACGCCTGAATTTCGATTCAGAGGCTCCAAGCCAGCGTCTCTGTCTAATGTTCCGGACAAGTCAGGCTTCGAAGTTTTGAGATCACCAACAAGTCGCACGCACCCTAATTTTTATTAGCCGCTCACATATCTCAATTTCTTATTACACTAGCATAGCCTTTCCAGATTTGCAGTTTAACAGTGGTACTATTTCTTGAATGGTTTTATATGTATTAATTGGGGAGCTAATATCTACTTATGTACGTATGCAGGCAATATTTTATGGGCGCCTGATATATGATGACCACTGCACCCAACGACTGTAGCATCAGACAACAATCCATCTGATCTCTTGCAGGTAACATTTTCTCCTTAATATAGGCAAACAATTTATCAATGGAAGTATATATATTTTATTGAACATGATTAGGGTTACTTATTTGCTCATGGGAGAAGGCTAAACAAAATATTACTATTTTTAGTAACGTTTCTCAGTAGAAGTTTAAATTTTTTTCTATATTTTGAAACGTGTGATGATATCAGCAGAAATCCCTAAGACTCTCCTGAAATTTATTCTTACGTCTCGAAAGGATGTTCGAAATAAACCCTCAAATGATCATTTATAATTTGCTCCACTATCCGTATCCGTTACACACCAGCTACAGAAGGAGCGATGCACGTGGAAACACAGTTTTTCCCAGCAGTAAAATGCAAAAAAAAAAAAAAACATCGTGGCTTGTAGTGAAATTTTAACGCTAAACAATCAGAAAAACAGCGGAGAAACGATCTCTTGCTTCTCAGTAATCAAAACTAAGAAATAATGTGTGGTAAAGAAGTATTTATGTGATGGATGTGAGATTATTATGCGGCACCGTGAAAGTCTTCTCTCAATTAATAATTTGTGATAATAATCGAAACGACATAGCACACACACACACCATACAAACCCAACATTATATATTTACTATATATGTATACTTATATGCAATATGTAGGTGTAGATTTGTATTCTTATTCAGAAGAAGATAGTTATAGATTGTATCTTAATTGTCACGCAAAGTTGATACACAGAAATAAGCCACTTATTTGGGAGACTTCGCCAAATCTGTGGCGTTCAGATGCAAACCGATAAACGAAAATTAAATCAATTTTCAGAAATTGGACAGAGTGGAAGTTCAAGTCCTTATATCCATGAAGTGGAATGGATTTTTCATAGCCTGCATTGAAATACTGTAGCTTCCCATAGCGATCTCACTGAGTCAGATAGTAAATATTTTTGTTCATCATTCATTTAAACTTCACTTTCTGTGAGTTCACGATACATAAGAAGAATAGTTTTAAGAAAAAAACTGACAACTTGCATTGATGAAACTCTAATTCAACTAATGCATCAGAGATGATAATATCGAACTAGGGCACTCTGAGAGCGCATACCTCCGCCAGGTAAGGCAACGGTAACGCAAAATTCAAATTAGCTCTGATTCAGTGATTTTTTTTTTGTATCAACTCCAAAATCTAATCATTTGCCTTTTGATAGCATTAAAAGATTCTGCAATTTTTTGAGGATCAGTTTATAATTTCTTGAACTAGGCTGCAAACAAACATTATGACAAACGTAAGTCAAACATACAAATGAACCAACCGATCTGCACCAAAATTTAATCATTCATGTCTTTTAACATTGCTAACAATTCCTGTAAATTTCAGTAAGCTCCATTCGGAACTTTTTGAGTTAAGCTGCTAACAATCATTATGGCAAACATAAGTCAAACATACAAACGAACCCACCGTTTTGCATCGAAATTTAATCATTTATGTATTATATCAATACTAACAACTCCAGCGAGTTTCATAGAGATATATTGAAAACTTTTTGAGTTATTGTGCTAACAAGCATAAAATCAAACACAACGACAAAAGAGTCAGAACTATAAGCATGGAAAATGATGAAAGGCGGCAGATGCTGCTTTCATGCAGTGGCCAGCGGAGAGTTACTATACAGAGAGTTTGCTCCACATTGCACGTAACAGCTTAACTATCAGCCCCCTTGTCTGGCACTTTCAGTGAGTATGAGTTCATTGCGTTTTCAAAGAGGACAGCTTCATTGCCAGGGGCAGGTTCCTCGATATTTTGCAGAAATAACTTTATGTACTAAGGTTTGTTCAGTTTCTGTAGACGATACTCCAACATTCTACCCTGAAAGCATTTTACCAAACTTAATTCGTATCTAAAGAGGCTGAGTCTGAGTCATAGATATTTGAGACAAATATCTTCCAATCTAATCTAATACTAAGAATGACCGTCATGAGTTTATATATTTATATTTTATTTATTTATAGATTTCGTGTCACGCTCTTAACGAAATAGATAGGCAAAAATTAGCTTCGGGCTTCCTGATTTCAACAGTGTATTCATCTGCTTCAAGATTATGGTCATTTTGCTAAGCTTCATAGAAAACTGATAGGTGGAAAATATTCCAGGTTGCAGATGATGGCACTCGAACAGTATATCTGAATTCCAGTGTTTCTTTGACTACGTTGAAGTCCACTCGATGTAGATACATACAGCTTATTTAATTTTTTTTTTCTATCGTGATGTGTACTCTCTTCTGAGATTTACTTCATCCAAACTTCAGCTGATAAACTAATTTTGTTAATTATCGAGGCAACTGGTAAGACACTTTTTGAGCGGTCAGCAGGCGCGTAAAGACGACGATGATTTTTCGGCAGCAAATTATTTTCTCTACGTATTTTGGATTCTTCTTTCAACAGAACAAGTAAGTTTTCTTCTGAGGAAAAAAATTCCGAGTCCGAATTATACGCCACCCTTGAGTATTCTTGTATACAGAGCTCAGTATTTATTAAAAGCAATATTGACTGCGGGCAAAAAACGTCACATTTTTGTGTATCACCGAAAGAAGCTGGGTGTTGTACAGCCTTGCACGCTTATCTGTATGGTACCTTAAGCCACCGCCCCATTGGTGAGACAAGCGACGTGCAATGCGACAAATTTGTTGCAAGACAAAATTTAACGAAGGGTACAGCAGTCTGATGTTCCCACCGCTGCAACTGCGATGCCTCGCGACAGCCGTGCGCTGTTGCAACACGACTCGCGTAAAAATCGCATTGCGTCGCTTGTTGCGTTCAGTGGGGCCCCGGCCTAATTTAAGTTGGCAGATGCGCATCATCCTACACAAAGAAGTTAATAAGATCCTTACATGTATAGAAGGGAGCTCAACCGTCTGCCCTATATATGTAATAACCTGAGAAATAATAAAGTACATATCCTGTCAACACGCGGTACTACCCAGACACGGAGCTCCCTTTTATAGATGTAAAGCTCTGCCTTAATATCTTTGCGATGATGCTACAGGCAACACAAGACGGGTCTTCACAAATTCTTCGCTGTCATTATTGACAGCGCGGGCACTCTAGTGTTTAATACTTGAGGTCTCTTGTGAAAACGCAAGCAAGGCGAGGGAACAAAAATCATATTCTTGTGTAGCTTATGGAATTTGTACAGTAGCGAATTTTCATTCTTCATTGATGCCCCGACCCGTATCTTTGTTCCTTAGGAGAAAATTAGACCAGGTTGGAGACTAGGTGTGGTCCTATTGTCAATTACCGCTGAAAACTTATAAATATAAAATAGACTAGGTTACAGATGATGGCAAACGAATTTTAATCGACGAAAGTTGAAATCCAAACAAAGAAGACAACAAAATCTGCTCTTAGCTCTGCCGTTGAGTTTAATTTGTATTCCTTTCTCCAAACATAAAATCTATATTTGCTCACTGTACAACGAATAACTTCAGTAGGGGCTCAGCGAAGTGCAGGCAAATCGATGATGGGCAGGAGACCCCAAAACTATTTTTTTCTAGCTTACTTTTCCCTTTGCTAGAGTGAGTAATTTTCGCTTCAAAACACGACTTTCGATGCAGTGAAGGTGTATAATGCGGTAGGCGGGATACGTGACGGGGAGTTTAATCAAATTTAGTAATGCCTCACGTACTGCTTGCTAATTTAAGCTCATACGTTTTCTATGTCATCCTAGATGAGGAACAATAATGCTGCGTAGATGAATTGAATGGAAGACCACTTACAGTATCACTTATGAGAATTTGAGTTGGCCGTTGAAGTGAATCCTTCAGAAGTATTCCAAGAATAAAGATTTTAGATATTCCCGTTACCAAGCATTTACTGCGTTTACTGGTGTGAGACGCAACCAGTAAGCTTCTTACAGACAACGAACCCAGACTTTTTCATAACTTAGCTTGCATTGATTGCTAAGTCTGGTGCGTCTCTTAACGTAATGTAAGAGTGAGTACTGACTCTAAAAGCAGAGCGAGTACATTTCTAGAATTTTGTTTTCTAGCACTCAGCCCTAGTTACCATCTGTAATTATATTTCTGTGATGGAAGTGCTTCAGAAGTGTGAGGACGCAATGGCTTTCGCCAAATCAGATGGGGAAGCTGTGCACCCAGGTGCTGGCATTTCGGATAACTCCGACTCGGAGGCGGAGCTGAACATTACGACCAGCCGCTCTCTTCGAGCTGAAATGGAAAATGTTAAAGCGATGATTTCACTTCTGAAAGCTATGAGCTAAAGAAGAGGATGCCCGGTAGACCTACAAAAAATCGAGTACCTGAATGTTCTGCTTCTACTCCTAACCCCATGAACTCTGGCCCCTATCCAGATGGCTTTGCTTTGAAAATTATAGAGTGTTTAGAAATTATGCATGACAGCACTCTCAACTTGATGACAAAAGTAGAAAAAATTGAAAGTGAGAATACACTACTGAAAAAACAACTTGCAGACATGACTCAAACTAGAACCTTTGCCGAAGTAGTAGCTACCACTTCTACAAGCAACGAGGAACAGTCCAGTGCCCATCATGTGTCAAGGAGGGCCACTCCGGATGTCAATGCCAGCGTCGACCAGTTGGAACAGGATGCACAAGCTTGCGTACTGAAGATTCAGGGAGTCAAGACCCAACCGATTGTTGCTGGACTTCGGCAAAGAACAAGCCGGGGGTCATTGGATGGCAAAAGTCTATTAGTTGCAGAGCTAAATAAGCTTGGTGCTGATATGGTTTGTCGCCAGGAGATAGTCGAAATATCAGCTGTTGGAAGAGATGAGCCACAGCTCAAGGTCGGCTTCTCTTTGCGTGATATAAGGAAACATGTACTTCGTGCCTTTAAACGGAAAGAAACCCGAAATCCTCTATGCTGACGAATATCTGACTAAAGCAAGAGCTAATTTGATGTATCAACTAAGAAAATTAAAATAGGAATCCAGGATGTTAAGTTAACGTACACATTCAACGGTATCCCCTACGTGAAGGTCCAGCAGCCGAGTGACGGAAGACCGATGTCGATTCTGAGCGATCAGGATCTAGCTAGGCTTAAGGATCAGCTGAATGGGGCCTCGCAGTAATGGGTGACGTACCAGTCTTCCGGTTTGTTGATGATGCTGTGCAGGATATTCCTGACTGTGAGTGCAAATCCTACACTTATGATGCTTTTACTCTTCTTAGAGCTCCTACTAATGCACTAAGCATAATTAATTTGAACATACGTAGCATACATAGGAATTTTTCTCTGTTACAGGCATTCTTATCAAACTGTGGTATACTATTTGATGTCATTTTGTTGACTGAGACCTGGCTAACGGCTCAAAGCGATCATGGGTTTAATGTTCCTGACTATGATAAATTTTGCCAATATAGAAACCAATATGGTGGAGGCATATGCGTATTCATTAAGAAGTCTTGGCAGGTTGAGAGGTTGGACGATTTATCGTTTGTAATTAATGTTGTTGAAGTACTCACATTGTCTATCAGCGGCAGTTCAACAAAGTTTATTGTATCGTGTTTTTATAGTCTTCCAATGTCTAGCATCGCATTGTGTAATGAGTTCTTGAATGATAACTTCTTGCCTAGAATATCGAGAGATGTGCCATCATTGCTGGCTGGCGATTTCAACGTCAACTTATTTCATCCCTTAAGATCACAACACATAATGGAATTTTTACATACAATGGGAGGTTGCGCCTACTTCCCGGTCACTACAGATCCAACAAGGTATTCCCCAGAAAATACAGTAACAAAATACTCTTTGATTAAACATATTTGGGTGAACAGACCTTTTGCTGGCATTGAAAAAGCAGGCGTGGTGGATTGCGACTTGACTGACCATCTCCTGGCATTTGTAGTGTTTAAGCTTGTTTCAGACGAGGCACTGACTCGATGTAGATATCGAAGATTTGGAAATGTGCGGAGTGCTAGGGAGTTTACTAATCATATTAGAAACATAAACTTTCCTAACGAGTGTGATGGCGATCCAAGCGTTGCTCTCACGACATTGTTGAGTGATGTGTATAACTCGTACCATGCTGCGTTTCCACTTAAGATGCGCCGAAATAGAGGTCGTACTGTAGTTACACCATGGATGATAAGAGAGCTAAAAACGCTAATTAGCAAGAAACATCGTCTTTTGTATATGTACCGCCATAATATTATAAGAAAAGCTTCGTATGCGTCCTATCGCAATGTACTTAACGCTGTGATCCGAATACAGAAGTGGCTCTTCCATCATAGGCAGTTGTCTGGGGTTTCAGATGTTCAAGAAAAATTTGGAAAGTTATGAATGAATGGCTTGGTCGTATGAGTGGGACCACTCTCGATAGTATCAGGGCCGATAGTGGAATGATTTCTGGTGTGTTACTGGCGAATCGCTTTAATGATCATTTCACCTCGATTGCACGAAACCTTATGACAGACAGCCCAAATAATATTCATTTTTAAGATGTTCTTAGGCCGTATGTAGAGGAAGATGCAGAGCTTAACCCCATTACCCCCGATGAAATGAGCCTCATTGTTACAAAACTTGAGAGAAGCGATATCATTAAAATGAAGTTCAACTTTCTCACCTGAAAATGATACTGTCAATCATTCAAAATTACCTATGTTCTATATTTAATAAATGCCTTGCTCTTGGTGTGTATCCTAATGTGCTCCAAATCGCTAGAGTTGTACCCATTTCCAAAGCAGGAGATCCTAATAGCTTTGGTAATTACAGACCGATATCGACGCTCTTAATTTTTAACAAAATATTTGAGAGTCTTATACACTCGAGATTGTTGTCCCATATTGACGTAAGTAATGCGCTAACCAAAAATCAGTATTGTTTCAGAAGGGGTAGAAATACAACGCAGGCTGTATTTCATTTAATAGACGAAATTCTGCCAGCCTTCTCGGACGAAACATACACGGCATGCTTATTTCTCGATCTGAAAAAAGCCTTTGATACCGTCGATCATGAGGTACTATTTCATAAGCTGCGGCATTACGGTATAAGGGGAACTGCATTGAGTCTGGTCAGGAGCTATCTAACTTCCGGTAAGCAGTATGTATTTTGTAATGGGTTTGTCTCGAATAACCGTGCTATTGACGTTGGAGTACCCCAAGGTTCGGTTTTGGGACCATTTTTTTTTTTTTTTTTTTGCTGTACATCAATGATATCGATGAACTATCTTCAGCAAAGTGCATTTTATTCGCAGACACGGTTTTCCACGTTAATAATGTTTGTTTGCAGCAATTGGAGCAGCGTCTCAACATCCTAATAGCCGACTGGCTAAGTGGTTGAATTGGAATAGACTCCCTCCCAATGGGGATAAGACTAAACTTATGCTTTTCACATTCCGCTCCCATTATATCCTGCCCGAAATCTTTTTTTCTGGATGTAAGTTAGAATGGGTTGTTTCCATCAAATATCTTAAAATTGAAATTGACCAGCAACTTAGTTACTCAAGCCACATTTCTGAATTATGCAATAAAGTTTATAAAGGTAAAGGAGCGATCTATGCTGTACGTAAGTGTTTGACACGAAGGACCCTTATGCTTCTATACTACGCCTTAATATATCCCCATCTAATCCAAGGCATTATACTCTGGGGAAGATCGTCAACTCACAGGTTGAGACCGCTTTAAGTGGCAAACAATGACGTTTTAAGAGTAATCCTTAATGTTAAGCGGGACCATAATGGTATACCTAGAATGTCTGTAAATTCGATGTATAGAAAGCTAGGATTATTGAAACTAGAGGATGTATATGGCTATTTTTAATGCAATTCCTAAGTAATGCAATGTATTCGAACACAGAGCAATTTGAGGAATATTTTCAGCACCTTCTGCCTGCGCATAATTATAATACTAGGGATCAGAGGTTCAATTTGCCATATGCCAGACTGAAAGTTCAAAGGCGATTCACAATATATCAAAGTGTGAAAATATATAATCGCTTACCGGAATATATCATTGAACCGATTGCGGACCAAACATTCAAACACAATAAACAACATGTATTGTCAAATTATGAGCATCTGATGTCTGATGTAGCTCGTTACTAAAGACTTACGTTGAGGCTTTGTAAAGACTATTACCTTGTATAAGTATAAATGGCTAGGTTCAAAGTGAATACATTTTTAACGTAATGACAAAAATCCTGCTATCTACTATGTAGTTCATTGTGCAGAACGAAGCTGGTCACGCTGGTGGCAAATAGATTTGACCAACATTGAAAGACGGTTCGTATATGATGTATGAATTTAGTATTAAATTCTTATATTTTTAGATGGCACTTTTGTCTTAATTGTATTATGGTATCGTGTTACTTTATAAGTAAATTAACGCATCGTATTCTTGCCCTATAAGTGTGTACACTTTGAGTTGGGCACGTTCTTTTGTTCTAGAATTTGATGTTTTTGTCTATGCTGTAATTTGAGAACAATAAAGTGTTAAAGTGTTAAAAGTACGTTAAATGAAGAGGGGTCTTCACAAATTCCTCGCTGTCATTCCCGACGGCGCGGGTACTCTAGTTTTAAACATACGAATGGCTTCAACTTTGTTCGAAAATTCAAGTTGCCATCAAAATTATTTCGGCTAAAATGGAAAACTGGAGAATTTTTTATTAGACTGCAAAAAACAGAATCAGAGGAAATACAGCGGGTTTTATGGTTGATTTCATCATTTGGAAATAGAGGAATACTAGCTGTACCCATGAAAATATCATGGTCTGACGCGGCCTTTCAGGTTGAACCCCTAGAAATTCTACAGTAATGAACAAATATTATCAAGTTTTATAGTACACTAAACTGCCCGTGACCCACTGGATCGTTATCACGATTTTTTTTCCTTTCACAAGGGTCAAGTGTTATTTACCTGGCCATAGACAATGTTCAATTTGTCGCAGCTCACTCCTGGCCGTGTAGGTCACCATCACCAGCTCCTTTGCTTCGAAAGCTATATTCAACACTGCCTGTCCGCAGTGTATTGTCCAATTGTATGGACCGTATCCCCTTCAAATTTAACGTGCACGTTCATGCAGCCGAGCTCGACTTCATCTTATTATATCATTAAAACTCTACGCCCGGGCCGCCACGGACAGGTAGTACAACCCAAATGAAGCGATTAATTTCACCTTTGTTCGAAAATGCAAGTTGCCATCAAATTTATTCCGGCTAAAATGGAAAACTAGAAACATCTTCCGTATCATGGATACAACCGAACTATATATCTAATTTCCTGCTATCTGTTACTGATATGAAGAGTGTAGCACACGAAGGAACGTAGGAACAACGCTATTAATTACCTCCGCCAAGGAGGTTATGTTTTCGTCTTGTTTGTCTGTCTGCCACCAGGATAACTCGAAAAGTTATGAACCGATTTGGATGAAATTTACAGGGATTGTTAGGTATGTTAGGAGGAACAGATGAGTAACTTTTTGTGAAGATATGTCCATCCGTTTGTTTCTTTGTCTGCGTCATATTTCTCGATGCCATAACTCAAGAAGTTATAAATGGATTTTGATGAAATTAACATGAGTTGTTAGGTATATAACAAAAAGTAGATTACCAAATTTTGGTAATGGTCCGTTGGTTCGTTCGTTTGTCACTGTTTTTAATTTTATGCTTGTTAGCGCAATAACTAAAAAAATAATGAATATATCTTCATGAAATTTATAGGAGTTGTTAATAATGGTAAAAGACATAGATGATCAAATTTTGATGCAGATCGGTTGTTTCGTTTGTATGTTTGACTCATATTTGTCATAACGTTTGTTAACAGTATAAGTAAAAAAGTTGTGAACGGATCTTCGAAAAACTTGAACAAGCTGTTATTAATATAAAAAGGCACAAATGATTAGATTTTGGAGTTATGCAAAGAAAATTATGGTTACAGAGCCAATTTGAATTTTTACTACCGTTGGCTCACTTGGCGGGGGTATGCTCTCTCAGAGTGCTCTAGTATTATAGATAGTTTCGCAACCGTAAAAATTTACATAACGAAGTGAATGACATGGATTTCCCGAAACTTGTAGGAATTCTAGAGAACTGCAGTTTCATTCTTCATTTTGGCTTGGATCTGTATTTGGGTAGGTTTTATCGTCTTTACAAAGTGGATGATCGGTGTGAGATGACTTCAAAATGGAACATGGTGTTCCCAAGCCCGTATCATAGATGCGGTATTTTCTCCGTGTATAATACTGAACGCATAACCCGCAGACGGATAAACAAGCAAATGGACAGAAATACAAGATGAAAAATAATGTAGTTAGGCATCGAAAAACCATAACAATAATAATAATGTTGCTTTTGAACTGTTAACATTAACAGACATTCACTTAAAAATAAATATATATATATAGAGAGAGAGATTGTGCATCTCCACTGTGCATGCTTGTGGACGAGGCTCAGTTGTTGATACTGCGCTCAACTACACTGGCTGTTTAATATTAGATTGCTGTAAAAAAAAAGGCGAAATACATATGTGCCCAGCATTACATTTCTCCCCTTTAAGTGCTGCTGAATCTTAAGCGTAATATCATTACAAAATTACGATTGACAGGATCCTTGTCCATATCTCATCCTAGGAAAGAGTTTATCATAACTAAACGGGAAAGTCTGTTCGCCTGTAAGTTATTCTACACCTACATAGTTTGTCCTATCGAGGATATCACCTACCTCCTATGTTCTCTATAATTATTCCTGATGTTCGATTATTACGCGGCAATGTGCTATCCACAACTTCTGGAGATACATCAAGAAGAAAAAAATATAACTAAGTTACACTAAAATTATCTAGATGGATCTCATTTGCTACCGTCGCCTTCAAACTAGTCGTCTTGGTAAAGTGTGCAACGACCCCAATTCGTTTACTATGCACTGAAAGATCTCTGGAATATATTTAATAAGGACTTTTCATGTTGAATTTTATGTCCAGAAAATAACACGGTGCCAGGTAGGTTGAATACGTTGAAGAAAGTAGCTTACGGCTGATAAACACCATGTGTGGGGTAATATGACCGTTAATAAGTCCCATGTTCAATTCGTCAGACAAAATTCTCTTCCACGGTCTATACGACAACCCCAGAATACTGCAAATCGGTGTACGTTCTTTCAGGAGAGTATTCTGGAGAGCACAGATATTTATTAGGCCTAATGCCGGTTGACACTGAATCCTGAGTCGGGATCACTACCAAACTATGTTATTCCATAAAAAGAGCCCAGTCGTAACATCCGACGGAACACGGGAGCAAGCGGGGCTGCAAGCACACCAGCCACCCTCTGAAGAAAGAGATGAAACATACCGGTACCCGATGGATCAGTGCCCCCATAAGGGTCCAGGTCAAAAAGAAGGCGGTGCACTTCAGAAGATCTGAAAGAAAAACCGGGGAGCCTCGGCTCTGGATCACTCGCTAAAGGAATGTTCCGGGTGTGCTTCCCATCAAAGTAGCGACAAGATCACCACCTGTACCAATTAAAGGGGGCTGGGCAGAAGAGCTCACACCAAGCACAGTGCTCTTCAAGGTGGACCACCACTTACGCGCGCTAACAGACGAAGCTAACAACTCCCTGGACCTCAAATTATGCTCCCTTTCAGCTGCCTCATAAGTAGCACCAACCCGACGCTGCAGTTCCCTCAATCGGTGAAAGTCAACAGCAGACCGGCCAGTACGCGAACGGGCAAATGCTTCCTACTTTAATTGGTGCGCCCTCATACAGCCATCATCAAACCAAGGCTCTTTGCCTGTCTTGACCGTAATGAAGCGGGAAGGGACATGGGCGCGCACTGTGTCAGAGAAAAGCCGATCCACAGTAGACCCAGGACTAGGAGATTTCTCAAAATATTCCAAGGTAGCGCAAGGATGGCGCCAGAGACGGCGTCTCAATTCTTTTTGGACTTCAAAAATATTTCACGCCTAACAGTGACTCTGAGGACCCGCTGACGGACTTGCAGCATCACAGAGAGGGCACCATGGTCCGAGGAACCAATGGGAGACGACTCTGACACTCCAACCAAATCAGGAACATCAGTGCACAGAAGATCAAGAACACCTCTAATCAAATGGGTGGGTCCCTCAACCATCTGCTCACACTTGCGAAATGGAAGGCTGCATGGCCTTGGCAATCGATCCTCCTACAGCCTAACCATTCCACATGGTGACAATTAAAATCGCCCATAACGACAAAAGCAGAACGCCTATCCGATGACTGAATTCTAGCCATCGCATTTAAGAGACAGTCAAAGACCCAGTCATCAGCAGATGGGCTGCAATAGGCTAAAAACAAATAAAAGTTCCTGAATGAGTCACAGGATTGCAGCACCATCAGCTCACAACATGGACACTCATATTCATTCTGCCTAGACACAACAATCTTTCGAACGTAAGCAGCCATAACACTAAATCCTTAGCATGAGTCCCGTAACCACAGCACTGGCTTCTCAGAGTTCGGGACCATCAGCTCAGAAATATGATGATGGCTTGAGACAAGCGTCTCCAAACATAGCACCAGATCATGATTGGAAGAGCTACGGCGAGCTCAGCCAAATTACCATAGAGATCCTGAACTTTAGTGCATAATATGCGGCAGGAGCGAGACCCAGAACCACAATAACCGGAGCTCATTTCTACGTCCGGATAGCGAATTATCAGGCACGTAAAACACAATAATTAAACAGACTCCATATGCAAGGACATCATAAAAAATTCCAAAACAAAACATATCGACAGTCATGATTGCTACGAAAGCGGCTAGCTATCCAAGCGCTCCAGATCAGACCCTGCCATCACCAGTAAGGGCTTTGGACGTGAAGAGGAAGAAGAGAAAGGAAGGGAATAGAGCATCAGGTAGTAAAGGTAAAGGTAAAGTCAACTTAGACCACACCCTCACCTGGGAAACCCCCATGCACGGGTTTGTGCTGCGGGTATAGGCCCACTGGCCCCAGATGAGCAAGTGTAGTCGCAGTCGCCCTCGGGTCACGAACTATGGCGCCTATTTGACGGAAGGAACAAATGACCCCCCTCATCTCTGAGGAAGGTAGTTCCGCCACGGCGCCGTGCATGCACACACAACTGCCGAGTCAGCACACCAAGATCTGCAAAGAGCTCGTGTGCCTCACGGGGCATCGAACGAGCGATACAAGGTGTCAGAGCTGAGAACGGAAGCATGCAGCTACCGTGGCGGCAAGAGTACTACCTGAAGGAAGAGAGAGAAATGAGCATACTGCGGAAGACTGAGTATCCAGCTATGGTACCAGCCTAGCCTGTTCACATCCTCTCAAAATCCCCTTCTCAGCAGGAACTGCAGCCAGCTGCAATATCCCCTGCCGAAAAGGCACTTGGGACTCTTGGCATTGTGAGGCCCAAATATATTGGGGCAGGCTAAGGGCCCGCCAGAATATACCGCAAAGGCTAAGATCCAACAGTAGCCCGAATGCACCGGAGAAAGGGTAGAGCGGGAAAGATCTGTAGAGAAAAGACTGCTCCGCTTTCAGAGGAGGCCATTAATTGTAACTAGCTGCATATATAACTAACTAGTGGACCCGTGCGTGAAGAATTCACGCAATAACCTATACGTTTGCCTAATGCCTCTAGGCCGGTGCGGAATCTCATCTTCTCTTATTTGCTTCTTAATTTTCTTCTTTTCTTCATTGATCCTTTGT
>LQNS02278100.1:17700617-17713686 GCA_001587735.2 Parhyale hawaiensis
ATTTTCCCTCCATGACTGTACATGTTCAGTTTCTCCCCGCCCTATATAACGACTACAGCTGTACCACTCGTCACTACCATGGCTGACGCTTTTTCCTCCGACTGCACTCGCCCGATTCACCACCACACCGACCACTACCACACCGACCACTACCACCACACCGACCACTACCACCACCACACCGACCACTACCACCACCACCACACCGACCACTACCACCACACCGACCACAACCACCACCACCACGCCGACCACAACCACCACCACCACACCGACCACAACCACCACACCGACCACTACCACCACACTGACCACAACCACCACCACCACACCGACCACTTCCACCACACCTACCACTATCACCACTACCACAAGCCCACCTGACGTGCCCCTGATCGCGACGAGCAGCAGTGGAGGCTGCATATTCTCGGCCGGAGACGCTGCAGACAAGTACCTCTTCCAGAACCCAAACTATCCAGGACGATACGGTCCCCTGTCTTCCTGCAGCCTCGACGTGTATACGGTACCCGTGTAAAAATAAACTCTGGTATTACGATTTATATGAAGCTACAATTGTACTTGGAAAGTTAGGAAAAATTCTGAAGATAACTGAGATAAAATTCTGGCACAACTTGGAAAATAATAGCCATAACATTATTAAATTCATGGCAGAGATTATTATTTTACATTAGATGCACCTATGTAATTATAGCAAACCATAACGCAAAACCCAAACTACTGTGTCAGCCTTGGTGCCGTGAAGCAGATACATTGATTTCAAACAACGTTTTCTCTAAGGCAATTTCTGGTTTAATTTGTCTCAAAGGATTGTTTTGACCAAGAAGGCTTGATTAATAGAAGGAGATACCAGCGTCTACGAAGACCGAAAGCTGAACTTTCCGCCAAGGCTGCCTCGCTACACATACGAGCGGATGCACTCGTCATTAATATCAACGTATTAGCTCATTCAGTTTTTCGAATGTGTTACTGTTCCCTAGACATAGTAGAGAAGTGCACTGTTTTCTACGTTTATTTCACTCCAGACTTGAACTAATATCCGCAACTAGCCTAGTGACACTTGCCAAGGGAACCGATTTGACGGTCAATATTTTACTAACTCTTTGTGGCGTGCACGAAGTTGTGCCCACAATGGCGCTGTAAAACGTTCGGACGAGTGGATGAGTAAACGGTTGGGTGGTACGTTTTTCGACTTTCTCGATTTTTCTTGGTGGCTAGTTCGGAGAAGTTGTAAAATGGTGAGATTACAATTTTTTTCCTAGAAGAATATCTTCCACTGCCAAAGACCCTTGAAGTAGGGAAAAAGTGTTCTTAGAGGCGATTTTTTTTTTTATTTACTAAAAACACATCAGACCAACACGCAGGCGAAGTTATAGCCAGCCAGCGCAAGGCTAAGTGGGTAGAAAAGGGGGGTGGAGGAGGGCGGGCCTCTCATCAGAGGAGAGAAGAGGCACGCCCTCATCTATCCCCCAATTCTACCCCCATAGCATTTGCGTATAGCTACTGTTTAGTGAATAAAAAAATGAAAAACAAATCGCCCTCATGAGCACTTTCTTCCAAATTCAAGGGAATTGAGGCGGTGGATGATATCCATGTGGGAAAAAATGATTTTAAGACAACTTTCTCCTTCCCATTTGGCAACTTTTCGGCACTAGCCACTAAGGAAAATAAAAAAAGTTGAAAAACACCCCACTCAAGTGAACAGGTTGACATGAATGGCGTCTGAGCTCTGCTTAAGGTTAGGAGACTCTAATAAGTGGGAAACAATCAGCTTCGGATGAACAACAACAGTTAAAAAAAAGAAAAAAAAAAAGTCCGTTGCGAGTTCGGGGTAATTAATCTGACTGTTTTCCCATCATCTATCAAACCTCCTTGAGTTGCAAACATCGCTAGTTCTGTGCCAGTGCCAGCCTTTAAGCCCCACACCAAAGGATGTTGTTGCAAGGGAAAAGAAAGTTTGGTTTTCAGTTGTTTCAAATCAAAGTTTATTAATTCTGTGCTATTTGTGTCCTTATTTTTATCATTCTTAATGAAGGGGAGAAGGGGATGGTTGGTTTGGTGTTTTAGAGTAATTTTCATATTATTAATTCTGCTCTAACTCAATTTCTAAACGGCTAAGAAATCTTTAGGTACTCGCGAAAATAACTGCTTGAGAAGTTAAGAAACTTTTGGATAAGGGCTTCAGGGTTAAACTAGACTACCCGTGACCCGCTGGGTCACCAGTACCATCTTCTCTGCATTCGCAGAAAAAAGGCATAAAATAAGTTTTTTAGCTAGTGATGGACCATACGATACTTGACTAAACACTTATAAATCTTCAGCGCCCGAATTTCGTCCTGTCTCATACCATAATTCTGTCCACGGTGACACACACGCAAGCAAACACGGAAACAAGCAAGAATATTTATCAGAGTATTATAAGTATACTATAGACGTGGCCTGTAACCCGTTGGGTTACCACCACCGCCTTCTTTGCTTTTGTAAAAACAGGTATTGTTCAGCTAGTCATGGAACTCACACAATTTCACTGTCCACTCTACTGATCACCATCACCTGTTTTTATGCTTCTCATAGGAGAAGCACTCTGTGAGAAGCTTCTACCTGGGAGCAGGGGATATATATGTGCCTTATGTAATCCAATTGTGTTTCCCTTGTCGCTTTTAAATTAACGTTCACGCATCAGCAGCTGAACTCAGTTTCATCTTCCGTACAACGGATATTGCCTGTGTGCCGGCTGTGATTTTTCTCCCCTCGTTTTTTCTATCTTTTTTTTCGTCTTCCATTTTTTCCCTTATTGTTTTCCCTGTCCTCTACATCCTACTAACATAATGGTATTAGCTCATAGAGGACCGGGACATAAGTTTCGGTGACTCTTTAGGAATAAGCCTCTTAGTTCGTCTGCTGCCGCCAATCTAATCCAAATTGTATCTCCGTCGAACATTTTCCCTATCCTAGAACGAAGAACCTATATGCAAACAAACAAGCAAATAAATAAAAAAGTAAATTAACAAGTAAGATTCACAGACTTTTAGTGTTATATAGAATTCACCCCTCACCTACAGGAAAGACCGAGGTACCTGGTTGTGACGGCTGTGGAACGCAGTATGTGGTTTTGGGACTCCTTAAGAATGTCCTCCGCCGCTGGCGCCCGATACACGTAAGGCTTGGTTGGGTCAAGACATATTAGACGAGAGTACCTCGGGCTAGGGTATAGTAGTAGATCAACTTAAGATAGGGTAAACTAGGTTAAATTAAATCATATCACGTTGTGTTTGCTCAGGTTGGATTAGGTTATGTAGAATTAGTCACTGACAATTTCTGTTGATTACTTTCCTCTTTACAAGACTAAAGTGTTCCAGTGTGATTTAGTGTACTGATACGCTCCAAAAGAGCCACTTGAACTCTGCAAGACCATTCAACTCTAGATTAATTATAAATACATATATGGTATTCAGCGAATGTGGCATATTTTGTTTGTCATACGTGTACAGTCATAGATAACACTGTACTCAGCGGCTTGTTCCCAATCTAATCATAAGTATATACGGCTGATGCTCAGTAAAATGTCGATAAAATACATCCTAACAAGCATAGCGGTCTCAACCAGACCACCAACTGTTCACGGTAATGCAAGGAATGAATTTATTAGCAGGAAGCTCAAATTCATAGGTACAGGACATTGGTAGGGGGCGGAATTACTAATCAGTTATAACTCGTTCCAGTAATAAAAAATTCAAAGCTAATCGCTCATCATTGACTTCTGCTCACGAATTAGTGTTCCTCGCTCCAACACAGACAGCATGCTGATCGCTTGTGTGAAGTTCCAGTGATATTCAATAGGAAAGATGATATTTAAGTTTCATCTATTAGCCGCGGGCCATATATTTGACGTTCCTAAGTGGGGCGTCAAATACATTGAAGTTAAAGCATATACCTACCTATGCCGGTTCCGGTATAGTATGTACCAACCTACCTCATAGTAAATGTTAGTTTAGCACATTACTCTAGTTTACAATAGGTTCAGCTAGACTAGGCACCTAAATAACAAATTTACTCACGTTGTAGTAAAGTCCCCTGCTGTCAAGGCACCCATTTGCCGTATAAGCTGCACTGCTTCTCACGTTTTATTCCATGACCATATTTTAGAAATATTTTCAGTAAAGATTCAGTAACGTAGTGAGCTTAGTTGTAGAGAAGGAACCTACCATGAACAATATTCCCATAAATTTTACAAGGCTTCATGTTGTACATAATTATATCGAAGTTATATGAATCTATGTGCTGTGTTTCGTTTCTAATGTGGCTGACTTAATTGTAGGTGTGAAAATGCGTGAAGGAATTGACCTTTGTCAGCTGAGGGGAAGGCACAGGTTATCCACAGCGTTGCTAATGGTATTCCTGTAGTGGTTATAACCCCTACAGTCGCTAAAGAACAGCATCACTAATGATAACAAAGAGAGAGGGATGAGAAGAACTCTTCCAAAGAGACACCTATTTTATGTAGGCAGGTAAACCATCCTGCAGCGTCTGCAGTGCTGCAATATTTGGATGTGCTGCATGGGCTTCGGCTGATATCTACAGACACGCAATGAAGTCTACTGTTTCCCTCGACATTAACTCCCCTGAATAGCTCTGGTCTAACTTAAAAAAAAAACACAGGCTTAATAGGGAGGTTCCTAGTCTGTTTGGAGGGAAACCTTGTGGTAAAAGAACAGAAGAGTCGCTGGGTCCATAACTACTGCTCAGATTAGTCGATTACTCGATTCCATGAACAAAATACTAGTTGATGCGATTTCCAAGCGTGGAAGCTGCGTCGGCAAAGAATTCACCCACTTCCTTATAGTGAACTTTCCTATCATGTATTTTACTGATTTTGCTTTGCTTTGGTTTCCAAAAATTCATTGCATGATTTTTCAAGCAATACAAGGTGGTTTATTACCTACGCCAAGGAGGTTATGTTTTCATCGTGATTGTCCGACTGTTTGTCTGTCACCAAGATAACTTAGAAAGTTATGAACCGATTTGGACGAAATTTACAGAGATTGTTAGGTATGCTAGGAGAAACAGATGATTAACTTTTGGTGAAGATCCGCCAATCCGTTTGTTTGTTTGTCTGCCTCATTTTTCTCATATAACTCAAAAAGTTATGATGAATTTTTATGAAATTAACATGAGTTGTTAGGTATATAACAAAGTGTAAATGACCAAATTTTGGTGACGATTTGTTTTCTCATTCGTGTGTCACCTTTTTTAATTTTATGCTAGTTTGCACAATAACTCACTAAATAATCAATGGATCTTTATGAAATTTATAGGGCTTCTTAGTGATGTTGAAAGACATAAATGATTGAATTTTGATGCAGATAGGTTTGTTCGTTTGTATGTTTGACTCATGTTCGTCATAACGTCTGCTAGCAGTATAACTCAAAAAGTTATGAACGGATCTTCAAGAAAATTGCACAAGCTTTTATTACTGTCAAAAGACACAAATGAGTAGATTTTGCAGTTTATCCAAAGAAAATTATGGTTTCAGAGCAAATTTGAATTTTTTGCTACCGTTGCCTCGCTTGGCGGAGGTATGCGCTCTCAGAGTGCTCTAGTTTGCTTATATTTTTAGCAGTGGTTATGAAGCATGATAAATTAGAAAATTAAGCAAACCCCTCCCTCCCTGCTGTAACTCTACATAAAAATTATATTGCATCAATCGTCTCAATATTTAAAGGAATGATACACCTACTTGAAACCTTCTTTGCATTGAAGCTCGCTTCGATACCGCATCGCATACTGAAAATTTTTCTACAAATTGCCTTGCAATAGAGCGTGAGGCATAATTTATAATTCACTCATATAGTGTATATATATATATATATATATCAATAATATTTATAAACTTCTCTGTGCTCATAACCTACAGGATCAGTTCAGCAAACCGCCCCTACACCATCCTCTCTTCTACGAGCACGATTTCCTTTCGGTCGTTTCTGTTCAGCTCAGGAAAGTTTTCCCTGGAAATTGAGGTTAAAAAGTCGGACTGTCATCAGGTACGCTTCTCTCTCCGGGAACTTGGAATGTGTTAAGCCAGTTTCAGTCGAGAGGCTGGCAGGCTGAATATATTTTTGGATCCAAAATGGGTTAGGCCTACACGCTCAAAATTTTCGGTTAGGCCTACACGCTCAAGATTTTGGGTTAGGCCTACAAGCTCAAAATTTTGGGTTAGACCTACACGCTCAAAATTTTTACACTGACTACCGCTTCCATCAACGTTAACAGCTTGACTGTTTTCTTGCTTTCATGAGTGATTCTAATAATAGAGTAACAATTCCAACTATTGTTTGTATATTGCCAACCAAATGAACACAGAGAAATCTCGTATTAATGAATCTGTTTCGTAGAAACGCTTTTGATAGCGAGGATCAAATTAATAACGTTTTCTTACTTAACTTACAGCAATACATGGAATTTTAGCTCATAGACAAGGACTTTAAAACGTCTCTAGTAGTATTATTCGGCGTATTGGGTTATTTGACACATTGTTGCCCAATAGTCATGACACTTGGTGATTAATTAAATGCTCCTAATTGTTTTATTTTTTCCAGGTGAAATTGGAACTTTCATTATGCATTCGTTCTGATTAGCACTGCAAAGCAAAATAAACAGATCGCTCGAAAATGTCCGCAACCAAAGCCATGAGGCGAATCTTATGGCCTTTTCTGAGCTCTTGCAAGCTTACAATAGGGTCGTCGATGTCTTAAGGGACCTCCAGGTGTCCATGTCGATCGTCATGATGGTCAATGGTTGATCAGAGCCGATCAGAGCTTAGGAAACCAAGTCAAAAATGGAAGGCCAAAGTCTGTGATGACGATAGCTAGCATCAAGAAGGCCAAACATTTCATCAACAAGAACCCGAAGACTACGATTTCGAAGGTTTCAAGGACCCTGAGGATCAGCCATCAGACATACCATAGAACTCTCAAGAAAGAAAGAAATAACTTATATTGTTCTCATATGGTACTGTGTCCAATAAGATCAGGGCACAGCACCTGAGATTTTCATTAATAAAACTAACTTAAGAATAATAGTAAACACTAGTATCAGAGAGTTATACATAATTATGGTCTGCTGAGAGTCTCTGGCACAATGCCCACGCATTATGAATGAAATGATAAGAGAAATGTTGGCTATACAGTCTTAAAGCATAATAGTTTTGTTTGTGGGAGTATGAAGAACCGTCGGCAAAAACCGACTGACTAAAAAAAAAAAAGAGTCGAGAGATTTTTTTTCTTTCATTGAGAGCACGAATGGTCGCGTGCAGAAAACAGTCGGCTAAGGCAAGGTGAAGCGATTTAGTTAACACTTGTTAACACGATTACAGGACTTCAGAATAGTAAGGAAAGTGGGATGCGATATTTAGGAGATATAGGCCAGCTAGCCCGTTTCAAGAGTGAAAGAGGAACGGACATGTATTACAAGAAATAAAAATAAAATCTAAAGACAATGCAGTTCGAATTACAGTGCACATTATATGATAAGAAAAGAGAAAATGTAGAACTAAAACTAGACATATATACTGTGTGACATAAGAAAAGAAAGAAAAAAAGCGTCAACAATAGTCAGATTTTGACTTGTCAAAGAGCTTGAAGATTACAGACGTGCCGAATGATGGTAAGAGTGCAGAGAGAAGGTTGGAGCGTATGAGGGCCTTGAAGAACTGAATAAAGAACTCAACTAACTTCAAGAACGTGCCAATTTTCACAGGCGAGAAGCGATTCGTCATGGACTCCGTGGTCAACTGGCAAACCGACAGATACATCGCTGACCTTCCCTTGAGCGTGATACGCCCTGAGATCAAGTTCTACTCGGTGTCCAAAAACTCTGCGAAGATCATAGACTTCAACATCGTTGTCACCGACGGTAAAAAGTGTCCCGTATACTGCATCCCAGGCAAGAGAAGGTCAACACCATTGTGTACCAGATCGTGCTAAAGAAGCATTTCTGGTCTTGGCTAAGGATAAATTACTCCCTGGCAGTTATGTCACCCAGCAAGACAGTGCATTCTCCCCCACAGCCAAGTCAACGCAGACATTCTTTACCTCTGGCCACCTTCCTTCTGGCCTTTCTTTTCACCTGATCTGAATCCCTTGGGCTACATCATCTGGTCGTCAATGGTCAGGGAGGTCAGCGCTAAGGGGCACAACAACATGAAAGTCTAAAAAAGACTGTCAAGAAGAGCTGGAGGCACATGACGATGCCTTCACCAGGCACGTCACCGATGGGCTTGAGAGGGTTCTGGAGCGGCAGGGTGCCTATTGTTCTGAATTTTGTAAAATATTATTATAGGTTATCATTCTCTGGATATTTTACTCTAGTATCTCGCTACTAGATAGTAATCCTTGTCGTATTTTCATTTACTTGGATGAACTGGTTTTACGTCACGATCTCCCGCATCTCAGAAGTAAGCGTTGTGGGCTTGGACGGTGCCCAGCTAATACCAGGACTATTAATTGCTTCAGCTTAGGTCGTTTATTCACCGCATGTCCTTCCAGCCGTGAACCAGTGACGCTTGTAGGATTTGATCCTGGCACCTGCTGATCCAGAAGCGGGAACTTTGCCGTTACGCCGCGACGGCCAACGATTTTATTAATTTATTTATGAATAGATTTATGTACATACATTCCGTCAATCTCTATGAGAATCCGAAAGAAATAAATTCGAAAGCTGTTGCCGAGGACTTGCCAGTTTGATCATGTCCAAACACGAACAAGCAGGTGAGCCCACGCCAAAAGCTTCCGAATTTCTTCGTGTGTTATTCAAAAGACCGTGGCACGTAGCCTGCATGCCCGTGTTCGGACAAGTTTAAAGGTGCTATGGGAGATATCACTCGACTGCCCTCCGTACGCTACAGTGGTGGTGGTCAGTACCACAGTAAAGGGAAAGGAAGTATGTCAGCTTCAACGGTCGCATGCCAAAAGTGCAAAAATTTTAGCGTTCAAGCAAGAAAGTTATCTTTATCGGTCACGCTTTTTTTATGAATCCAACATTTTAGGTTGACACATTTCTTGCAGGGCTTTAACTTTGCCGTTGAACATGCATTAATATAAAGCGCTTTGAATCTGCATCATATGCTTAACCTTCGCTGTTATCATGTATTGAATTGACTAACTATAAACTTGTACGGCAATAGCATTATTTTAATAGAATTCCTATATGTAAAACATAATTTTTTTCATTTTCTTTGTTTATGCGTGGTAATTTGAGTTTGTCGGGAAATAAAAAACGTTGAGGGGTAAATAAATTCTTAGTAAATTTCTTGTGCATGGACAAAATTTTGAATGTACTTGCTGCAGTAAGCATGATGTATGGGTTTATCGTTACCAACATTTGTTAGTTTCTTCCTTAATATCTTTATTAGAACACTGGCGAAAAAGCCACGTTTTATCCGCATATGGGGCGCCATATTTGAGGCCTCAGTGAAATGGCACGTGATGCTCCCTCCTGAATGGCCCCAATTTTATTACGTCATCAAGTCTGACATTGT
Organism: Parhyale hawaiensis; assembly: GCA_001587735.2. Lineage (NCBI taxonomy): Eukaryota > Metazoa > Arthropoda > Malacostraca > Amphipoda > Hyalidae > Parhyale > Parhyale hawaiensis. Next base: position 17,710,171 of record LQNS02278100.1, read on the forward strand.
AATTGGTGCGGGTAAGCTATGACGAAACTGTAGCCTTTATTGTTCAAAAATTAAGAGTCCTGTTCTACTCCCTTCCCTTTACTGCGGTAAGTACACACTACACAGTGGTCAGTGCGCCTGCGTATCGAAAGTATGTGTTAGCTAGAGTCTCTTCCGCTGCCGGCGCCGAATGAATCGACTGCTGCAGCCGCTGCTGCTAGTGCTGCAGCCGCTGCTATTACTACATACTGCTGCAGCCGTTGCTGCTACGTACTGCTGCAGCCGCTGCTGCTGTACTGCTCCTGCCGCTTTTGCATGGCCACTGCTGCAAGGCTAATGCAGCCACTGCTACAAATAACTAGGAGAAGTAACTGTTGCTTAAGATATCTTAGCGTAAAGGACGGTGCAGGTTATCAGAACGTTCGAGAAATAAAAAACTCAAAAACAAATGTAAATCCTACGTAACACATGTTCCACAGCAACTCCACGATGTAAATCACTTGACGTCAACGATATGCATTACTGATCATCAATACATTAGTTATTAATTTTTTTTTTTTGTGTACTGATTTTTCTTCTTTTTTGTTGAACTTTTATATTATGAATATATTGTGCTAACTAGAGCACTCTGAGCGCATACCTCCGCCAAGTGAGCCAACGGTAGTAAAAATTCAAATTGGCTCTGAAACCATAAAATTCTTTGCATAAACTCCAAAATCTAATCATTCGTTTCTTTTTATAATAATAACAGCTTGTTCAATTTTTTTGAAAATCCATTCATAACTTTTTGAGTTATACTGTTAACAAACGTTATGACAAAGATGAGTCCAACATACAAACGAACAAAACCGATCTGCATCAAAATTTGATCATTTATGTCTTTCATCATTACTAACAACTCCTATAAATTTCATAAAGATCCATTCAATATTTTTTGAGTTAATGTGCTAACAAGCATAAAATTAAAAACAGTGACAAACGAACGAACGAACAAACGGATCATTACCAAAATTTGGTCATCTACTCTTTGTTGTATACCTAACAACTCTTGTTAATTTCATTAAAATCCATCCATAACTTTTTTGAGTTATGGCATCATGAAAAATTACGCAGACACACAAACAAACAAACGGATGGACATATCTTCACCAAAAGTTAATCACCTGTTTCTCCTAACATACCTAACAATCCCTGTAAATTTCATTCAAATCGATTCATAACTTTTTGAGTTATCTTGGTGACAGACAGACAGACAAACACGACGAAAACATAACCTCCTTGACGGAGGTAAATATATCTATATTATAAAGTGTGAAAGGTAATGAAGGTTGAGTAATTGGCGCGAATGGCAGCCCTTGCTGTAGCCCGCATGGAGGCGGGCGGCGAGCGGTGCACGACGTACGGAGGTGGAGGACGGGCAAGGGTGGTGCAGGTGTCGCGCAGGTTTGGAGTGTGTGCGACCGGCACTGCGTCGCATCAACCACTCCAAATGACCGTTTAAGATGTGTTTGACCTGCATATAGTTATCTGATAATCCGAGGCTTCTTAGAGCGAGTCCTCTCTATATTATAACGAGTAGTGTATTACCTACTACTTCAGCCCGCCTTTGACCCTTTTTTTATCATTCAGAGAGTTTTTTCTGAAACGTGTATGTCTCATTTGCATTTCTTCTATCGTAGTCCAAACATCATTGGCTTGGGTCTTAAGGTAGTTTATTTATCGTCAAGGAGCAATACGATAATGATTTATAACATCCAAAGCACCGTGGCAACCTCGTTGGTGGTCTCTTTTATACAAACTGCCACCATTCGCTGTTGGATCTGACCACCTGCTGCGATTGTTTTGCTGTTGATTTTGCCTTCACAGCGGTCTCCTTCAACGGGTCTCATAGAAGCATATTTCAATGAACAAACTTTAGGTAGCTGATCTGAGACGCATAAACAATAATAGCTGCGCAATGGGCAAAGAGTGCCGAGGCCACATATGCTTCCGCACGCCCAACTGGCTGCTATGCTGTGCATCTCACGAGTCATTTCGAAACATTCAAAAACGGTAGCATAGATACGGTGGCATAAATGACGTCCGAAGTGAGCTGCTTATCACACTTGAATCTGCAAAATGCACTTGCCTGTGAAATGTTTATTTAGTTTATGCCCGTTTGGTGATTAATTACATTATTTAGTAGCCTTCATCCCAAGTATTCTACTGTTATATATATTCAGTACATACTATCAATATATTTGATCAGGTATGATATACAGTGTCAATTCGTATTATCAGATTTGCTTTCAATATTAGAAAAGTAATAATGATAACTTTCTGAATCGTCCACTGTGCAGCTCATTGAATTGACCGAAGAAGACATCGGCACGATTGCACTGCCGGCGTCGTACGAGGCAGCTACGGTTTGCGAATGGTGGATACAAGTAAGAAGTTTACCATGCAAAAGACCAATTAGATGAGCAGAGCTTTAGCTGTGACGTAAGCAACTACTTGTCTATGTAGCAACACTGCCATCTTCATATCGGGGCCACACTGTGTGATCTCACGCTCATCTTTTGAGCGAATGTACAGCGCAAGTTCTTTCCATGAGTAATTGGGTATCAATGCCACCAACTCTCATTGTGTATCGGATGGACTTGCGAGCTGAGCGTACATTCTTAAGTTGAGCATGTGACTGGGTTATGGGACTCTGAAAATAAAGGTAAAAGATAAAAGAAACGTACCTGTTCACTAGTTTAATTAAAAGGCCTGCTTTAATGACGTTACCATCTCCGAAAAGGCCCAGCCTTTGTGGCCAGAACGTAGTCACCGATGGGCGTAGTTGGAGTCCAAGGGAGTCCAATAGTGACTAGTCATACGGTCTGTAAGTCCTCCGATGCCGCATCACGGCTTCCTCAGTTCCTTTCGTTTGTGGACATGAGTATGAATTTTATACTGGTAGCCGAAGCTCCTGAAACTTTCTACAGTATGCTTCGATTATTAGAAGGGTATCTTATATCTTCAATGAACGGGGCTATATACCTGCATAATCACCAACTCGCCCACTTTTTCCTTGCACATTGTACATTGTCTTGGGCATTGTCTACCAATTTACTCTCTACTGAATATGTGAATAATGTAATAATTTTAGCTATGATGTGAATTACAGATTCCATTTTTTTTCGGTCGTTGACTCGTGCAGCGCTCACTCAATGTTGTTTGAATGCCCAGAGTTACATAGCAACGTAAAGCAAAAAGAGACCATGGTTTCTTGCCAATCTACATTAGTTATTTGCATTAGCGAGGCTGCGGCAGACGTACCAAGAGGCCCATTCCCAAAGACACACCGAGAGTCACACCCCGGCCCTCTATGAGCTATTGCCATCATGTTAGTAGGATATAGATGACTGAGGAAAAAGAAGAATAACTAGAGCACTCTGAGAGCTCATTCCTCCGCCAAGTAAAGCAACTGTAACGAAAAATTCAAATTGGCTCTGAATCCCTGATCTTCTTTGCATCAACATGGAAAGAGTCCTACGCAGAGCAACGAAACTG
>LQNS02278100.1:17735207-17747531 GCA_001587735.2 Parhyale hawaiensis
GGATAGGGTAGAGTAGTGAGTAGATCCATCGAATTTCTTCCCTATCTAAAAGTGAAGAAGATGTGTCAAACAAGATCACAAGACACAAGTAAACAAGACACAAGACACAAGCAAGACTGGTTCACAGACTTTTAGTATAATATAGATAGATAGATAGATGTAAAAAAAATTACAGACAGTGTACGCAAATATCATGTCTATCGAAACATTTATGGAAAAAGCAAAGTATTGAGGGCCGACAGCTCCAGGGAATCCACTAAGAGTAGAAACTCCTGCATAAATGAGAAGGTAGGATCATGGAACACGTCATCAACTGAAAACATCAAGCGCCATACCATCACAGTAAAACAGTATAAACACCAGGAACAAAAATCAAATAAAGTTGAAATGCCCAGCAAAACCACGTTATAAACATGCGAGGCCGTACACGAAAAGTTTCAGAAAAGAAGCGGTACTGCAGAATTAGGTACATAAATAGCATGACCACTTTTCCTGGTAAGCATTTGAGGCACTGTAACTTCACTAGAAGAAATTTAAGCCTTCACAGTAGTAATATGTAGCTTATAAGGACAGCTGGCACGTCAACTCAAACTCATCAGTTCCCCAATCTTTTAGTTCCTCAATCTTTCCTCACTTCGTACACTTTATTATCGAGATTTGTCATTACCTATCTAGTTTAAACTTGAGGCATGCATGTATTCCTATTAAGGTTTAGACGAATCATTAGTTTCGCACATTTCAGTTGCGGTACTATAGACAGTGGTTCAAACATTTACTTATCGTTAAGTCCATATTACTTTCTCCCTTTCCTTACTTAAATCATTTGGAAAAGAAAATCATTTTGATTTGTTCAAGTCATCTGAATAGCAAAAGTCACTAACACTATTTACCTTTCATACAGACCTATCGAATTCAAGTCTGATCTCCTACACCATTAGCCGTATCTAAAGAAGCGAAAAAGAAGGCACCCGTAGTAGGTCCTAACTAAGAAATGCGGAGCTCGTGCATTAAAATAACAATCCAAGAAAGAAAAGGAAATGCAGCAAAACGTGTATCAGCAGAGATACTAAAAATTGAATAAAAAATGGGGGCACGGAGGGCAGTGCCGAATGCTCAGCTTGGGCAAAAATTACCAAAGCGTTCTTGACTTTCGAGGCAAAACAAAGCAAACACTCACTATGGAGTTGACTTTAAAATTGGTCTCAACGAGAACGGCTTCCCGTTCTCTTTGAACAATTGGGCGTAGTTCGAATGTGTTGAAGCGATTTCCTAGCTTCAGCTTAATATAGGCTTAATATACACGAGTAAACTCCTCCGCGAACGCACATAGCAATATGCTAAGTAGGCCATAATTTAGGTAGTGGTATAATAGGCTTTGTGTTGAAATATTTTTTTATAGTGATCCGACAATTCGTTTAAGAATTAATAGCGGAAAACAGTGTAACATGGCCAGTGAAAACCACGGTAGGACTTTAATTATGCTTCATCTGGGAGTTACTTATAGCAGCGACAGTGCTGTTGTCAATGTTCTGCTCCAAATGTCAATTGCATATTACATATATCAGATTGTAATCTTTTACTTCAGCGAGCTGAACGAATTATTGCTTCTATTTTCCATTGATAGCCTTGCTGCTGTCTTTTACTAATCAATTCAGAAGTTCTTTGTAAAGAAATCTACAATGCACACCAATAAAACAGTGAAAAGCGTGTGTATCACAGACCTTAGTCCTTCTTGGTAGTGGACGCATAATAATGCATAGCTGCTGCTGTGATGCTACTTGACGTAGGTCCAGAATTAACATCTGCGGAAATGTCATCACCTGATATATCTAAAATAATTATATTTATCAGGATATTTCGCTAAAATCAGAGGGCATACGAAAATTTTACTGATACTCATGAGAAATTAGAAATGGTCACTAAGTATGGGCTATGAAAATCACTGAGCGTAGAACAGTGAACGACAAACGGTGGGGCGTTGCCATTTTGTCTTACCTCGGAGCAGATAGGGTTAAAGAAATCCAGTGTCAGAGCACACGACCGTGTAGGGTCTTACGTTGGTTGAACCCGCGTAAAATGTGCTGCACTAAGGGCGAAGGGTCAGTGGTGGTCGACTCCAGGGAGCGAAAACCCTGTTGGGAGTCCGACACCTATAAGGTGTCCTCAAGAAGAAAAAGAAGCAAGCGCCCCTGGATCTCGACCGTAGAAGAAAGAAGAGATATTGGTCGATCAGAGAGGGGTTTACCAGGATTATGGGGACAGCGACCTTATCTTTGCATATCTTTGCTTGTCTTTCTTGCTGAGTAAGCGTCGGCTTTGCAGTCGCCTCTCGGCATGCATAGGCCTAGAGTCCCGCGTTCGTTCCCATGAATCATCTACTTATGAGAGACTTAATAATTTATAAACTAGCCTTACGTTGGTAATGCATAGGCACCGTAGAAAGAGCATGAATTTCATGCCTGTACAATGTACATGCTTCGGCAGCTCTTACTTGTTTTACAAAGCTAAAAACAACTTTAAGAAATTCCTGAGATTCCGGGATTTGCTTAAAAAATACTGAGCTGAGGGAATCTCCATTTAGTTCCAGAACTGGAATCACTGGCTAGATATAAGACGTTATAGTGGCAAGTATTAGAACTATACGTTCCGAGTTACGTTCCGAGAACCCACGCCTCCACCAAGAATGCACTGCTAAACTAGATAACACTGTGAGACCGCATACCTCCCCCAAGCAAGGCGCAATTGTAAAAAAATTCAAGTTGGTTCTGAAATCATATTTTGTATCAAAACCAAAATTTAATCATTTCTGCCTTTTGATAGTAAAAAAAATCTGTAATTTTTCAACATCTGTTCATAACTTTTTCAGCTATAGTGCTAAAAACATTATGACCAACATGAGTCAAACACACAAACGGCCCACTATAATCATCACAAAAATTAATCATTTCGGCGTTTCAGCAATACTAACAAATTCCGTAAATTTTATAAAGATACGGCCGATCTTGCTGTATAGCGACTCAGCGGCTGCCTTACTGACTTACGGCCGCCGCAGCACCGCCATTACATCTCGTAGCAGATGCTGCAGATTCCGTTAAGTATTTAAGCCGCTGCCCCTGCTCTAAGCCTGCCTCTGGGCGACGAACCGATCTATGGTGGCCGCTACGTACCCCTGTGGCTGCTGTAAATTACGATTGGGTCATCTCTGGATTCCTACCAACCTCCACTCAACAGTGACTTCGTTCGCCGATGATACTACTGCTTCAGTGAGCTGCAAATCCGAAGAAGAGCTTAAGGAACAATTAGAGATTTTCGCCAATACTGTTCTGCTGTTCATGAGCTCGAACATCATGGTGGCAAATGCGACCAAAACGGAGCTTTTCATCATCAGATGCAAGTCTCAGAAACAACCCCAGAGCCCTCTGACTCTGGTATTGAAGGATGCAGCCGTCGTGGAGACTGACAGAGTTAAGCTCCTTGGCGTCGCAATTACCAATGACCTTCGGTGGCGTGCCCATGTAAAGAAGTTACTCAGTGAACTTCGACAAAGAACGGCATAATTCGAAGACTAAAGTATATGGCGCCCCGAGCCAATCTGTGCCCAGTTGTACATGGCCTTACAGTGTCGAAGATTTTATACTGCCTTCCTCTGTTTGCCAGTGTGCGTACCAGCGATGCTGATCGCCAGTGCGGTCTGATGCATGGGATCCAGGTTGCATTAAATGCTGCGATGCGGCTGATACTGGGCGTCAGGACTAGTGATCGAGTATGTGTCTCCAAACTCTGCGAAGGGACTGGCTTTCTCTCGCTGAATCAACTCGCGGCCAAGTCTATTTTCCAAGAATGCACAAAGTGCATGTTCGGAAACATCCCTAACGTGTCCCAGAAGATCAGAGATGTACTGGACTTCAAACGCGAATCCAGATCAACCAACAGAAGAGATGTTCGACTTCGGAATGGGCCATCGACGAGAAGCAATCTGTTTCTCACTCAAAGCTCTTATCTATGGAATTGTGTGCCGTCGAATATGAGACCAGGAGAGGAACACCGGAAGTCAACGGTTATGAAAGCGGTACATAGTATTTTAGCCAAAATTCCTATAGTTTAAGCTTTGATTTTTTTTATTTCTTTCCAGTGTTAACTTAACTCGTGGATTTTATTTCTGTTGGGACTAAGATGTGTGACTTGTATAAGCGTCAACAAAAAAAGTACCATTGTACTCTCTTACTTCTCTTTTGTATTTTAGCCGAGATTCCAACATTTTAAGCTGTGATTTCCAGCGTGAACTGTCTCGTGGATTTTATTTCTGTCTTGACTGAAATGTGTGAAATGTATATACGACAACAAAAAGTACCATTGTACTTAGTTCTCTCTACAATAAACAATAACATGAGATGTTAGGTATATAACAAAGAGTATATGACCGTATTTTAGTAATGATCCGTTTGTTTGTTCTTTCGTTTGTCACTGTTTTTAATTTTATTCTTGTTAGCACAATAACTCAAAAAATAATGAATGGATCTTTATGAAATTTATAGGATATGTTAGTGATGTTAAAAGACATGAATGATCAAATTTCGGTGCAAATCGGTTGATTCGTTTGTATGTTTGACTTATATTTGTCATAACGTTTGTTAACAATATAACTCAAAAAGTTAGGAACAGATCTTCAAGAAAATTGAACAAGCTGTTATTAATATAAAAGGCACAAATGATCAGATTTTGGAGTTTATACAAAAAAAAAATTATTGTTTCAGAACTAATTTGAATTTTTTGCTACCGTTGCCTCATTTGGCGGAGGTATGCGCTCTCAGAGTGCTCTAGTTGCTACTTATACTTCCAGTTGGAAATTACTTGGATCACTTGAATTTGCAGGTTCTGCGGCACGGATATTGCTCAAGGACAAATGTTTGAGAGCGAGGGTCAGACAATGGTGCTGACAACTACATCGACCAGTCCGATAGGTTTCACTGGCTTCGCTGCAACGGTGTCTTTCTTCCGGGATGACTCATGGTACGTTGACTGAGGAGTGCGTTGAACAGGAACTGAAGTCCCTAGCAGAATTATTGAAAGCCCTCCCCCTCAGAAAATTCTGTATTAGAGTGTACTATGGTAGGTTGTCTGAATGGTATTGGTGGGTAGTGTGATAGGTGGATGGCAAGTACATGGTACTCTAGTGTACCATGGAGTCTACCCGGATTTGCACTTTAATATACTATGAGGAGTGTAGCGTGCGCTAGTTTGTAAGGCATAAAGGTACGGCGATGTACCACTGCAAATAGAGGGAGTGTACTCATTACTTCAATGCACCACCGTACATGACGTGCCCATGGTAGTGCAGCTGTTCATGGTACGTGGAGTGTGCATGATACCGTACCATGGCACATGGAGGGTGCATGATATGTAGCGCACTGTTCAATGTTACATGATGTACTACGGTATGTTAAATACTTATGGGTTACCGTGGTGCACAATGCGAGTAAGTATTTTTCGATACCGTTTACCAGTTTTCATCAAATGTGTACGCTATCAACAGAGCATCGGATATGTTACGAACTTCCTTCACCTCAAAGATGATACGCAAGATATATACTTGTCATTAATTAGATCCCAATATACCTACTGACCTAAGGTTGTTATTCATGAAAAGAAAGCGTAAATACATTTTTTGGTCACGACAGTGTTATTGTAACCCTCCAATCGTTTAGGAGTTGCTTAAGTGGTCCCTGATCCTTCCTAACACTTTGCATAAGCAGTCTTTAGCCTAGCAAAAACAAAGGTCAGTATCCTAGATGTTGGAGATTTTCAACAGCATTGCTAGCATCCGAATTTTGGCCAAATGATTTCTAGTATTTCGAGAGGTTCAGTGGAGGAACTTCATTTTAATGGGGCACCATCTTGACCATGCGCCACATGATGCGTGTACTTTCGATGCGGTGTCATTTTGATGCAATGTGCAATCAAATACATAATAGAAAAGCGTTATCTCCATATAGCGCCATGTTAATTGCTTTATGCGCACGTCATGCTTACGGCCTTGTATTTACACCATAGAAGCATTTCCTTCACAATATCTGTCTGAGTATAAATACTGCTTCAGTAAAATGATAGTGAAAATTTCAAATGATGGTGAGAGAACAATTCTGCACTACTCGTTTTGGACGTAATTATTACTTTCCCTTTATTCCTTCACTAGCCCAACCACGACAACGACTACTACATCGACGACATCCACCACCACATCAACGACGACCCCCACCACTACTTCCACCACCACCACCCCTACAACTACCACCACACCTACCACTACCACAAGCCCACCTGAAGTGCCCCTGATCGCGAGGAGCAGCAGTGGAGACTGCATATTCTCGGCTGGAGACGCTGCAGACAAGTTCCTCTTCCAGAACCCAAACTATCCAGGACGATACGGTCCACTATCATCCTGCAGCCTCGACGTGTATACGGTACGCGTGTAAAAATAAACTCTGGTATTACGCTTCATATGAAGTAACAATTGTACTTAGAAAGGAAAAATTCTGAAGATAACAGAGATGAAATTCTGGCACAACTTGGAAAATAATAGCCATAATAATGTTAAATTCATAGCAAATATTATTATTTTACTTTAGATGCACCTATGTAATTATAGCAAACCATAACGCAAAACCCAAACTACTGTCTCAGCCTTGGTGCCGTGAAGCAGATACTTTTATTTCAAACAGTGTTTTCTCTAAGGCAATTTCCGGTTTAATTTGGCTCAAATGATTATTTTGACCAAGAAGGCTTGATTAAGAGAAGAAGATACCAACGTCTACGAAGATCAAAAGCTGAACTTTCCGCCAAGGCTGCCTCGCTACCCATACGAGCGGGTTCACACGCCATTAATATCAATGCATTAGCTTATCTAGTCGTCCGAATGTGCTATTGTACCCTAGAAATAGTAGAGAAGTGCACTGTTTTCTCAATTAGTCCACTCCAGACTTGAACTAACATCCGCAAATAGCCTAGTTACACTTACCAAGGGAACCGATTTGACGGTTAATATTTTAATAACTCTGTGGCGTGCACTAAGTTGTGCCGACAATGGCGCTGTAAAACGTTCGGACGAGTGGATGAGTAAACGGTTGGGTGGTACGTTTTTCGACTCTTTCGATTTTCCTTGGTGGCTAGTTCGAAAAAGTTTTAAAATGGTGAGATAAAAATTTTTTCCTAAAAGAATATCTCCCACCGCCAAAGACCCTTGAAGTAGGGAAAATGTGTTCTTGGAGGCGATTTTTTTTTTTTTTTTTTGTTTGTTTGTTTTTTGTTTTTTATTCTCTAAACACATCAGACCAACACGCAGGTGAACGTATAGGCAGCCAGCGCAAGGCTAAGTAGGTAGAAAAGGGGGGTGAAGGAGGGCGGGCCTCTCATCAGAGGAGAAAAGAGGCCCGCCCTCATCTATCCCCCAGTTCTACCCCCTTAGCATTGCGTATAGCTACTGTTTAGTGAATAAAAAAAATTGAAAAACAAATCGCCCTCATGAGCACTTTTTTCCAACTTCAAGGGACTTGAGGCGGGGTAGGATATCTTTGAAGGAAAAATGAATTTAAGACAACTTTCTTCTTCCCATTTGGCAACTTTTCCGCACCAGCCCTTAAGGAAAATAAAAAAGCTGAAAAACGCACCACTCAAGTTAACAGGTTGACATGAATGGCGACTGAGCTCTGCTTTAGGTTGGGAGACGCTAATAGATGGAAAACAAACAGCTTTGGATGAACAACAACAATAACAAGAAGAAAAAAAAATCCTTGGCCTGTTCGGCGCAATTAATCTGACTGTTTTCCCAACGTCTATTAAACCTTCTTGAGTTTGCGAGCATCACTAGTTCTGTGCCAGCGCCAGCCTTTAACCCCCTCACCAAACGATGTTGTTGCAAGTTCTGTGCCAGCGCCAGCCTTTAACCCCCTCACCAAACGATTTTGTTGCAAGAGAAAAGACATTTTGGTTTTCAGTTGTTTGTAAACGTTTATTAATTCAGTACTATTTGTATCTTTTTTTTTCATTCTTAATGAAAGGGATTTTTGGTTCGGTGTTTAAGAGTTATTTCCAAATCACTGCTTCTGCCGTACCTCAATTTGTAAACGGCTAAGAAATCTTTAGGTAAGCGAGGAAATAACTTAGCTTGAAAAGTCAAGAAATTTTTGAATAGAGAATTCAGGGTTAAACTAAACTACCCGTGAACCGCTGGGTCACCAGTACCATCTTCTATGCATTCGTAGAAAAAAGTGTTTTAGCTGGTGATGAACCATACGATACTTGACTGCCGACTCATAAATCTGCAGCGCCCAAATTTCGTCCTGTCTCATAGCATAATTCTGTGCACGGGGACACACACGCAAGTAAACACGAAAACAATCAAGAATATTAAATTATCAGAGTTATATAAGTATACTATAGAAGAGGCCTGTAACCCGTTGGGTCACCATCACCGCCTTTCTTGCTTTTGTAAAAACAGGTATTATTCAGCATATCATGGACCTCACACTATTTCACGGCCACTCTGCTGATCACCATCACCAGCCTCTATGCTTCTCCTAGGAAAAGCATTCTGTGAGAAGCTTCTGCCAGTGAGCAGTGATAAATATGTCTTATGTAACCCAGCAGTGTTCCCCTTATCGCTTTTAAATTAACGTTTACGCATATGCAACTGAACCCAGTTTCATCTTCCGTACAACGGATATAGTCAAATTGTATCTCCGTCGAATTCTTTTCCTATCCTAGAACGAAGAACCTATATGCAAACAAACAAGTAAATAAATAAGAAAGTATATCTACAAGTAAGGTTCACAGACTTTTGATATTATATAAATTTCACCCCTCACTTACAGGAAAGACCAAGGTACCTGGTAGTGACGGCTGTGGAACACAGGATGTGGGTCTGGGACTCTTTGAGAATATCCTCCACCGCTGGTGTCCAAAACAGGTAAGGCTTGTTTTAGTCTAGACATATTAGATGAGGGTACCTCGAGTTAGGGTGCAGTAGTAGATCTACTTAAGATAGGGCAAACTAGATTAAATTAAATCATATTACGTTGCGTTTGCTCGGGTTGGAATAGGTTATGTAGAAATAGTCACAATAATTTCCGTTGTTTATTTTCCTCTCAACACAACTAAAGTGTTTCAGTGTGATTCAGTGTACTGATACACTTCAAAATAGCCACTTAAACTCTGCAAGACCATTTAACTCTAGATTAATTAAAAATACATATATGGTAAACAGCGAATGTGGCATATTTTGTTGGTCATACATGTACAATCATAGATAACACTGTACTCAGCTTGTTCCCAATCTAATCATAAGTATGTACGCGTCTGATGTTCAATAAGATGTCGATAAAATGCTTTCTAACAAGCATAGCGATCTCAACGAGACCACACACTGATCACGGTAATTCAAGGAATGTATTTATTAGCAAGAAGCTCAAATTTATAGGTACAGGACATTATTAGGGGGCAAAATTACTAATCAGTTATAATTCGTTCCAGCAATCAAAAATTCAAAGCGCATCACTCATCATTGACTTCTGCTGACGAATTTGTGTTCCTTGCTAATGAACACATTAATTGCTTGCTCCAACAGAGACGGCATGATGATCACTCGTGTGAAGTTCCCGTGATATTCAGTAAGAAAGATGATATTTGGGTTTCATCTATTAGTCGCGGGCCGCATATTTGACGTTCCTAAGTTGGACGTCAAGTATATTAAAGTTAGAGCATGTACCGGTACCGATTAAGTATGTACTAACCTACCGTACAGTAACTGTTATTCTAGGATGTTACTCTATTTAATAATAGGTTAGGCTAGAATAGGCAACTAATTAACTAATATACTCTCATTGTAGTAAATTCCCTGCTGTCAAGACACTTATTTGCCGTATAAGCTACACTGCTTCTCACGTTTTACTTCATGACCATTTTTTAGAAATATTTTCACTAAAGATGCAGTAACGTAGTGAGCTTACTTGCAGAAAAGGAATCTGCCATGAACAACAGTCCCATAAAATTTTTACAAGGCTTCGTGCTGTACATAATTATATCGAAGTTATTTCAATCAATGTGCTTTGCTTCGTTTTCTAAAGTGGCTCACTTCATTGTATGTGTGAAAATACGTGAAGGAATTGACCTTTGTCAGCTGAGGGGAAGGCACAGGTTATCCAAAGCGTTGTTAATGGTGTTCCTGTAGTGGTTATAGCCACTACAGTGGCTAAAGAACAGCATCACTAATGATAAAAGAGAGAGAGAGGGATGAGAAGAACTCTCCCAAATTGACACACGTATTTTGCGTAGGCAGGTAAACCATCCTGCAGCGTCTGCAATGCTGCAATTTTTCAATGTGCTGCATGTGCTTCGGCTGATATCTACAGACACGCAATGAAGTCTACTGTTTCCCTCGACATTAACTCCCCTGAATAGCTCTGGTCTAACTTGAAAAAAAAAAAGAAACACAGGCTTAATAGGGAGGTTCCTAGTCTGCTTGGAGGGAAACCTTGTGGTAGAAGAACAGGAGAGTCGCTAGCTGGGTCCATGACTAGTGCTCATATTAGTCGATTACTCGATTCCATGCATTAAATACTAGTTGATGCGATTTCCAAGCGTGGAAGCTGAGTCGGCAAGAATTCGCCCACTTCGTTCTAGTAAACTTTCCTATCAACTATTTTCTGATGTTGTTTTGCTTTGGTTTCCAAAAATTCATTGCATGTTATGTCAAGCAATACATGGTGGTTTATTACCTCCACCAAGGAGGTTATGTTTTTGTCGTGTTTGTCTGTCTGTCTGTTCGTTTGTCTCTCTGTCACCAAGATAACTCAAACAGTTATGAACCGATTTGGATGAAATTTACAGAGATTGTTAGGTATGTTAGGAGGAACAGATGATAAACTTTTAGTGAAGACCCGACCATCCGTTTATCAGTTTGTCTGGCTCCTTTTTCTCATTTTCATAATTCAAAAAGCGATGGATGGATTTTTATGAAATTAACATGAGTTGTTGGGTACATAAATAACAAAGATAATACGATCAAACTTTGGTAATGATCTGTTTTTTCGTTCGTTCGTTTGTCACTGTTTTTAATTTCATTCTTGTTAGCACAATAACTCAAAAAATATTGAATGGACCTTTATCAAATTTATAGAGATTTTTAGTAATGTTATTAAACATGAATGATTCAATTTTGGTGCAGATCGGTTTGCTCATTTGTATGTTTGACTCATGTTTGTCATAACGTTTGTTAGCAGTATAACTCAAAAAGTTACGAACGGATCTTCAAGATAATTGCACAAGCTGTCATTACTTTCAGAAGACACAAATGATTAGATTTTGGAGTTTATACAAAGAAAATTATTGTTTCAGAGCCAATTTGAATTTTTTTGCTACCGTTGCCTCGCTTGGTGGAGGTATGCGCTCTCAGAGTGCTTTAGTTTGCTTATATTTTTAGCACTGGTTATGAAGCATGATAAATTAGAAAATTTAACAAAACCCTCCCTGCTGTAACTTTACATAATAATTATATGGCATCAATCGTCTTAATATTTAAATGTATGATGCACCTACTTGAAACCTTCTTTGCATTGAAGCTCCTTCGATACCGCATCAGCAAAGTGAAATATTTCGGCAAATTGCCTTACAAGAGAGCGTGAGGCGTAATTTATAATTCCCTGATATACTGTATATATGTACAGTGCCTAGACATAAGTATTTGCACAACTCTCTATTTTTTAAGTATTTTGAAAAAATTAATAACTGCTTTAGGATAATGAATGCAGGAAGTTTATAAAACATATATATAATAGAATATTTAAACAGAACAGTCAAAGGTGCACTTATAACAAGAAAATTTAGAACAAGCGAAAGTAATGAGCGACAAAAGTATTTGACCAAAAAAAAAATTATGACATTAGTACTTGGTGGCGTGACCTTTATTGGCAATAATGGCATGGAGACGATTGTTATAACTGGACATTAACTTTTCGCATTCACTTGATGGTATTTTTTTCCATTCTTCCATGCAGATACGTTTGATTCAGTGATGTTTTTGGGACACCGTTTGTGGACACCAGACTTAAAAAGACGCCACAAATTTCTATTGTATTAAGGTCCGGTGATTGGCTAGGCCATGGAAGAACATTTATTTTCTTCTTTAGAAACCATTCTTTCGTTAAATTCGCAGTATGCTTGGGATCGTTGTCTTGTTGGAAGGTCCACCTGCGCCGTCCGTAGAATTTTTTGGCACTTGGAAGCATCTTCTTCTCTAATATCTCCCTGTACATATATCTTGCCATCATTGAT
>LQNS02278100.1:17775377-17793051 GCA_001587735.2 Parhyale hawaiensis
AGTCCACTTCTGGGCTTCCGTGCAGGCCAACATTTTGCCCTTGAAAAAATGGCTAATGGACAGTAGCCCATTTCTCCGGTCACACCACCCGATTTCACGCATTTTGCGAGTAGCCCACTCATCCTTTCTGCCCTTCTATTGTCCTGATCATGTATCACTACGAGTCCACAGCTTGAGGTATTATAGGTATACCAATACTACAGAATTTAGTTTGTTTTCTAAAATGTCAGAGGATGAATTCTTGTCAAATACTCAGACCATATTGGTTACACTTTGTAAAGTGTGAATTTCGGTCAAAAATGGCGGTGATGCAATAGCTATGAAGTACTCAAATAGCTCCAATGTCCGTGGAGGTAGGCTGCTCAACAAAATGCCACATTATTTCGAAAGGGCACTGGTGCTGAAACTACGAAGTTTAAAAATTTGCTAGAGGCATACCTACTGATAGTGCTAGAGTAACTTGTTGTAAGCTTCTACGTTCAGTGTGAGCCCTTCAGTTAGTCATGGAATGTAGCTTCACCTTTTTTTACATGATGTTTGGTCTGCACGTCATCACCTGGACCTCATCCCAAGAATCTTCTATGTATTCAAAACATAACATGTGCTTGGATGGTTTATTTTTATAAATTGTCAAGTACTTGAAAGCCCAGCGTTAGAGCAAGAGAGCCATCTGCAAGAAAATAGCACAGATGGGACATTCACTGATTAAAATCAGAGTACAGTCTAAGGAAAACTTCGAGTTTACAAATATTTTTACGGCTAATTCTAAGCACTGTGTTACTCATTTACAGGCACCGGAAGGCAAACGTGTTCGGCTGGATGTGAATAAGTCATCCATAGGCAGCAGGTTTGGGCCTGGATGCATTGGTAACTACGCTGTGGTGGATGTGACTGGAGGCAGAACGTATTCCACCTCTCCGTATAAATTCTGCCGTAGCAACCGTCCCTTCAGCCTCACTTCTATTGGTGCCAAAATGAATATCATCTTAAACGGCCAGCGAAGAGGTTTCCGCTCGTTCTCTGCAACGTATTCGGTAGTTTAGAGCATTTGTCACTGATTTTCTAAAATGTTACCGCTTGAACTTCAGACTACTGCCCTGGGTTAAGCCAAGGCCATTGGTTAAGCACGCTCAGTATTAAACTTGAAACACTGGAACGTTTCACGTTCTGAAATAACAGTTTCTGTGAGCGGGATTACAGCTCTACGGGCTTGCACATATTGCTCTCAAAGGTGTGTTATTACGAATTGAAACACATTGCAGATCCAAACACATCCAAACTGTGCAAGCGGCATTTGCTGTAGCGGAATTACTACGGTTGCGGCTTAGATGGTTAGCAATTTCTAGACAAAGAAATATTGAGCAAGTTGGAGATTCCCGCACGGCAAAGTAGAGATACATTTCCGTGTTCCAAAACTCGTGTACGGCGTGCTCCTCGTCGGTACATTCTCTTGTATGCAGAGGAGGGAAAGGAAAAAGTTTCACTTTTAGTTTACTCGTGCAGATGCTGTGCTCTGCTATGACGTAATTTTTATTCATCTTACCCATACAGGGTAAAATAATTTAAAACTGCCTGCTCCTATTTATCTGAAACTTCGATGCTATGTGTAAATTGGCCACTTTCGGTTCAGTGGCAGACTTTTACAGCGGAATCAACCAAGTCAAAATCAACCACCAACACAATGCTGCTCATCAGGATCGTGTTCTAGATAGTTTAAAGCGTAATCAGTTGGAGATGAACTCCTAAAAGTGGTGAATCCAAATCTCTTGCTCGTAGTTCCCTACGAGATAGAGCTAATCCGATGAAAATTATTCCGATCTTAGTGGAGGAATCGAACAAACCACATAGTTGACTATCTTGTGGTCTTATTAAGCGTTTACATGTAACAATAAATAAGTTAAACGTCAGTACTGAAATATACAATTTAGAATAATGCATTGAAAATGAGTGTTTTGTTCTTGAAAATTCAAATATGGTTACCTCGTTTAGAACAGAAACTCAGCTCTGGGCTAAGTTCAAAATATATCTCATGAATGTGAACTCATTCTACCCACAAGGTGTACGGCCACCAAAGCTCGGGTTTTCACCCACATCTTGTGTTTTCTTAAACGTCTGTATTTCATTTGTAGCAATTTTGCTTTGCCCCGCCTTCATGATGATAGGAATATAGCTAAGAATTTTATTTACTAACTTTTCAATGTTGCCTTTTAATCTTTGGTTTTTGTCACAGCACATTTTTCTTACAGCCTGATTTTGGTTTCTTTTAAATAATACTAGTGGCAGCCATGATTTGGTGCGGTGTCCCAAGTATGACAATGTCCGAATTTTTTACTCAATTACCGTCCTTCGGAATATATTATAACATATATTTTACAATTTTCTACAGGAATTAATGGATACTAGCGAGACCGTGGGTATGTTATGGTTATCTATTAATTGGTCTCTCTTTTCTAAGTGCAATGCACCTAGACAACGCTATTAAACCCTGTTAGTTTAAACCTAGCCACATTGTTTGACCTACCACTCTTGAGGAGCCTCATTAACCTCAAAGTCAGGAGGCCACGGACAACTTTCTTCGATATTCATTTTGGAGAACATGCTGCAGTCACGGCTTCATCCTACATATGCTCAAGCTGCCCCGAAAAACTGTAGACACTTCGAACTGCTACTATTCTTACACTATAATAACCGCTAGTGGTAAACTTTCGGCTATCTTTCCAACTGTTGAGATAGTTTGAATTCTTAAAGACTTGACATT
The DNA here is from genome assembly GCA_001587735.2 of Parhyale hawaiensis. Taxonomy (NCBI): domain Eukaryota; kingdom Metazoa; phylum Arthropoda; class Malacostraca; order Amphipoda; family Hyalidae; genus Parhyale; species Parhyale hawaiensis. The sequence continues at coordinate 17,778,136 of LQNS02278100.1, forward strand.
TCCGTATTTTAGTACTGTGTTCAAATACGTCAAGGTAGAAAGTGTGGTGTAGTCTATGATCAAACTATAGTCACGGCAACGCAATCGGATTCGGCTGATAATGCTGATGAAAGTCGCACGTGTGCGTCCGGTTTAATGCACTTCATCTACTATACGATACGCCTCTCTAACTGCAACTCGTCTACCGCGACTATAACGCATCTCGTCTACTCGGACACACTTTGCTCATTTTAACGCGCATTGCTTACAAAACACACCGACCCATCTCGTCTATGACACATTTTTTTACTACTTTCAATTGTCAATTTTTATTTGTGGTGACCCTCCATATGAACAGGAGAAAACTCCCTAATTATCAGAAAGAATATTAGCTTACTTTAGCCGTAGCTAGGCCCTCTGGACGTCTTTTCTTTCATTCAACTTTGCTTCCTTGCACTTTTGTCGTTCTGATGAAGGTAATTTCTTAATATCTTATTCTTGTTTTCCGAGTTTCTGTGGATCCCGCGTGGGTTACATATTTCTATGGCCATACCGTAGCTGTCTTGTTTCTTGGTCTGGCAGAACACCTATCGTGATGAGACGGAAGCTCAAACTTTTCAATGTAATAGTCTTCCATTTGATTACTGATAATTAATATTAAGTTTCAATATGTGTTTTTATTTCTACTTCTCCCTACGCTATTGTACATTGGAAATGTGCTACATTTTTTATCTCGTCTATCGAGCTTATCAATTTATGTCCGCCATTTTATTTTACCAGCGGATAGGGTAAACCTATCTGCTGCAATATATTTAGATTTTTATCTCAATGTAGTTCAGCAGATGTAGCCACACACCTCATTATTTCATTGACTTCATCTTGCGGAAATTAGCATTCACATAATTCATCCATGTCACCAACGGTAGCTGGGGAACTATTTCGTTTATTAAGCGTTCTTTCCTTCTATTTCAAGTCTCGGAGGTACTTTGTCAGGTAGTTGAATTTTTATGACCCAGTTTCTAAAATTTGCTCTTGCTTTCAATGTCATGCGTTTGTTCTCTTATGTTTTTCTCGCTCATTTAATGACAAAACATACCGTAATTTCCCGTTATCAATTACTGTACTCTTGTTTTTTATGTTTTAATATACCAGCAGTTATGTAATAAATGTACGGCCTATTTTTCTCCTATCTTACATCGTTAGGAGCGTGGTAAGAAACATACAAGCAAACAGGAGAGACCCATACGATATTCTACGCAAACCAAGTGAGTTCCGCATGTAAAACGGATGAAAGAGTATTGCAGCAATTTATAAATCACAAAGTACAGTGCACAAATGCTGGCGAAAGTTGGAAACTCACTCTGCATTACAAATTAGCTCATTCCTATATTAGATTAAGAAGTTTTACCTTCTTGAACGTCCATCATTTTCATAAATAAATTCCAGAAAGGTAGAACCTCCTAATCCATTATAGGAATGAGCTTATTATATTTACATGCATTTATCAGAACTCAGCATCTCCGATTATGTTACGATGGCAAAATCGATGGTACGATGGTGATGGCCATCGTTTTTACAATGGCGATGGCAATTCAATCGCTCCATCGGCATCGGAGTCGAAAATCGCCAATTTTCATGATGAACTACGATGAAATAACCATCGCGATGGCCAAGGTAAGGCGTCACAATCGGCGATGGACCATCGCATTAACACATTTTAAAAAAATCTAAACATCTCAGACCACATACATCGAAAAAAAGCAGCATCTCTTATAACCTCGGCCTGTGTGCGATTTTCAAACCAGTAATACCATTCCTAGCTGATAAATGGTGCGAAATGTATGGCCCAGGTTATTAACTGACATTGTTAGATCTGAGAAATGTACTAAAATAAACTTTGTAACCCTCTCTTTGTTTTAATGTTCCTAAAAAATTGAATTTTTGCAACTCGTATGGCTGTATTTCTGTAGTTTTAGCCGTATTTTTCATCGGCATCGGAAGTACAACCGATGATGATGCCCATCGTATGCCAACGCCGATGGCATGTTCAGTCATTTCATCGGACCATTTCTTCCTCATAACACCATCGCCGATGGAGAAAATGGCCATCGCCGATTGTTTGATACAATTTCCATCGGACCATCGCTATCGCCGATGGATTTTGGCTATGCTCCATCGTAACATCGTAGTTTTTCCGATGGCGATGGTGTACATACCCTTGCCATCTTATAATCGGCGATGGCCATCGTACCAGGCTCTGTTATTTATACTAGCTGTAATCTACGAAAGTTTCCCAGAACAAATGCAATTTTCTTCAGTGATATCTCAGACTTGTATCATCCTGATGTTCCCTATTACTGATCGATCCTGTGGAAATTCTACTGTGCAAAAGCATCGTTCCTCCATTATGCTGCCCCGGACCCGTATCATGCTTAGCAAGGGTGAAAAATGTACCAAGTCAGGCAGTGAATTTCTTACCATAAACCAACCACTAGAAGCAGCTAACATGTGACTTGACTCCTTCTCTTAGTGATCCCTTCCCAGGTCGTATCAAGGATGCCCCTAAGGTGCCCTAATTTTCCTCTATTTAACACTAATGAAAGCGTCATAGTCGTTCGTATAAAGTAACTAACTAAATAAGTAACTAAGGGAAGAGCAAGTAGAATTATATTATAGATTAGAGTAGACTCGCTGTTAAAAATGACAGCGATGAATTATTGAAGACCCAACTTCATTTAACATACTTCCTTTAGAACTATGCATCTGGAGAATTCGCAACAAAGGCCAACTAAAATTGTCATAAGAGATGAGTGCTCTCTATGTCAGTTCATATATAGCAGTGCAATCTTTGAAGAACATCAGAAAAACTTTTACGTTAGCAAACAGCAAAGCATTTTTGAATCAAAATATTTCCCCGCCTCGTATCATGGCTGCCAAAGGCTACGGCTTCAGTACATCTAAGTTCTTTTTTCTCTTGAAGCGAAAATTTTCTGTCAAAAGACATCAGCAAGCTGAAAGAATTGTGTCTGTTGCCCGTGAAAATTCATCGCTTCGTCTGTGCTTTGTCGATCGGCTGCTGAATTCATACATCATGAACTGCGAGCAGACATAATATGTTCCGATGCATTGAAAAATCGAAAAAAAATCAACTTCCATGGCCGCAATGAGCGAAGTTGCAAATATTTTCATTATAAGGAACTGTTTCATGCAAGAAATGTATTCAGATAGAGGAATAGGGATCTCACTTTTGCCCTGTTCTGCAACCCGGCCATCGATATCCATGAAAACGTAACTTGATTACTAAATTTGCAACCTGACCTATTTTTCGCCTATTTCGTTAAGATGCGGACATAAGTAAATAAGTATCTAAACACGAAGCGTTCTGTTATACTAGTGGACACGAGTGTGAAAATATTCAACCACCAATCGATATGTTTGCTCATATACCCCACCATACATTGACTGGACACAGGCTCCTAAGGCAGATTTCGGTTCCGCAAGTGGGCCTGACTGCACAGTGCCGCAGACGCATTTTTATACGTTCTCTCATTACTTTTTCGTACTTTGTTAAGTTGTTTGACTTAATTCTTTTGCATTTAGTAATGACTGGGAAACCTGTAGAATGTACATACTTCTAAAACTTCTATACGCAACAAATTCACAAGAAACATTAAGGCTTGAAGTGTAATTACATAGAACAACTGTTAATGATAACCTTTGGTATTTACAGTAGAGTAAAAGTATTTGATATGATAGATTTGATAGATCATAATCTAAATTATGAGCTAAGACATCAAAGTTTTGAAAGAAACAGAGGTGTCGCTAAATAAAAGGGATTTGCCTGCAGCTGATATTGAATATCTAAATTTGCCATGGACAAAGGGAACACGTATCTTATATGAAAGGATTTTCTAGGAAGTACATATAAAGGCAATGACATCATTCACCGCAAAAATTTGACCATAGCAAATAATTGCGAACCGATACCCTCGGTTTAAACGCAAAGTCCCACCTGCTATGATGAAATTTAGAAAAAAAAACATTCGCAGTTAATGAAGGAAACGTGCAACATAAAAAAGAATTTTTGAAATATTCGCAATATCATCAAAAATAGGGATAAAGGCATTTAAATTTGATATATATTGGATATCATGAAGATCTGAGAATCCTGTATGTTGCTAGTGGGAAAATAATTTCGTAGTACTATATATTAATATACCACGTTGAAATAATGACTCAGTATTTCATTGTTCAATTATTGTTCTTCCAATCGTATTAGCAGCACTGATTTTCATTTTATTCAGACGCGACAAAGTTTTTCAAAAGCTAATATGGAACTTTTTGTAAGCGTTAGTTTGGTTATTCTGGCTTATTCTTGGCTGATTTAGGGATAATAAAGAGACTCTCAAAGACCGTGCAAATTTATTTGATAAAATTTTTGCGTGGCAATTGCTCTCATCACGCACTATTAAGAACCATTTGAAGAAACGAAAGGACTAATGATACAGATTTAAGCTGATAAAAATCTCCAGTCAATGTAATCAAATGCTTTGCTTAGACACATTTGCTCGTGATTATATAATAAGATAGTTTTGTCGTAGGTACAATACCGCCACGACGTATGCGTTCTATTTGTAATACTTTTTTGTCTACCGTAGGTGTCGACAAATTTCATTAAAAACTTAACGTTTCGGGAAATTAATTCTCATCATCAGAAATTCAGAACTTATAAACTGCAAAGGATGCCTAAAACGAACTTTTTATTTTACATGAACTAAGTTTGGACTGGGGGACCTAAAAGGCAAATGACTACAGTGCGCTATGAGGGTCCTAATACTGTATAAGCGTCGGACGGTGTGGGAAGCGGAGAGAAACTAGCAAGTACAGTCGGAGGAAAAAAAACGTCAGTCATGGATCGTGACGAGTGGTACGGCTGAAGTCATTATGTTGAGGCTAGGTTTTATTTCATGGATATATAGTGATTTTAGTGTTGTGAGTTCTATTGGATTAGAATAAGCTGTGATACAGAAGTTTATCCTGCGAATTGGATGGTTGATTTGCTCTGCATGAAGACGGGGAATTGTATATGCAGGTTTTGCTAGTGTTAAACCTGTTCTGCTTGATATACCTAAATGTTGGTCAATGCGTAAACAACACTGGCATAAACAACACTGGACCGAAGATTGTGGGAAGTTTATGGTTGAATTTAAAATAGGATCCTAAGGTAAAGGTGTTTTTGTAAGAGAAGCTATAGTTTATGTGCGGGTAGGCTTCGGAGAGAAAAGCTTTCAGGGAATTGACTTTATCGACAGTGGTTGTACAGTAGCATGGGTGGGAGTGGAAAACGTCTAATTTATGAACGGTAAGCTTAGTTATACCGGGATCGAATAGTTTGTCAAGAAATAGTTTGCAGTAGTGATCTAGAAGGTGGTGTGGGTAGCCGTTATTCTTGAAAAAGGTTCGCAGAAAATCTATTTCATTGGAGAATGCTAGATACGAGGAGGATAAATGATATGCCCTAAATACCTAGTAGAGTTTTGATAGCATTTATTTTAAATTGATCGTAGCAGTGACCAGAGAAGTTAGTTCCAAGGCCTGAAAATATCGGCTTCCTGTAATTCTGGTGGTTAGTGTGTAGTCATGCTATGTGGCAAGGGTATCTAAAAAAGCAATAGAATCGTTTGATTGATTGCTGGCAGTGAAGTTTATTTTGGGTTGCATACTATTTAAATATTGTAGAAATAAGTCTGAATCAGCTGGGTCTCTGAAAATAAGGAAAGTGTTATCTGCATAGCGTTTATAGTGAATAGGTTTGAAACTACTCGGGCAGTCGTTTAGCCATATTGATTCGTAATGGCATAAAAAGATGTTGGCTAAGGTGGGGACGAGCGGGGAGCCCATGGAAACTCCGTTCATTTGTTAGTATAAACTGTTATTAAAAATAAAAAAAGAGTCTTTGATTGGCAAGCAAAAAAAAATTTTTAATCTAGGTTGGCCCATATTGTGGAACTGGTCATTGTTATCAAAAATTTTATTGCAAATAATGTCTATGGTTTCGTCAATGGGTATATTAGTAAATAGGGAAGTGATGTCAAAGCTAGCAAGGTAAGCATTGGGTGGTAGTTGAAGGTCTTTGATTCCGACTTTAAATTCATAAGAGTTACGCAATGTGTATTGATTAATGGTCAAATGTTCAAGTTATGGAATGAGAAATTTAGCAATTGAAAAAGATGGGGTATTATATGCAGCTAAAATTGGTCGCACTGGGATATTGGTTTTATGTACTTTAGGGAGACCGTATATAATTTCAGGTGAGGCTCCAGAGTTGTAGAGAGAATTGTAAGTCGATATCGTGATGATGTCTTGATCTAGCAACTTTTTCAAGGATCTACGTATTTTATCTACGAATTTAAGAGTAAGTTTGAAAGAGTCGGTATGCTAATCGTTGCGGGTGAATTTCGTTGTATCCGTAAAAGTGGTGTTCATCTTATGATCGTATTCATTCCTATTGATAATGACGACTCCTCTCACCTTGCCTTGTCGACACACTATACTTGCTTACTGATATTAACCATAGTTCAATACTATATTGTCTTATTAAGATATTTGGTACTTCAGTTAGTATTCGCTGTTGGTAATATATTAAGTGAGATGAATTTTCATTGTCACTCCTCCCTACCAAATGTGTTTTATTGAATTTTGATTCCCATACAATGTGTATCAGGCAAAAATATTCCTCGTTGTTAGGTGAAAGTAACATACATTTTGAGAACAGAACTATTTCCCGAGATGCAAGCCACAATTTCTAAAGACTTTAATACGTGCGTGTATAAAGCAAATCATGTTCACGGTGCAGTTAGAATAGCTGTTTTAATCGATAACATACAGGCACTATCGCCAAGAACAAGCTATTCTTTAGAAACCGGGACGTGATACATAACGAAACTTCCTCTAGAATCTATTTGCGATTTTAGCTTTTAGTGCAGCTGAAGCTTTTTTAGGGTCGATGTTTCGTTAGGAGAGAATCTTTGACAATGAGCTAACGCTCTCTTTGACAAGATAAATGCTTCCAGTTCTACACAACGGAATATGCAGCCGAGAATAGGGCCAAACCACCTTGCTGCCCGTTGAAGATGACAGTCATCTCGGAACCCGTAGACGTTAGGCGGACGGAGCCATTGCTACCGCAGAACTTATGCGTAGAGGTAGAGTACTTCTTGTCGCCAGCCCTGTCTACCATAACGTAGTCACCTCTGCACCATGACCAGAGCCTGCTGCCCACAGATGATGCGTCCACATCCAGCTGAACTCGCTTGCCATCCGGTGCCTGAAGATGAGCTAAGAGTAAACCTCGTAGACTTTGGCCCAGTAACGTATCTAAATGCGAGGGCGTTGGATGTAGAATTAGTCCTTCCCTTAAAGGAAGCTAACTTGGTAGGCTTTATACTAGTTTTCTCCCCTAACGGTGCCAAACTTGTCTCGGATGACCATACATACTTGGGGACGCGGTGCATTTGCCCCTGATATCCCCTCTACAGTAGATCTGAATTTTCTACGCAAAACAAGAGGAACCTTATTAAAGTCTTTATTACAGACCAAGGGGACTTTAAAAATTCGGTTCTGCAAGTAATGAGCTTCCGACAAATAGGGTTGCATATTTAGACCCGTAATGAAAACGGCAAATATGATATTTTATAGTGGAGTCGGAGACAAAAGGAGACTGATGTATATGGGTAGAGGAAGTCGGATGCTCACAGGCCTCATGAGACGCAGTCGGACAACTGACTTGCTTCTCACTTTTCCTTTGGTCCAACTTTTACCGATAAAAAAAAAAAACTTTCACCCCTGCGCCCTGTCTTTCAGAGTAACTTTAGCAGGAGTCAGTGACAGAAAGGATTAAATGTCTACTGTACACAGAACGTCCAATATTATTGGATTCTTCATTAATTCAATCTAGAGAAAGGTGGTAATGTAAATTTTGAGTGGATTTGGAACAAAGCCGAAGTAGAAGTTGCATGAATTGGGTTACCAACTAATTTTTAAACTACAGTATACATTTTAGCTTTATTGAAGGTTTTTATTACATATTTAACAATCAGAATTTGCTGTTGAAGCTACAGGAGCTTTGGCTACCGTAGAAAATTCCTATTTATGCGCAGATATACAACGAATCGAATAAGCCGTGATGTGGCATCTGAAGACGGCCAAATACATTGCCTACTCGCTATTGCCCTCGTTTGGCCATGTCACCGCCCCCGTGACTAAATGCTGTTATCCAATGGTGGGCCAGTTTCAGTACAGTGACGTCATCAAGCAGGCCTCTAGTGATTATAATGACACAGTTTTGTTTCATCACAGTTTATAATCTAAAGCCCAGTTCATACTGAGGGCTGCGCAGCACTTGGCCAAGCGAAAATTAGGCGTTTTACTTGAAGTTTCCCAAAACCTGAGTACTTCGTTAGGAATTTCTGACGGCCGTTAAAAAACAGCTCATATTTCCCCCGGCTTCAATGATGTAGGTATGCCAGCAACGAATACGCTAACGAAACTTTTGATAAATATTTCAGAAAGCCGCCGATAAAGCCTATTACGGTTACTGTGTGTACTATGACCCCATTGGTACCAGGTCCTTACGCGCATGTTGTACAATCGCGACGCTACCAGTCGCAGGGAAAGTATCTCAATTAAACTGGACATAAAATAGAGACCACTCTCTATTTAGTTACCAATTTACAAATTAAGATAAGTTCTCATTTGTAAGTAGCGAATTGACATCAGTCTGGTCATTTTTCTCTGTGTGCATGACTGTGATTAGTTTTCATTGTTATTTGCCCTATTCGTACATACGCAATAAATAATTACTTCACACATATTTCTTATTTATTCATGATTTCATTTGTTCTTCAAACGTTTTCCTAAATTCCAAGATTAAGGCATCTGACGATTTCGTGGAAAAAAATCCCAAAGTGAAGACGCTCTCGCGCTTGGCCACGTGCAGCACAGCCCTCAGTGTGAACTGGGCTTAAAACGGGAAGTCTCATTGTTCAATAGCAGGCTCAATTTATGAGTGTAAGATGAACTCCGCCCATCGAATAGATAGTTTACATGGTAAACATCTTACCTGTAGCCACCATTCGCATACCGTAGCAGCCTCGTACGACACTGGCAGCGCAAGTGTACTGCTGTCGCCTTCGTTCAGTTCAACGAGCTGCGCGGTGGACGATGTAGAAATTTATTTATTTACTTTTGTTAATGAAGGAGAATTTGATAACATGAAGTGTTATTGTACACCATCACTGATGGAGAAATAGTTAAGACTCAACATAAGCAACAGTGAAACACTCGAGATGACGGCTGATAAAATTAATAATCTAATTTATCGCAAAAAAAATCAAAACATTAAATTAATAAATTTATGTGGCAGCAGTTTTGCATATTCAAGTGCGATACGTATGTACATATTAAGTGCACATGGCATAAACTATCTCAGATCTATTCAATACTCTGCATCTCTCAAAGAATTGTTTAGAGCAACAAACAGTCACATATATTTCATTCGTAAATTGCATGTTGATAACACTAGAAAGAGCTATCATGATCAAATTCGTGCCACCTGTACTCTTGTTTTACTTTCATATGAGTTGCTCAAGTTTGAGAAAGTTTTTCAAGTTTTCCCAACCAGAGGCTGATCATAACTACTAAACAATCTTGTTATGCCCGGGCCACATATGCATTTGTAGACTCAACCATTATTGCTAAGATGCATATTTCAAATCGGCAGCATAGATACGGTAGCATAAATGACGTCCGTGTCTCGCATTTGTGCATTCCAAATTGTCTTTGGAAATGATTATAGAGTGCCCTCCGCATTTATGCCGGGAAAGAGTTCTGAACGTACAAGAGAAGAAAGTTCACAGGAATTTTTTGGAAAAGCGTTTGATCTGAGTGAGCCAACATTGACGTCATGGGGCCCTGGTGTCGCATTAAAGAATAATTCGACATGTGTCATATTACCTCATTAATTTTGCAGAAATATTGGCTATCAATTCAGTTGGGTGCAACGATTACAATACTCTTAACGTCGGTAACTTAATATGACGATTATCTATTTTACCATTGCACCTTCGGCTTTCCAAGCACCGCCAAAATGCTGACAACGCTGGAGATTTTTGAAACACCTTGGGTTTTCGCGTAATATTTCGGGATCGAGAATCCGACAATCTTCTTTTTTTGAGTCTTATTGTCAACAGAAATATAAATTGCGAGCTCGTCCAGCACGCTGAGTAACTCCAAAATTCCATTATGAGTCATAGTTTATTTACAAAAAGAACTATTTTGCTCGACCGCCACCAGAAGACTACAGCAATCAGGAGAAAAAGTTTTCGCATGCTTTCCGCTTTTATTGTATTCTAAGCGCTCTGGCAGGGGTCATATTGTACTTTCATTGGAACTACGTGATGCTCAGATGAGCAACTTTGACGTCATTTATGCCACCGTATCTATGCTACCGATTTTAGATATGCTTCGAAAAGACTCGAGAGCTGCAAATCCTAGCAACGAGTTGGACGTACGAAAGCATATGTGTCCCCGGCATCATGTACCCATTTCTTCAACCCACTATAACTACCACCGATATGGAGGTTATGTTTTCGTCGGGTTTGTCTGTCTGTAACTCTGTCTGTCTGTCATAAAAAAAACTCACAAAGGTATGGACGGATTTGGATGAAATTTACAGGGATTATTAAAATATATATCTATGCTAGGAGGAATAGATGATTAAGTTTTGGTCACTGCCATAACTCAAAAGTTATGGAAGGATCTTANTAATGTTAAAGATATAAATGATTAAATTTTGGTGCAACTGGTTGCTCTGATTGTATGTTTGACTTACGTTTGTTAGAAGAATAACTCAAAAAGTTATGAGCAGATCTTCAAGAAAATAGTAGAAAGTGTTAATACTATCAAAAAGCACTTATGATTAAATTTTGGAGTTGATAGAAAGAAAATTGAAGTTTCAGAGATAATTTGAGTTTTTCGCTACCGTTGCTTTGATTGGCAGGGGTATGTGCTCTCAGAGTGCTCTAGTTGTCTATCCTACTCTAGCCCCGCTACCTAACTTTTATTCGTCGGGATATGCTTTTACGAGATCCATCGAAGAAGTCCGCTGCTGAGGCATAAATGAAGAGCAAACCAATCACATCAGGTGGTTAATTTCGAAAGTGAACGGTGGAATATTGGAAAAAATATATTCCGTCAATGAGATTTTCATGGTGAGTATGATGCTATGAATCATATTTTACTTAGACGAAAGGAGTTACAATTTTGCAGGAAACTCTGTGAGCGGTAAAAAAGTGTCGTAGGCTGGCCAGAACAGTAGGAAACCCACATCTTGTATCAATGTAGAGAGGGCTCATTTTGGGAAGCCTTCGATAGGCATACACCTTTTTGCCGGCCATTCAAGTTTTTTAAACGGAAAGTTGGATTGGTTGAGGCAACGTGTCCAGGGCCCAGGCCTGCTTGTACATTTATTTTTGCTGAAGCTTGGCATGGATTGCTCGGCATAAGATCTATTCCGCTGATAATCCACGATAATTATGTTATACTTGCCAATAACGGACCCTGACTACCAGCAGTTGCAATGTTTTTCATAGCTCCGAAGCTCCATCCCCACTGTGACCACATCTTCATAGCAATAACGTTTCAAATACAGCAGAAGAAAAATCACTGGATCTTCCATTTCGTAGTTTAAAAAACGCTTACTTCGAAGCAATACCACTGCTCTCGAAACCAAAGATCAAAATTATATCAGCACTCATTTTATTTAAAGTTACTCTATAGATCTGTTCAATTAAAAAGGTGATAAACATCAGAAATGTTATTTGAAGATCTGCTGTGGCAGTAATATTTTAGCTGTATTTATATGCAAAAAGACATTATTTTAACTGCCGTTTATTCTCACCTTAAGTTAATGACTTTGAATAATAATAGCAACCGTTAAAACTGCTGCAATGGGTTTCAAAATATCCTAAAATTTCTAATGGACGAAAGAACCCGTGGCTCTTTGCCAAAAATTCATGGGAGAAAAACACAAAGTTTTAGCTGAAGTAACAAATAATGATCATATTTACGCAGATATCTCATAGCTAATGTACCAGATACGACTTCAAGACACAATTTGAAGTCCGGATGAATGAGCTATAGGTATGGTAATGCTGCAAGTTTAGAGCGAGAAAATTATTGGTCTTCATAATAAAACACGTTTCATGGAACGAGTTGGCTACATTAATAAGAGATTTTTCTACATCTGTCTAGCATGCATCATATACTGCATATAATCAACTGAAGAGAATATTAAACTCGAATTAAAACCTTCCTTTAATGTGATAAGGGAACAGTCGAGTTGATTCGGTGCGCGCAGTGGAAATCGATTTGAATTTTTCACATACGATTCAATTTGGCACTTAAGTTCTCGTACTTGGCCTAATACATTTCAGATAGCTAAAAACAAGCTATATGCTTCATTACAGTATTGTGTGACAGATGCAAATCCTCTTCAACACTTTTCATATTACAGTAAAAATTTATTCTTAACAGGCGGGGACCACACCATACACTGACTGGACGCTGCAATCGGGCCTCTGGCAGTTGGGCCTGGAGGCCGAGTTACGTCTGTGTTAATAAAATGAGTTTTTATAATCACAGAGACCTCAAACAAAGTTATTTTTTTTCGTTTTCACAATCATATATCTTCAGTGGGCGTTAATTATAAGTATTTTATACCTGCGGACAGTGCGAACTATTAAAAAAAATTTTCTGGGAACATTAAAATTTAAAAAAAATTTTCGCATAGATACAACACACAATATACTTTATTTTTTGACATACAGTTGATTCTTTCCAATGACGGATTTGAAGTTGTAAATTCAGAAATTTATGTTTGTAGAGCTTTCGGGGTCCTACGAATCACCCAAGGAAACTCAAAGGAACCCAAATGAGCCCAGAGGAGACGAAACAGGCGTAGGAAGAGAAAATTCCTAACTAGAAAAAACAAGTTCTAACTAGTAAACAACTTCTAAATAGCAAAAACTATTTCTAACTAATAAAAACTATTTCTAATTAATAAAAACTTGTTCCAACGCATGAAAACTAGTTCCAACTAGGGAAAACTAGTTCTGATAAGAGAAAACTAGTTCTAACTAGCAAAAACTAGTTTTAACATGTGATAACCAGTTGTATATGATGAAAACTTGTTAGAACTTGATTTCACTTGTTAGAAATAGTTCTCATTAGTTAAGAAATAGTTTTCACTAGTTTGAAATAGTTCTTACTAATTAGAAATAATTTTCACCAGTTAGAAATAATTTTCACTAGTTAGAAAACTAGTTTTTTTCTGGCTAGAACTAGTTTTCACTAGTTAGAACTAGTTTTCAGTTGTTGGAACAAGTTTTCCCTAGTTAGAACTAGTTTTCACTAGTTAGAACTAGTTTGCACTATTTAGAAGTAGTTAAAACTTGTTTTCACTAGTTAGAACTAGTTTTCACTAGTTAGAACTAGCTTTCTCAAGTTGGAACTAGTGTCTATGAGCTAGAACTCGTTGTCATTGCTAAAACAAGTTTTCACTACTTAGAACTTATTTACTAGTTAGAACTTGTTTTTACTAGTTAGGAATTGAAATAAAAGTCGACGCTTATATCAGGACCCCATATCGCACCGTGGTCATTCGCCCTCTAGGTCCCACAACGCTAGCACCACCACATTTTAAGTCTTCTTAAATAAAAAAAATTGCTATTGTTAGACATCCTTAAGATTTTATTAGGTTTTGAAAATGGGATAAAACTCCCGAAACGTCAAAGTTTAATTAGTTCGTGTCGACTTTTATTCCAATTTTATAATTTACCAAAGGATAGTAACTCTAGTTAGGAATTTTTCACTTCCTGTTTCGTCTCCAGTCCAGTCAATGTATGGTGTGATCTATGTTACAGGCAACAGCATGTTCCATGTTCCGGAAGAGAGAAGCGTACCTGATGACAGTCCGATTTTTTAACCTCAATTTCCAGGGAAAACTTCCCTGAGCTGAACAAATACGACCGGAAGAAAATCGAGCTCGTTGAAGAAGGGATGGTGTAGGGACGGTTTGCAGATCTGATCCTGTAGGGTATCAATACAAGGAGGCTCTTATAGAATTATAGATTTACACGTGAATTATACACTGCCCATCACGCTTCATGGCAGGATAGTTTACTTCAAAATATGTTAAATATAAGATGCAGTATCGAAGTGAGCTACAAGGCAAATAAGGTTCCAAGCAAGAGTAACATTCCTCTAAATTTGATAAGATTGATGCAATATGATTATAGTGTAAAGTTGCAACAGTTAGTATGATGCTTAGTGTCCTACTGTGTCGTGCTTAATAGCAAGTGCTGAAAAATGAGATACTGAATATTACTTGCAACAACGGGAACTGAATTTTAGTACACAAGTAGTCTTCATGTGAACTTCNAGTAAGGTAATTCACAGTTTCATGTATTTAACAAATTGAGGAAATGATAAAACTATTGCTATAAAATTAACTTTCGTACAGTTTCTCGTATGCGCTGTACATTAAATTTTGGAGCATCCCTCTAGAGGCACCAGCCGTAGCCTGCGGCCATACCAACTCCCCAACGGCCTCGGTACCTCAGCTCCAATTTGCTAGAGAAAACGCTCTCATAGCTCTTCTCTCAAATCACCCCAGTTTTCCGAAACATAGTCTAAATGCGAACCAAGAAATGTAGTTTAATTGGTATTCATGTGTGCTCGCGCGGCCCTATGCTAAGCGTTGCACTGTGTTAAAACGGCCTTAAGCCAATGAAGCATTCATCAGAACCAAAAAGCAGTCACCAGATTCCACTGAATAATATTACGTTTACTCATTTCTTTCTAAAAATGATGTACTCC
>LQNS02278100.1:17816038-17826500 GCA_001587735.2 Parhyale hawaiensis
AAAAAAAAACACCTTCGCTGACCTTTCCCCGTCTAACTGTGAGGGTACCATAGGGTTGAGCGACTGTCAGTCCTCTCAAATGACGGTCTCGAATTAGCACCGACAAGCCTAACGACGGCCAATATGTCTGTAAAGGCAAGGAATGCTGAAGCCCCCTTTGCATCGGGGAGCCCTCTGTCCTACTTAGCCAGTGACAAAGAGCTCTATGACTGGCTCTGTTGAGGTCAGAATAGCTTATAGACGTAGTAAGGAATTTTTACCCTTGTTGGGCGAGACTCAACAGCTAAAAACCTCTCTGTCGACCCTAAGCCTACAGGTAAGGTTGTAGGCCGTTCCCAGACGAGTTAGGTTCTCCATCTAAATACTTTCCAATGCACCAGGAAAACGTGCCGATCTCCGAAAGACGTTCTATCCATGACTAAACTACGTAACAGGTTACCTCACGCGCAGGTAGCGTATAAGCTCCGCCCACTATTTTCTTCAGCTGTGACGTCAGGGTGGAGCGAAAAGTAACAAACTTTGTAAATTAGTGCATGCCTGTTGTTTGCTTTGGTTAGTACGGCGAGCGTAGGCTTCCATGGAGAAAAAGGAAGGGTAATCATTTCTGCACGTTCACAGCTGTTTACTGTGCGTTTGCTAGAAATAAAGTAATAAACTATTAAACAAATAGGTTGAAAGACAAAAAATCGATTAATATCAGCCAGCTATGGCTTCCTAAGTATTTATTTGGCTTATTTCGTAATCATCCGCCGTTGACAAATACCGCGGAGGAACATGGCTTACAAGATAAAAAAAAAATACAGCTGAATACGTATAGTATGTGGGAACGCTCTAGAAGTAACTGTAAGTCAAAATGTATAAAATGTACTTGTCAAATTTGCATTTTAAAAAGCTTTTCTCATCAAAATATTACAAATTGTCAAACGGCGGAATGTTTTTTTTTTAATAATTTGAGCTTGGTAAATAGCCGTAAAGGCGGTCATTCAAGTAATTTTACAGTTTCCCGTCGGCATGCTAGTTTCTTTCAAGTTTTTGAAAGAAACGTCATTTTAGAGCCAACTCTGCTAGACAAGCGTTCACAGCCTACATAGAAGATTTTATTTCATTTTCGTTACAACTCTAAAAGAAATTAGTGTTGTCTGCGGTTACTTGGGAAAATTTCAAAGGAAAACTGAATTACTCATAATTACTGCATATATGCCCAGTAGTATATCATTTTGCCGGGGCAAAAATGTTTGGAGTGTAGCATAGACGTTACCGGTGACAGTGAAAACTGAGTATACTCTATTGATGTCAAAATCTACTTTTTAGTGGATTAGTTACGATTTTTGAAAAACGAAGAAGCTTCAACAAGTTTTTTCACCGCGTATAAAACAGCCAAACCTCAAACAGCACCTCGATGTAACGGAAATAGTGGTATAATTGAATTAGGAATACTATTGATACTGGCGTAACACCGACGTTCTTCGCCCTACCTGACGTCATATGAATAGATGCACAGAATAGTCTGAAAATGGTCAAGCGATGAGTTAACCTGTTACGTAGATCAGCCATGGTTCTATCGTGCTATCCCCATAGGTCGGGGGTCGGAAACCTTTTCTTAAGTCATGGAGGTGAAAAGAGACTGCAAAGATCAAAGTCCCTCAAGTTTTTAAGACTTGGATTTCACAGCAAGGAGTTTTCCTTAGTCCAAAAAGCTCATGCAAATTCTGGACAAAGAGTCAATTCTCTGTAAAGACGGAGATAGGAGAGCTGGGTAGCTGGTTAAATCAGCATAGTTAGCTCGGCGTGATGACTTAGAAAGGCCTGCATTGAAAAGGCCTCAGGCTTTTTTTTTTGTTTTGTTTTGAAAGACCTCAAAAACCAAAATTGATTAAAAAACCTTGTCGAGCATTCGATAACAACAAAATTTCAGCGTTCAAAATCTTTTGATACAGTATTATAATTTAAATCATCATTGATTTCATTTTTAAGATTTGGACAAAGTAAGTTTTAGCGAAACCAACGATTTTAGTAATTTTTATGCTATGTACTTGTAAGTAGAGCAATTCTAAGACATTGTTCATGATTGAGGATTTGAGTGCAACTGCATAGTTTTCGAGTTATTTGAGTTTGAAGCCCCATTGTTCTAGTTCGATGAAAAATAACTGGCGAAACGAAAAGAACCAAAACTAACCTAGTTTAGGTTAGGCTATGTTAGTTTAGGTTCCTATAGGGTCGCCGGGTACTTTCTTCTATAGAAAAATAATGGGAACTTTAAAGTCAAATACTTCGAAAACTAAGCACTTGCGCCTTAATCGTCATTCGTGAAAAAAGTTGGTTGTATTAAAACTGATATTGAGCAAATATTTCCCTCTCGGCCAATCGGCAGCGATAAATAAGAAAAAGCTGCGCACGTTAGGCACAAGCAAAATTGGAAAAACTATCGTATGCTCCTCACTGAACGTCACCACTTACTCTGTTCCATTTTCCAGAATGCCGCTCGTGTAAATTGTGAGGACATCAACATCACACCCAGCTGTTTTGCGCTCGTACATGTGCAGGTCATACACAACCAACTTCACCTTGTGGCAGGTTGGCGCTTCGATGACTTTGATAAAATGGGTTTCTGAAAACAAGTACATGAAATACTATTTTTTTCAAGGACAGTCTATTATGAGTGCACCCATGTACAATGTACATACAACTAGAACTTTGGTGCTGATTTTACTTTTTCTTTGTCGTAACCATTTGAATCGAAGTTTTCGTATGCAGGCTATTATATATTCTTGAACAGGCAAACATAATCATATTTTTCATCCGCTCGCTCATACATTGAAGATCATGTCTTTGACACACAAACACACTCGCACATCTACACACGTATGGACAGGCTAAGGATTAATTTGAAGATGACTACGGATTTCAGTAAGCTTGATCTTTTTTCAACGTTTCAAACCTACGATTTTATATTATTAGTGTACGAATGAGAGCTAAGAAATGACATACGGCGGGTACATTTTGCGACGGAGTTCAGTCTCGAAGCTCACTGGTCAAGGTTGCTGTCTCACTCATTATCATGAGATCGAATAGTCGACACCAACCCAAGTGTCATGATGCCCATCACGACGCGATCCATTTTTCATGAATTTTTCACCAAAACTTGTCAAGAACAAAAGATTTCTTTTTTATTTGTTTCGTGCATAATGTGCCCAAGATAGCAAAAGCCTTCAGAAAAAATCACACACAAATTAGGAGCAGACGACAATAGCTGATGGAATAAGTGAGGGTTTCGGTTATTCGGGCGAGCCTTGCCTTAAGAACAAGGGCCAAGTTAGGGCCTTTGGTGAACGAACTCGGTTAATACTTCTGGGGACGAGAACCGATAACAGAATATCCAATGAAGGGCAAAATTGTTTAACGTATGAGAGGGGGGCACGTTCGATATGAAAAATAAAAAAATGCGAGCATGTTGTTTAAATAGCCGGTATATACTTTGGCTTAAGAGTGGGTAAACCAAAAAGGCTTGGTGTTCAGTATTTTGTCTAAAGACGTTTCATATACAAGGAAAACGCTCCGTATGGTAAAGTTGTCTTATGTAGAGGGGAAGGGGGCATTAAAATGTTGGACGATTAAGGCAGCCCAGATTTTGACAAAGAGCTGTAATAGGGAGCCCTGCGTCCTTAGGTTTACCGAGTCAGCGTTCCATCAATTCCGGTGTGGCTATGATGCGTTCATGAAATATATTGCCTCTGGCGCCCCAAGCGACTATGACGAACGCACATTAATCTCATTCGTGGAAGTGACGCTGGAACAACAAACGAAGTAACGTACTAATATACGATAGTGCATACAGCGACTGGCAGCAGCCACACCAGAAACTTGAGCGTCTCGGACGAGGCTCCTGGCTCTCTTCTTTTTATTAAACCTCCTTGGACTGAGAGCGCTAGTACGCCAGTCGGCCTGTGATGTTGCTCCACTTGTTTCGAAGGAGAACCTGTGGTCTATCATCAAGAGATAAGGTTATGCTGAAGGAAAGCAGCCTATATACTCTTTGGATTGTAATTGCTGGAGTTCGTTAACCAATTAGGCTTTTTGAGATATAGAATATTACAACGATGACTGACTCATCATCGGGGACACTGTCTTGAGGTAGAAGGAGTGGAGTGCAGTCATCGACTGAGTCAGACAATGTTGTCAACTGCAACCATACACGACACTGGATCCTACCGCGCAATTATTTGTAACATGAACCTGTGCATGCGGGTTTACTTGCTGGGTAGTGGGGTCAAGGCGACTTCACACCTCCTAGTTCATATTTTTCACCTACCTTCCAACAGAGGTACTGGGTAACCTGGTGTAGACACGATGCCCTCAGTCGTAATTTTTTCGCTGTGAGGAGTAAGCCTTGCGATGATACTTTCTGAAACGCATGAAATTTAACGTGTTATTAATGGATATCATAGCTAATTTAAGTGAAGAGTTTCCGTATGTGATGATTTTTTATAAACGAGAAAAAACATAAGTAGCATGAGTTCGAATTTCTCGTTCACAGGTGTTTCTCAAGTAGATAGTAAATTAGATATGATCATTTGAATATGTTTCATTCCAGACTTTTGCACTGTTTTCATGTTAAAAATTAATCATTTTTATCTACCAATTGATGAAGTTGATTACGGAAATCTATGACTCAAACTCTCCACTATGACCGACAAAAACATCCCAAAGTGTAATTATTGTAAGTAATAAACTGTCCAAACAACAGCCGGTTCTATGTGGAGTCTCACAAGGTGCTGTGCTTCCTCCAGTATACTCGTCCTTATCGTGATCATTGATATAGGACAGTAATGCAAGTCTTCTGTTCCGTCCTCGTTCGCGGATTACACACGAATATTAGGGCGGTACAGTCAGTGGCAAAAGTTAACTAAAATCTTTCGCCGGTCACCAGATAACAACAGGACTCTCAAGGGAACAAAATTCGTACGATTACGATTGGTGAAAACTCTTCTCTATTGAATCGACATCCCACGAAAACGACGGGAGATTGGAGCAAGAACGAAATAAAACAAATTTTAAGTGATCTTGTGGTAGTAATCCTGCTTAATGCACTTCTGAGGATAACGTCCGCGGCTAGACCTGTTAATCCATAGGCAAGAAACGGATCGAATGGATGCTTCGAACTTTCTCTTCGTGAGAGCCAGACATTATGCTCAAGTAATGGAATTTCGTGGTGCCGATCAGGATAGAATATTCTTACTTCTTTGGATGTTAAGCAAGCGGAAAGACCTGAAGCGCTTCTAGGCTATCCAGAGATCGTACACTGATATAATTCGAGGCATGTAAGAAGTACCGAACTACACTATTACGAATGAGTTACCTGCCGTCAAATGTAACAATAATAATTATTCAGTGAAGATTGGAGTGCTTTTAATGTCGATGCATTTTTCTCAGACACTCAGACCGTAATATTGCTGGTACTTGTGAGGTGCGACTTCCGATCAATATGATGAGGATGCAATAATCGCCTGGTATTTTAATAGCTACCTGGTCGGAGACATGTGGTTGTTCAACAAAATGCCGCATCACACTATTACATTTGAAATGCCGCCGGTACTGAGACTGCGAATTTTAAAAACTTATTGGACGAATGAAAGAAAGAAAAAAAGAAAGAAAACACATTTATTCCTCCCCGTAGGAAGGTATTCATACAATAGTTCTATTACAGTACATGTTCAGTACACTAGTGTAAAACAATAAGCAATGAATGCGTACTGAAAGGGACGGAGAAACAAACTGTATGCGGCTACGTGCAATGTGAGGATAACTCGCGACTAACCCTCCCGCAACATCACGGAATGTCGCATCACCTCTGCACAAATTGGGCGGCATTAATAACGACGCCACCTAGACCTCATCTGAGGAATCAAATTAATACAAGGTAAGGTAGGCGCCATATAACGCTATCGTAAGACCCTGATTCACATATCTGCCCTGTAACAAAGCTCGAATGTGCACTTCTACCATGTAAGACAACCGTTATTTACATATCTACCAAATAAGGAAAACCTGATCCGCATAGGTATCTACTATGGAACAAAACTCTTATCTGCATCTCAACCAGGTGCGGAGACTTTGATTTGCATATATCTTCCATGCTCTGAGATTCCAATCTGCATATTTGCCCTGCAGTCAAACTCTGATCTGCACGTTACAAAGCCCAAGACTGTTTATATCTACCGTATGACGAAACTCTGATTGCTCTCTGCTATGGAGGGAAACCCTGATCTGCACGTCAACCGCATGCTGAAACAATGATCTGAATATCTGCCGCACGTCTATGAAACTACTGAGTATAAGTCCCCACCTTCCACTCAAATCTCATGCACATGTTTCCTGTGTAACAAAATACTAACCAATGTACTCAAGTTCCAAGATTCCACACTGGGGGCCAGAAGTACCTTCGGGGCAGACACAGCTGCAGTCTCTGCCAGTGTAGCCCCCGTTCTGGCAGGGATCAGCGTTGAGGTTGCAGGCGATTCGCCACTTGTCTGCAACGGTCATAATAGAGTAAGCACTAACATTTCTTTTCAATCTAGTCTTCATTTGCACAAAAACGCTGGAGAAGGTGCTATACTGCGAAGATCAGTGATACACGCCCCTTTGAAAACTGCATAGAAAGCGAAGCATCATAGGTCGATACTGGAAAACAATCGAAGTACGACTTTAAATAAAAATAGACAAACATCTTTCTATTATTAAACAAAAATAAAAATTGAAAGTTGTGCGTGATGAATGCATTGAATGTGATAATCGTACAGTATTGAATAGATACTGAATTATAATGTAAAACGCCGTGAGCAAAAATCTCGAATAGAAGGTTTTTTTACAAAGAAAAAAAAACAATCTTCATTAGTGCATTGTTCAGTGAAGAATGGAGCAGCTGACAATACTTCCTAAGTAGAAATCAAGAGATTATAGTTTCTTATGGCGCAGTACTTTGAAACGATAATTTGGAGCCATACCGAACGATATTCTCAAGCACACGCGCAAAAAAAAAAAGATCACGTTGGCCGCCCACACTGCGTCTAGTTCTTTCTTTCTCACCAAGACAGCCGTAAATTTTGTTAATGATTTTGTAGTCGCTGAAGCTCAGCTCTTTCCTGTTGCCCATCAGCGGCTGCTCCAGGGGATTTAGGGCCATGAGGGTAGGCAGTCCGTTCTTGGAGAAGTACTGCGCACAGTGAGAATAATTTAGATTAAAGTCAAGACACATTTTATACTTAGTTTCGCCCGTGAGCACAATGCCAATATTTTATATATAAATGAAACCGTTCTATATAATACCATCCACCTTTGCCCATAGTGCTAGCATTTACCTCCGCGAAGGAGGTTATGTATTAGTCGAGTCTGTTTGTCTGCCTGTCACAAAGATAACTCAACAAGTTATGAACGGATTTCAACGAAATTTACAGGGATTATTATATAGGTATGTTAGGGGGAACAGATGAGTAAATTTTGTGAAAATCCGTTCGGGGGTTAGCTGGTAGCCTTGAAGCCTCACTCGTTTCTATGATCAGTGGGATGTTACGGCTAGGCTCTTTTCCGGATAGCTGGCGTGCCGCTCATGTAACGCTTGTTCCGAAGGGCAGTGTTTCATCGTGGATCTCCCACTATAGACCCACTTCGATCACACCTGTTTTATCTAATGTTTACGAAAGGTTGGTTGCGTCAATTTTTTTTTAAGCCGGATGTCCCTCCTACGCAATATGGTTTTCGTAGGGGCTTGGGAAGATGTCATGGTCTGCTTCACATTTCTTAAAAGTTGAAGTTGGCACTTTATAGGGGTCATGAGGCTAGGTTGGCCCAGTTTGATTACAGTGCAACTTCGATCGCGTGAGTCAGCATGGTTACTGATGGGTATTGGTGGTTCAATTTTCGCGGTTCTTAGTTAGTATTTCTCTGGTAGACGCCAATGTGTAGTTGTTGATGGGAAGAGTAGTGAAGTTTTCAATGTGGTATCTCGTGCTCCACAGGGTTATCATCTGGGTCTTATATCGTTCTTCGTATTGAAGGGGTCTCGCTTGGTCTGGCTCATAATTTGCTTGTTGGTTACGCGAACGTTACTTTGCTGGCTGTAAGCGAGAATCCAAATAATAGGTTGGAGATATCAAAATTAATTCCGCGTTATTTGCAAGTGATTGATTCCTGAAGTTCTTGGTGGAGAATGAGAATAAATCCTGGTAAGACTAAAACTATGCTGGTGTCTAGGTCACGAAAGCGAGACCTACTTTGCTCGCAATCGTACTGGATGGTGCGTCACTTCTTGTAGATAATGACCTGGAAATCTTGGGTGCCAATTTTGATCTCAAGTTCATGTTCGAGGCCCTCGTCCGTTAAGTTGCATCACGAGTATAACAGATAATCGGTCATATGCAACATGTTTGAAAGGTGGAGCTAATACGTCGTTGCTTTAGTAATTATGTCCTCCCCTTTTTAGAAAACTGCTCCTTGGTGTGGGGTTCGGCAACAGATTGTCATCTGAGTTTGAGTTCTCCGTATATGGGCGTCTATGCTGGGTGGTGTGGTGCCTTGTGATTTGGTGTATCGTCACAGAGTTGATGGTGCTTGTTTCCTCTGTAAAACATATAATTGCCGAAAGCAGCCACTGGCAGGTTTTCTAACGGAGACATATGCTTGGGCGCAGCACACTCGGCGAATTGGTGCTCTTCATGAGTTTTTCCTGAAACCGGTACGATGACGTACAAGCAAGTATTCTCTTTCGTTTGTGGCATCATGTGTAGACGTTTGGAATAATTTTGATGGCTCTGCATCCGTTAATGCGGGCATTTGCAGATTAGAGCAATTCGAAAATAAAGTGATTCTATTATTTTAATTTGCTCTTTCTTTTTTATTGCTGGGCTGGTTGCTTTAGGGTTGATAATATTAGAGAGTTTCCTTCGCTCTCCCGTCGCCAGTCTGGTGTATATTAATAGTAATAACTGCAAGAGACACAAGCAGTTATTTTGGGTTAATGCTTGAAGCGACGAAGGAAAAGGTAAAGTCAATTTTGATCGCACCCTCACCTGGAAGAACCACACACACTGGTTTGTGCTGCGGGTATGGGCCTATTGGCCCCAGAGCAGAAAGTGTGGCTGCAGTTGACCACGGGTCATCAAGAACTATGATACCAAATTTAACGGAAGATTCAAATGACCCGCGACCCCTTCACCCCCTCATCTCTGAGGAAGGTTCAGTTCCACCAAGGCGCAGTGCATGCATACAATTGCTGAGTCAGCATGCCTAGACCTGCAAAGAGCTCGCGTGCCTGGGTTGGCGTCGAACTAGCGAAGTTAAGGACTGTGAGCTGCTAACGGAAGCATGAGGTAAGGCTACCATGCCGCTACCGAAGGCAGCAAACTGATATATTTGCTTTTGCCCCTTAAACATTCCGAGCGCGACCAACCATCCATTCAATAAATATACAAATATTATAATTAAAACTAGTTGAACACTTACGCTCTCGCCGTAGTGCATGATGGAGTACATGTCGTACGGGATGCCTTCGTTGTTGGTATCTCTTTTTTCAAAATTGCGTTCTTTTCCGCCCTGTACGTTTTCTATTCTGACTTGGACGTGGTCGTCCCTGTCGGTCCGGGACTGCTCATGGTGCAGGCCCATCGCGTGGCCCACCTCATGGACCGTCGAGCCGATCTGTGGGATGGAGGATGAAATTCATCCTAAGTCGATGCGCTCTCTACAGGGATAGTTCTCTGACAATATGCTCTTTGTTATCTGCTACTCGGGCTCATTAGGTAAAAAAAAAAAGAAAAATCACAGGCGACAATGGTCGCTGAAAACCGTGTCCTAACTGTCTTCAGCAGATGAAAACTATACCACAGGGGGTTTTGGTAGATGGAAACCACATCATAGGTAGTATTTACAGGTGGAATCGGTTCCACAGACTTTTGCAGCAGGGTGGTCCTCAGTCACTGAGCACATCTAATTACATTGACTTCCCACCTGTTTAAATCTCTGTCAAATGTTTTTGCATTTCCTTTTGAAACATTATACCATGCATCTGCATGAATGATGTAATTCATTGACTTCCAACCATTCAAATTGAGCATAACGATTAACTATCAACAAGCATACACGTAATTCAATAACACTACTCTCAATCACATACTGGTAGCAAAACTCAACAAAATATTTAGGCTGGTTGTTCTTGATAATTAATTTTCAGATGGAATTAGAACACCTAAAACTGCAACATGTCGTTAAGAGACACTCTATCGGCAATTAACCAACTGCCTAGAACTGTTGCTATTGAGTCTCAACATAACACTGAAAGCCTTCTGAATTCCATCTGAAGAGAACGTACGTTTATAAGGCAATCTGGATGCAAGTTGATAACTTGGCCCGTGTTGCTGACCATTCCAGTGTAGGAGCTGCAGCCTGTCGAGTCCTGGAAGATAAGATGCGC
>LQNS02278100.1:17863841-17886564 GCA_001587735.2 Parhyale hawaiensis
GTCCATTTGCCTTTTAGACTTTACCCCAACAACACCTCCGCTCCCCTTACTGAGCTACAATAAAGAAAATTTTTATATATTGATCGTAACCTAGAATTTTTTTTTTTCTGAGGATGGGATATTTCATCTCGAAACGTTAAATTTTAATCCCGTCGACTGTTATTTAATAGTAAAGATTGATCTTTACGACCTTTAGAGGGATTGTTAGGCATGTTTGGAGATAGGGACGGTCAACTTTTCGTGAAGATCCAATCAACTGTTTATTACTGTGTTTGCTTAATTTTTCTTGGTACTATTTCTTGAAGAGTTATAAATGGATTTTTATGAATTTCGCCGAGTTCTTGGGCATTTTACGAAGAGTAAATGGCAGAATTATTGTGATGATCTGTAGCCCGTTTGTTTGTCTCTATCCTGATTTTATGTTTATTTGCCATTTAATTTTAAAAGCTATCAACGGATCTTAAAGAAATTTAGAGGAATTGTTAGAAAAAGTAAAAGGCACTATATATAATGATAATATTCTGGTGATGAGCCAGACTGCGACAGCAGTCTCATTGATGAGTTATTCACTAATGCACAGCTCATTCTTCGGAGAGTATTCAGCTTTGTAAGATAAGCAAAAATGAAGTTTATTTTTTTCGCAGATGTTTGTAATATCGCTTGGTAGTTCGCAGTAGGCACACCACAAGTGAGGAAATGTATGGTTGTATTTAATTCTATACACAACAGGTTGTTGTCAGAGATAGAGATTTTAATATCATAGATCATAAATTCAAGGATTTTTACATTTACTGAGACGCATGCAATGAGCAACGTAATACAAGATATAGAAGCGAGAAACCCTTACTGAAAGAAGTAACTCAACCACGGCGCAAGCGTACGCTTAGTAATGACACGCAACGTTGCAAACGCCTCAGTGCAAAACAAAAACCTGTTGAAGGGTAACTATGCTAGGATGGTGAGAGGAGACCCGATGTATGCTGACAATAACTCCTCGAGTTAAGTTGCTGATAAACATAAAACCCAACATAAGGACACACAAGGAAATGGATGAACAGATTATGACAAAAATTGGTCACTTGTATTCTGCTATGGACTTATGAAACAATTCTTGGAATTTGCAAACGAATCCGGCAGAAACCTTTTGAACTATGGTACCTACATACGTCATAAGAAAAACGGCAGGTACACAAAAATTCGTTTAAATTTATTTTTCCATGCAGTTCTAGCGATGTATCCATAACATTTTCTTGTCTTGGTGACGTACATTGAGATAGACAAAAAGATAAACAGACCAAGAGACAAACTCCACAAAAACATAAGCTTCTTGGCGAAGGTAACGGAGAAATGTCACCGTACTTTCTTCGTTATCGTTTATGACACAGCGAGCATTATAGTATATATTGGCATGCGATTGTAAACAGAGTATCCTTTGTAGTTATTTTTACGAAGACATTTTCCATGTGGCTGGTTGTGGGTTAATGCACTACTTGCACTTTTCATTTGCACAAATACCTGCTGGAAAAAATCCCTCAGCCTTCACTTTCAACTACATCTGGTGCTTTGGCATCATATTCAAATAACCCTTTCTATCACATGCCTTGCATTCAAATGCTAGCAATATAAAAGAGTAGATTAATAGATTAGATAGCTGGGAGGAGACCGGCAAAAAGGCAGATTCCCAGAGAGCAGTCAGGATTTACGCTGCCGCACTATGTTGGTATATGAGGTATTGCCGTTAATACCAGTATCATTCAGATATCTGAGAGAGAAAAGAAGAAAAAAGATAATGACCGTTCAAGTGCGATTTGTTGCTACAGATCTGCGGAGCTTGAAGTAGTTAAGTTAGTTGGGGAGGCAAAGATAATGGATTAAGGAGGCCTCCGATGCTTTAGCCGGTAAGAGATTGTGATTCCTGGTGGAGGTGTTCGTATAGCTGTAGAGTGTATCGCTTCCTCTGTCTACCGAATTGATTTTAAAATTCGTTGACTCTCTCTGCACTGAATACTTTGGAGGGGAGACTATTCCAGATATTCATTATGTAATACGGGACGGACTCCTGGCTTAGACTACATAGTTCTTTGAGCTTTATGTTTGCGTTTTGGTCATCGTATTGCAGGCGATCACTAACGTCTCGCTCAAAAAGTTATATTGTAGATACGCCGTTAAAGCCATTCAAGTATTTGATAGTTTCCATTAGTTGGCCCCTGAGTAGTCTTTGCTGGAAAAAGAAAAGTCTCACTTCCTGGAGGTGACACTTGTGTAGGTTGTTTTGTAACTGCGGTGTTAATGTCTTTGCCCTGCGTTAGAATCTTTCCATTTATAGCGTATAGTTGACCTGATGTGGCGACCAGAATAATTGTGCAGCACGATTACAAAGGATAGCTCTTTTTTTTTTTCTAGCAAGGGAGCTTAAATTTGAATTAGTATTTATCATTTTTTTTTAAGAGTTGAAATAACAAGTAATTAAAAAAGTCATGTCTAATCCTAAGTTTTTATTAGTTTCTGAAGTTATTTTATTGTTTCCACTATCTTTTATTGATACATCTGCTAAGCATGTGACGTTTTTATTGCTTTTTTCAGCAATTGTTCCTGTGTCTGTTGACAACATAGCTCAAAAATCTTGAATTTTGGATGATTTTGAAATTTTCCTTAACATAAGAACGTTTGGCTGAAGTGTGAGCTCTTCCAGTGCTTTTCTAGTTAAGCTTTTTATTGAAGTGCAATGTTTTATTTATTCATTTATTTGTTTGTCATACAAAATCCGAATAAAACTAGAGAGGCACTCTGTGAGCGCAAGCCTCCACAATACCACGCAGTGTCATAATAATAATAATGATCCTGGTGCCAGGTTTCCATTTGATTCTGAATTTCATAATTGGTGCCTAGTAATTCCTGTAACGTTCGTGAAAGTTCAGTCAAACTTTTTTGAGTTATGTGCTAACAAACAATGTGGCTAATATAATTGTCTAACACGTAAACGTGCCAACGAATCATTGCTTAATTTTTATCAAATGCTCCTTTAAGTATTGCAAACAAATCCTGAAAAATTAACGAAAATCCGTTATAAAAAATGACATATGTTACTGTAGAGCAAAAAAATAATAACAATAACTAACAGCCCACGTTGAAATTCCACGGTTGGTTAATGTTTTCAATTTGCAAAATGAAGCAATCCTAACCAACGCAACCATAACTCACTTTAATTCTACCCAATCCAGATGCTCAACCTAACCTGCCCCATACATTGGGCATGTCTCTTAATCCATACGAATTCCGTCTAACCTCGAAACATGGTAATATTTCTCCCTTCCTTTCCAATAAGCTGCTGTGTATGTAGTTTCGGCTTGTCTATTACTATTGTATTAAAAAACTTTCAACTCCGAGCCGCAGCAGCTATTCCGTTAAAACGAGAGCCACTTGCTTGGTTTCGAATCGCTCTGTGAACTTCCATTGAGTTTCAATTCGCAATTGTACCTATTTCAAATCGATGTGACTTAATAGATTCAGCCATTGTCACTCGCACTAAACATGTATTCCACGAACGTGAAATGCTTCCGTATTTCGACTCGTACGCAGGTTGCCTAAAGTAGCCGTGAATGCCAGACACTTTCGCATCGGTGGACCTCGCAGATGTTATACAAGCAAAGTTTTCACCCCAGTATTTCATGATATAGCTAGACATAAAGAGAGCATAAAAATCAATAGACTATAGCAATCTCATTCTTAGAAAGTGCTATTCTCATTGTTTACTTCTATATTTACACGCCATCGCTAACCTTTATTTCTCATCGTCTGAAGATATTATTTAGACTTTCATATTTTTAACATTTCAATATCTCATCGGCGAGTTTGATGATTCCAATTCAATATCGGGACCCATGACTACTTTATACTTTATATGTGCCATAGCTTTCCCCATGGATTCCTTAAGTTATGCGGACTGTAAACCGTTCCTTCAACGTTGACTGCTGTATCTAGGATACCAGTGTATACCTTGAAAGCTCCTACTTTTTTAATAATTTCGTGAAGTTTTTTTTTCGTTTACTGAGTGTTAATTGTACAGTAACAGTGTCATGGTTGGATATATTGTAAGTCGTTTATTTGATCAACCAATTAATACCGGGCTAGGTATTTTCTTGCTACCCTTGTTATAAAGTTTTAGCTGTCGTAGGCATACAACAGCACAAAAAGGCCTTGCTGAAATATAATAAAGACCTTTGAAATAGGGTTAAGTTGAGCTTCCTTAAGGTGGGAGAGAACTGCTAAACGGTACTGCCTGAAGAGGTCGGTGAGAGTCTGCTCCGTGTAACCAATATACGTATTGTGGGAATTACATACTCCGTGGTTACATGCAAATTGGTATACGACGAACTACAAGCGAGAGGAGCGACACCTTCACAACAGAGTGCAAACAAACGTAGTCGTCACTCAGGACGACCCCAGAATCAAACTGCACATTTTCTACAACAATAAGAAACTAAAGAGTCTTTTCATAATTGGAACAATCTGCATCGGCCTACTCAGGGAGACAACGTCGTGTGCCAACATACAGTACGTGCAACCATGGAGAATGTAATTCCTACAATACGCATATTGGTTACACAGAGCAGAGCAGTTCTCCCCCACATTAGGAAAGCTCCCCAAATGACAAGAGTACCAGCAATATCACTGCTGGACTTCGGTTGGTGCTCTCCCGGGGCAGTTCAAGACTTGAGTTTCTGATTCTGCAGACCCTCAGCATTAAGGAGCACAAACCCACGCTTAACGAACAAGGGTAAGGACGAGATAGGACTTTAAATATATTTTAGGCCTCGCAAAAACGTCTTTTCATGTCCACCAATGCGGTATTTTATACCAATTGTAGGTAGATAAAATATTTCAATGTATTTTACTGCTTCATTTAGTTCAAAACGATACTTATAACGCACAATTGTTACCAAACTCATATTAGCTTCAGAAGTTTTGGAACCTGCCTTTCTCCTGTCTATAGCTTCTCTGTAATCACTAGTTGGAAACCCTAAACGCAGCCCTTGACATGTCCGACAGACCTCTAGGTTCCAGTCTCAGCGTGATTATGAACGCGTCAAGTTCGAAACGCTGCTCCCCGTCTTATTCAATATGACGCCCAGCGCTCTTTTAATGCAATGGCTGTCTTTCATTATCTTGAACAAGACAGTTTGGCCGTGGTCAAATTCTTCTATAGTGCTGACAATTCTACTCTATGTCTATACTTGATATTTTGTTCGGCGCATATCTTTACCCTACCACCACCAGTACATAAAAAATCAAAGAAATACCCATAGAATTGGTACCTCTTTAAAGGACATTGACGACGACCGAACTGCCATGATAAAATGGTTAGACTATAGTATCTATCGCTATCGATTTTCTGGTTAGGGAGTGGCCTCCAAGTGACTTTACGTTCAAATCTTAGAATTTCCCCATTTTTGGCAGCGATTTTTTAAATTGAAACACTGAACGAAATCATGTAGCCTCTGGCGATTTTTTAACTGAAACACTGAACGAAATCATGTAGCCTCTGGCGATTTTTTAACTGAAACACTGAACGAAATCATGTAGCCTCTGGCGATTTTTTAAACTGAAACACTGAACGAAATCATGTAGCCTCTGGCGATTTTTTAAACTGAAACACTGAACGAAATCATGTAGCCTCTGGCGATTTTTTAAACTGAAACTCTGACCGAAATCATGTAGCCTCTGGCGATTTTTTAAACTGAAACACTGAACGAAATCATGTAGCCTCTAGAGATTTTTTAAACTGAAACACTGAACGAAATCATGTAGCCTCTGGCGATTTTTTAAACTGAAACACTGAACGGAATCATGTAGCCTCTGGCGATTTTTTAAACTGAAACACTGAACAAAATCATGTAGCCTCTGGCGATTTTTTAAGCTGAAACACTGAACGAAATCATGTAGCCTCTGGCGATTTTTTAAACTGAAACTCTGAACGAAATCATGTAGCCTCTGGCGATTTTTTAAACTGAAACACTGAACGAAATCATGTAGCCTCTGGCGATTTTTTAAACTGAAACACTGAACGAAATCATATNTTTTTCCCCTATCTAATACTGAAGAAAAAGATTCCAAGGTACCCCACTTTTTTTTTTACATTTTGAAATCTGAATTTTCCCCTATCTAATACAGAAGAAAAAGATTCCACGGTACCCCGCTTTTTTTTACATTTTGAAATCTGAATTTTCTCCTATGTTATTCCCATAGAGCGTGACAGGAAAGATATAAATATATAAACAAGTAAATAAAAACACGACGTGAATTATTATATAGTAGATGACGCCCAGCGCTCTTTTAATGCAATGGCTGTCTTTCATTATCCTGAACGTGTGCAGTCTGGAAGTCAAGTTGAAGTATCGAAGAGTTGAAAGAGAAAGCCTGAAACTTATCAAAATAGGAGTCATCTTCGGTTTATCGGAATCTGTATCGATCATGATCTGCTGCCCCCATACACCTATATGTATATTTTTATACATATACCTATATAGGCGAGTTCTAAAATTTACGGTATCATAATGAAATAAATAAAAATTTATTCCTTGTGTAATTAAACATCCATTACCTCCGGGATGTAGGTAATGTTTTTTGTCGAGTTTGTCGCTATGTCTATCTGATTGTTTGTCTATTTTATTTTTTACTTAGCGTCTGTCACCAAGATAACTCAAAAAGTTTCGGGCTGATCTCTACAAAGTTTACAGGGATTTTTAGGTATGTTAGGAGGGGCAAATGATTAACTTTTGATAAGGATCCGTTCAACGGTTTGTCTCATGGTTTCTCTGATTTTTTTCCCCGGAATCATTACTCTAAAAGAAATAGATATATATTGAGGAAATTCTTAGGAACGATTGTGGTTACTGCAACAGTGCGTGATCAGATTTTTATTTGGACTGTGTGTCCGTTCTTTGCTGTTATTTTTGTCTGCAGTATTTTTATGAAATTGTCAATCATGTTAAAAGATACAAAACAACCAAATTTTGGTGATTGTCGCTGAGTCCGCTTATGTGTGTGACTAACGTTTGTCAAACTGTTTTTCAGGAAATATATCGAAAACTTGCGTACGAATCCTCAATAATATTGCAGACGCTGTTATTACTGTCGTGAGGTACCAATGACAAAATTTTTGTGATGACATAAACGAACTCCTAATTAATACCAGGACCACTTTAAATTTAATGTTATGCTTTCGGAGGTAGTCGCCCCCATAGTGCTCGAGTATTATGTATAATATATAGCAACATATTTATTTATTCAATTTTATTATCATCCGCGAACGAAGTGAGAGAGGTGATAATGTTTTCGTTGAAGATTTAAGTATATTTGTATCTCTGTTTGTCCACCCAATAAGTGATCGAAGGAGTTGAGCAAATATCATAATTTTTATGCAGGGAGTCTGGTAGGTTGCCCTCAATGTGACCCATGCCAAAAAAACTGGGAATAGCTGGCCATAAATAATGATGGCGATGAAATTTGTTCTCCACCCAAAAACAAGAAGAAGGAGTTTAGCTATTTCCATGATTTTTTTGCAGAGACTTTCGTGGGCTGTCTTCATTGTCATCAATTCAAAAAAGAAAAAAAGTAGGATTAATTGGTCATAAAAAATGACGGCAATAAAGTTTATTTTCCTGATAAAAACAGGTAGAAGGAGATGAGCGATGTTCATATAGATTTTTTTTTTTTTTTTTTTTTTGCAGAGTCTGGTTGGCTGTCCTCGATGTGACCAACGCCAGAAAACCAAGATTTGATGGCCATAAAAAATAACGGCGTTGATATTTGCCCCCACCGCGGTTTATTATCTTACCTTACGAGGCGTTCTAATTTATTATGCACTGATACATATTTATATTAGTACTATATTTTTGTCACAAATAAGATTGAACGAATATCCCACTTACGTATTTTGGCAAAAGTAAGTGCCAACAGCGTGAAGTAAAATTCAAGATAATGACGATCTGCTAAGAGGCATGCCAACTGGATTCCTTGAATACACTGCTGCCTAAGATCCTAATATAGCAAGAAATTTGCGAAAGAACGTTGAATCTGCAAGTAAAATATATTTGTCGCAAATTAAAAAACCTAGATGTTCAATATTAGGTCGAAAAAAACTGCATTGGTCTTTCAAATTCTCTCCACCTAGAAGTCCATTATTTGTCAAGCATTCACTGTAAACTTGCAACTTGGGTTGGCCTCGCGTTCGAGTTGTTAATTTATGGAAGTTCATTCTGGGAGCTATTCTCGAATCGACGCTTAAACACCGACTGCTTCTCCTGCTCTTCAAACTACCAGATTTTCAGAACCCTAGTATTAAGGGAAAAAACAACCTCGTCATGTGTATTTTCTCTATTCGGTATAATAAATTATTATTTTCTTCGCTTAGAAACGAGTATCGTAATACTTGATCAATTCAGAATTGATCGCACCTTTTCCGATTTGAATGGAACGCGACCAAGCAGACGGGAACAGTGAACTTTCCAAAGCACAATCAACGCCACAAGTCCCACCGCTGAAATAGTGCTGAGGCCCATAATTCTCTATCCCTTTCGCTGTTCAGATTCACACGCAGTGTACAATTAAGGGGATCACTCTACATATAGGCTCAAATTCCTCTGACGTAGTGTTATTCTATGAACAGTTTCTTGCGTTGTTTGGCAAAAACAACTGTTTTTCCACCAAAGCGGCTAATATATACGAATATCGGCTAATGTGTTAGCTTGTAATTTGGTATATTTAACAAGTGGCATTATCAACGGTTTTGTTATATCTTCAAAGGTACGTTTAATTAGATGAAGCTTGATGTACATTTTCCTAGTGTTCCAAGGGAGCGAGAAAGGTTTCACAGCCTTGTACTGCGCACGGGCAACTTTAGTTTTTTGGGTGAAACTTGCTCAAAATGGTATGTGATCAACGTTTGCGAATCCCAAGAAATCCATTGCGTTAGTGTTTTATATTACAGTTTTTGCTCTCAGTTTGAAGCACGCGAATGTGTTTAGGCTATGGTAATTTGTAAAATAATGAACACTTTCAATATTCTCCTTCAATACACCCAAAATATGTTGGCATTCAGTGTCAATAGTATTTTATTTACCTGAATGTATGGGGGAGGAAATGAAAATAAATAAATACTTGCAATGCAACAGATTTGCGGTACAGCTACTGTATATTGCAATGTACGACAGCTCTGTATCAATACGACCCTCTCTTATAGCAATAAATGCTAGAAATAATGTTTTTTTCTGGATTATGAATTTCTATTTCACCAAGCTTTTGACGTTCATGTTTCAAAAATGATAATTATTATATAAAGGAACTAGAAATACGAAACCTGGAATTATTCTATCTCTAGCCATAAATGCGTATAGGTAAGACTATTCACTGAACGGATCGGCCTTCAAAAGTGCAGATAATATCAATTGATAGAGCTATAATTCTAACCCTATGTGATCATAGCCGCTATAAGCACAGTTTAACAGGTACTACAAAAATTTTCTTTTCTTGATGCTCATGAAGAAAACAGCAAAACCGTTGAGTTTGTGAGGTATACGACAACATCTGGTAAACTGGACTTGATGAAAAGAAAGTTTTTTTTTTTTTAATAGTGTCGCGAATTTCAGTGCACTTATTCGAGAAAAGCCAGGCTATTTCTTTATCAAGCACTCCAGCATATAAGTACATTACTACAGATGATGAGCAAACTAACTAACTTTTTCAACTCAGATTAAAAAATATAATAGTGCTCTGCCTTAAAGAATTGTGCACTTCTTCAGATTGGCACAAAGTAGTTATAGTCGGATCATTTTATCAGGGCAGTTTGGCCGTGGTCAAATTCCTCTATAGCGTTGCCAATTCTATGGGTATTTCTGAGATTTTGTTCTGCCCATATCTTATCCCAACCACCACCTGTACATAAAAAAAATCTAAGAAATACCCATAGAAAAGGTACCTCTATAAAGGACATTGACGACGACCGAACTGCCATGATAAAATGGTCAGACTGTAGTATCTATCAGTTTGCCCCTCATTTAGTCCTGGCAATAGCTCATAGAGTGCCGGGGCGTATGCTCTGGTGTCTCTTTGGGAATGGGCCTATTGGTTCGTCTACTGCCGCCTATCTAATCTAATCTACTGGTTAGGGAGTGGCATCCAAGTGACTTTACGGTCAAATGTTAGAATTTCCCCCATTTGTGGAATCAATTTTTTATACTGAAGCACTGAACGAAATCATTTAGCCTCTGGCGAATTTTTAAACTGAAGCACTGAACGAAATAATGTAGCCTCTGGCGATTTTTTAAACTGAAGCACTGAACGAAATAATGTAGCCTCTGGCGAATTTTTAAACTGAAGCACTGAACGAAATAATGTAGCCTCTGGTGGGCCGCAGCCTATGACTTTCGCTTGGCCATATGTGGTAAGTGTCCTAGTTTCTCCAACTGTTTCGTTTCCGATGTTATCGAT
This sequence comes from Parhyale hawaiensis, assembly GCA_001587735.2. Taxonomy (NCBI): domain Eukaryota; kingdom Metazoa; phylum Arthropoda; class Malacostraca; order Amphipoda; family Hyalidae; genus Parhyale; species Parhyale hawaiensis. Next base: position 17,874,330 of record LQNS02278100.1, read on the forward strand.
TTCCCTTGTAGAGTACAGAAACACGATCGATACGATGTCAATGCTGAATGTAATATAACCGAAAAGAAACTAATTATTATAGGCATGCTGCTTAGAGGTTGGAAATGAATGAGTTGAATAGGTAGACCAGATGAGTGTATCGTTCACTATTCATGAACTATGAGCTATTTGCCTCAGCTGTTGCAAAGTAGATATAGTTTATAATAGTTTATTAATAATTGTTTATAGAAAATTTGGACAGAATTCGACAGCTCTTGGTCACAGAGACTGGTAATCATATCGAAAAGTGAATTGATGCTAGGAGATAACTTAGATAACAGTTCATTTTTTTTATGTTCCAACAGTGTAACACAATCCTGGAAAACAGAATCGAAGAATAGGGAATATAAAAAGCAAGGTGTAGGTATTGGGTCACTGCGTGTCTATAATATTTGCACTGGTTTCACAGTCATTTCCATTTCACACACGTGTCAGCCTGTCAAATAACTGAGGACACCAGAAGCTCAGAAGCTGTGGGGCTTTTTTATATGAAGCGTATCCTCAAAATCGCTTCTGTTAACGAAGGGAAATGTAAAAATCTTTAGCTCATAAAATTCAGAAAATTGCTTGAAACATTTTGGACACATAGATTGTTGGTTATCTGATGTACAGAACGAGCAAATGGCTCTTTGCTTATATTCTCTACTCGTTACGGGTGGATTGATTTTGAACCCGTAAAAATAGCATTTACCAAATTATCAAGTGTGGTGTACTTGCCCGCTGAGGGATTAAACTGGAATTACTTCTAGTACTATAATCCTATTTGTTTCGAATCGACCACCAGGAATCATTCTCACCATTTTTTTCTGTATTTTTTTCTCCTATATAATGTAAGGTACTCTTCTTAATAGTGCAGATTTAATCATAGAAACACTCTAGCGCACACCTCCGATGAGCAATACTTTATGAACGAATTCATATATGTCTTAAAATCCATCCAAGAATTCGTTTTGATGGTCACCAAAATGGATCACTTTTTCCTATTAGCGTTTGTAGTAGTTCTTCTAAATCTTGAATATCCATTAAAAACATTTTGAGTTATGTTCTGACGACAAAAAGCCAAACACATGATTGGATTTAAAAAGAAAATCATCAGCAACATTTGATCATTCCTGCCCCTTCAAATCCTAACAGTTCATGCAAGTTTCATAACAATCCGTTCCTATGTTTTTGGCTTATGATGCTGACAAACAATAAAACAAGCCTACAGCCAGAATGGCAAGTGGAGTCAAAGATACATTACCTTGGTTCTTTGGGTGAGGACCAGGTGACATTATCGACATCCCCCATTTTGTGTATGGGTATGGGACGCTGCAGTCCGTCACTAGCGGGATGGCTAGTAGCGAGTTAACCCCGCGTTGCACCCAGCCGCTTATAACTGATCTGTCAATCACTCTCAGTAAGAATGGGTCCAGTAAGTTTTTGAATTTTTCGGTCTTAGTGCCTGTGGTATTTCGTTGAACAACCTTGCACCCGGAATGTGAAATCAGTACATATTCTTTCGCAAATAATAGGAGGAATTCTCCTCTTGATCGTACATACGGAATTCCATTGATAATCTACCATAGCTATGGAATGAAATTCACACCCTCGATCGTGTGCGGAATTCCACTCATAATTTCTGTTGATCAATGGTAGGAACTCCCGGAAAATTATTTTGTCTTGAAGAACACTTATATTTTGCTATATTTCAATCTTTCTACTCATAATCATCGGTATTTCTACCTAAAATTTTTGACTGGGAATGAAGTCTACAATATATTTTATCTTCGGCTGTACGACTTGTTTCCAAAAGGTGAACATTACGTTCGTCTCTCGCGAGGAGAAATTCGAAGCAACCATCCGCTCCATTTCTTGCCTTTGGTAACAACTCAAGCCACATGGTCCTCAAATGGGGTTTTTCCTGCATTCTCATCCCAAGGTCTCTAAAAAATTTGCTTTCTTTTGATTTTGTTTCCATCTCTGGTCGTGTTGGACACTGACTCAGTAGAGCAAGAGTTTTTTCCACATCGTAACCCTTCTATTTCTGTTTATTGACAGTTGTATTGTTATCCGATGTCCAACGAATGATGTTGGTTAAATCTAATTCCACATTCCTTGCACCTGCCACTGACTGTACTGCTGCTAATATTTGTTTGTCATGTGCAAACAAGACGGTTGAGGCAAACATGTATTGGCATGGCGCCCCGTATATTTATCATTTCTAAAATGAGTACAGGTAATCCTCGTATTACGCCAGACTTGTTTTATACCGGTTTCGATTTAGCCCCAAATTTTTAAATTCCAGTCATTTGATTTAGCGACCTTGGTTTCGAATAGCATCATTTAATAATTTAATAATCAATAAAAATACTGCTGTATTCCATCAAACGGTTCGTTGTCTTTTATTCTTTCAGTAATTAGAGAAAACGGATAAAGGCATCGAGACGCGTTGTAATGAGTCTAGATCGTGCTGCTATACGAGATCCTGTATTACACCGTTCCACAAAAAAAAAATGTATGGGATGAATACTATGCAATCTCAGCTGAATAAGCAGAAACCTCGCACTTTAACATGACTGGCGGGGCTTTAATTGGGCTGATCAGTTTTTGTTTTTTGGATAAAAAGTGAAAACCCTGCAAGAGACCATACATACATCAGCCATGAGATAAAATCTTCATTTTCGTAGAACAATTGAAACGCAGCTTGTAAGTCAAGGTAATATTTGTAAACAAAGGTGCTCTTAACCAGCTTAGAGCTCTATATAAGGGTATGTTCGATTGGGCAATGAAGTTAAGCTTAACTCATCCAAAACTTCAGGCAGGTGCACTGGTTTCGATTCGTTCAGCTGAGTTACATGCATTGGCCCTTAATCGGTAACATGTCAGATTTCCAGGAATTCAATCTTCGTTTGCAAAAGGGAGTTTTTAGTCGGCTCAACGTAATCGAGTTGCTTCTAACATTTGCAACAAGATTCACATAAGCAAAACAAATGTCTGCGTCTGAAGTTTCAAACTAGTCATGCCTAGAAGGCTTAATTTTAGCAGCCAATTGCACAAGTCCTTCATGTTGAGGTTCTCGTCGATGCTACCTAACTAGAGTCCCACTGAATGTGGGGTAACATACGTGACACCGGCAGTCTGATTGCAACACGCATCTTATGAGATTTTGTTGAGTGCCAGTTCCTTGTTCAAAGGCACTTGATTCCGGAACGGATCTCTGGCCTATAACCAGGACCTCCTGTATCTTACGACGAAAAGTACTTTGTGAGGTATGATGTGGGAAGAGCCACTTAATTCAGAGCTGGGATTTATCTGGGTAGCCAATCATAACCCTTTTGGTACTCATTATACTTACCCCACGATGAGAAAACTCACCGCAGCCCTCGTGGGTCTGATATGGGAAGATTCACTACATTGTTAATGCGAGATGCAACTGAGAAACCCGTTCTTTATCCTTGTGGAAATCACTATGCAATGCCCACATGAGAAACCCACAGGAGCCTGCATGGGTCTGATGTATGAGGCCTTACTATAGACTGAGCGTAAAATCATTAGAACCCTACAAAACTTTTTGAAATTCATAGTTATTCTGAATGTTTTATCGCCGTTTACCTTAATTTTTACCTACATTCATAGAGATACATGTACTCTTTATTGTGACGTGATAAATTTAATTTGTAATTGAAATTTACTTGTAGATATTATCATTTGTTAAAATTAGCCCATATATAGGTGTGTATAATAATTACTGCCCTCCTTTGTTTGGGCAATTTAAAAGTGTTAATATGGGTTGAAAGGCGAGTTTAACAGACAAGGAGAAGGAAAAAATTCTTCACATGCTTGCTGATAGCCAATCTGTCGTCGCCATCGCTAAACAACTAGACCGACACCCTTGCACTGTGAGGAAGTACCCTCGCAACCCTACCTCATCTTGAAAAAATGAGTGGAGCCCAAATTTCAGAAGATTTTTGAGCGAAACTTGCGGGCGGTGAAGCGGCAAGCGAGAAAGAAAAAGTTGTCTACCAGTAAGCAAATTTTCAAACCCCCTGGTGTGAGCAATGCGTGTGAGAGTACCAGATGCAAGATCCTGCGTTCCGTAGGACAGACTTAAAAGCCGCTTTGTAACCCTCCCTTGACACCGCTACGCAAGGAAAAACGCATAGCAATGGCTCGTGACTATATGAAAACGGATTTTTCCACTTTCCTGTTCACGCTCGAAGGTCTTGACGGATGGAGCCGAGGTTGGATCATGGGCAGCGATACCACCCCAACCGAATGAGGCGCCAAGAGGGCAGCGGTAGGGTACTGATCTCGGATTCAATCATCGGCGAAGATTTCGTAGGCCCAGTGAGAGTGGTGGTGGAAGTCAAGTTCTATTTTACGTTGCACTTTGACCTATTGCAAAATAAATTCTTGCAATGATTCCAAAAAAGGTGCAGCCTTTAGCGGCAACATGATTTTCATGCAAGATAACGCCCCCTTTCAGGCCTCTAGCTACACCCAAAAACGGTTAAAGAACAAGGAACAGAAAATTATGATCTGGCCTCCCATCTCACCGGATTTAAACCCCGTCGAGCACTTTTGGTCGATCCTGGAAGCGAAAATCTACGATGGATTTCGCCAATTCTCGTGCAAAGAACAATTGTGTAACACCATAGTGGAGGGTTCCGAGCAAATTTCGCCAAGTACTATCAGTAACTTGACACAATCTCTTGGACAACCGTCTGCAGTTAGTCATCAAGAAGGCTGGGGGTCGATTTTCGCCAAATCGCAAACTCCGATAAAAAAAACCGTAATTCAAAATATTTTTTCTGATGGAGATAAAATTCTTAAGTCAATGTATACTGAAAACTCTGATCTAAATTGGTTTTAAACTATTTAAATAACTTTCCAGGGCTTCACTTTTTTTCAACTAGGTCATTATTAACTTTGCACTCTAAATTTCACAATTATTGTATCACAGATAGCTATTTCACGAGAGTTGGAATTAAAAAAGTAGTGTAGTATTATTGTTAACTAACATTACTTTAAAAATATTCATAATAAAAACCGTAAGCCTTTTGCTGCATCATTTTGAAAAAAAGAGGGACAAATAATTTTGCATGTAGTCTATTGCTAATGTGGAATATAGCCGGGACATCCATTCGCTACCCAAGTGGGAATCCCCATATTTTGTCCATATTTAAAAAAAAAAGCCACATTGGTGCGATGTGAGAAGACTCACTGAGCAGGAAAATGGAGCTGTAGCTGGCAAGCCCACGTACCTGTTGTCCACACGGGAATCACCATGCGCTACCCGCATTGGGACACCCACATGTGCCCAAGTAGACTTGATGTGGGAAGCCGCACAATATTGGTGGCGCGGAATATACCACGGAAGCCCACAAATGGAAAGTACCACATTTTACTTAAGATGGGTAAGCTCTCGGGGACTTCTGGTGGTCAAAACATGGAGACGCCCTGTTCTAGGTACCTCAGGAGATATCCGCATTCACGCCCATTGGTACCCAGTAGTTGCCCATAACCCCACCTAGTACCCATCTGCGTCCTACAATGTACTACTGTACTTGCTTTGCTTACTTTTTCAGAGGCCAAGACACTTGGGTGAAGTGAAGGCAAGAAGCTTGGACGACTTCAGGGTCATTCCATCAGCTGAGATAGTAAGTTAAGAATATAATATACATCTGATCATAGGAGTTTTATAACTGTGAGAAGCAGTACTGTATTGATAGCTTCCACGTGAGTAGATGAGATTCTAATCGGGATGAATATTTCATTCCATTCTCTTTCTATACAAAGTTCTCGTTTCTCGGGTAAGAAAACTGCTTCAAACCTATTTTTGTATGTGTATGCATACATGTCTTATTATTCATATATGCTGGTATAATGGTTGTGAAATGAAGATAAAAAATCCAGAAACATTCAAGAATTCCTTCGTCATGAATACAGCTGGGTGTCATCGTAAAAAATAAATATGCACCTATATATATGTCGTGCGCGAACGATGGATTTGGACAATCGATCGATCGCGCTGCGCAAACGGTGGATGTTGTAGGTATTAGGCCGTACTTTCGGGTAAGTTGGACTATATTCGGGTTTAATGTCGGGTAGGTTAGGGGAGGCAAGGGCTGTTTTTTTTTTCTTTTTCATTTTAAAATTTGAACGATCGATCGTTTGCGCAGCGCGATCGGTTGCACAAATCCATCGATCGCGCACAGCATATACACATGTAAGCATGAGCTAGGAGGCAGTAAAACAACTATTAAACACCTTTACTTCAAATAAAAAACTGAAACAAACACTTAAAACCTAGAACATCTCATGGTGTAAGACCATTATCTGTGGTTGAGGGGGAGACGAATTTTGTCATGTTTCACATCTAGGTCAACCCACCTGACTGTCTGAAAAGATTGTGATGTTGGCTCAACTCCTGTCTGATATTGGGTGGTCAGATAAGTAAACATACTAAGCAAACTGAAACATTAACACCACTCTTCGCTTCGTTTGCGGGTGATAATTAACATACTTCTAGAGACATGCACCGAAATAAAATTTCACAAGGAAAAAACATTGTTGCGAAATAAACCGAAGTGGAATGACAATATTACGTAATTTTTTGGTATAAAAGTTAAGGAACTCCATCGGAAACGGAATAGTAACCCTAAGTGACGTCCATATTATGTTATTTTTTAACACTTGAAAGATTTCCCATGCGAAATGAATTGCAAAATAAATTGTAAAGCTAAAGCTTTCGCATTTTTGGAACATATCGAACTTAATAATGGCGTCAATGAAACGTCGACCAATGTCTGAAGCTGAAATAATGCAGGGTGTCTCCACAGAGATGCGAATTCACTGTCAGAGATTTCTATTGCTATGGGAAGATCTCGTCGCCTCGTACAACGTATTATATCAACATTTTTACCGGAAAGAAGTGCTAACACAGTTACCAAAGACCTTTAAACCTCCAAAAACCTCTCCTATAGAAGACAATATCATATAGAGAGTATGAAGTACCTTTTTAAGTCTGTAGCTGGCATTGCTCGTGAGATGGGTGAATTGCCCAGTGGCAGAGTGTCTCAATTACTATCTCACGTCAAGTCAAGCAAACTGGTTTGCTCTCAGGTGTTTCTGCTCCTAAACCTCTGGTTTCCAAGGAAAATAAAGAAAACTGAGAGTAACGTTTGCTCAGGAACACGCCGTATGGACGGATGCGCAGTGCAATTATTGAGCGATGGGTCCAAGTTCAATGAGATTGATTCGGATGGAAAAAATGGTATGTTAGGCGTAAAGTAGGTGAAAACATGTCTTCAAAGTGCGTCAAGCAAACACTGAAATGCAGAGGAGGTAGCGACTGGGCTTGTAGTCATTTCTACTTCTATACCAGGACCATTTGTTCGCCTACATGTAAGAGCTGCAACTATGCACCTAGGACTGTTGCTATGTTTTTGAAGGAGGAATGGATAGCAGCTAGGAATTCGCCACCCCAAAGCCCTGATCTCAGTCAAATCGAAAACGTGTGAACGATCATTGGAGAACATGTTCAAGCCGTGAAAACCGATAATCAGGATACGTTATAGCACCTTCTGAAAATGAGTTGAACAAGCTAACCCCGCAGTTTTGAAAAATTTAGCAAGCTCCTGCTATAAAAATGCCAAGGATTTACCCAATATATTGGAATATTTACTAATTATCAGAACTTTGAAAACTGTACGTTAGTTGGATGAATTAATTTACATCTCAATATTTTCTGGTGGTGTGTCCTTTAACTGCTGCACGAAGAAAAAAATTAATACTTTCATTCTATTTCTGTTCATTTCGTTGCCATATTTTCTAATGTTTTGAAATTTTACCACGATGGATACAAAGTCTGTATCTAGAAGTATGTTCAGCTTTTGGTTCAGCATTCTGTTTACAGGGAATGTTTAAAAACTAAGTGTTTTACTGTCCTAGACAGTCGCACGATAGTATTTACACATTTATATACGGTACAGTATGGACCAGTGGTTCTTAGCTTGGGTTCAATCGAACCCCAGGGGTTTGGTAAGTTAGTTTCATAGGTTCGGCGGTATGGTGAGCAAATAATACACGGTACAGTTTGTGCACTAATACAGTATATAATTATATACAAATGCTTCGATTTGAAGAAAATAAACCCACTTTATTCTTCCAACTACGAAGGGTTCGATGAATGCTTGTATGGAGATTGTGGGGTTCAGTACCTACAGAAAGATCAAGAACCACTGACTGGTATAGACTGTGCGATCTCCATAATTAGGTAGATCAGTATTTTTGTTATAACTTCAATAGCAATTGACTTTTACAAACTTGTGATTATACTGTGAAACGTTAAGTGGCATAATGAAGCTAGGCGGCTTGTACATGGATGGCTATTTGATAAATGTTGCCCAGTTGTAGCGTGTGAAGCTCCAAATTTTGTTGTTGATATTTAATTCTACAGGTAATCTCCTTTCCTAGATAGATTTATTTCAATTGATTTGCATAATTAAGACGAGCGTAGTCTGTCTATACTCCTAGCCCAGTTGCCTAGATTTTATCCCTCCATCTCACCAGGTGGAATTGGAGACCAATGGCAACGGTACCATAGAGGGGGATATCCTGATTCCCCCTGGAGCCCGTGCCGACCCTCTGACTGGGAGGAAGGCCACATCGGACAATAGCGTTTTGTGGCCAGCGGACGCCAATGGCCAGGTGACCATCCGCTACACTTTTGGTGACGGTGAGTAATAGGTTAACCTCCCCGGCTAATCGTATCCAGTTACCATAGTCCTGCTGCTGCTGTGACGGTGAGCAGTGGGGCAATCATCCCATGGCTAAAATGTGCAGTTCGTGCACCCCTAATGACGGTGACTAATAGGGTAACTGTGCAGGGAGAGTTGTATTCAGTTACCATGCAATGCACGTGTGGTTACGGCGAGCCACAGGCAACTATAACAGGGTAACGATTTTCAGTTATCGGGCCTGAAATGGGGACTGATCTGGAATCAAGTTGTAGCTGCTGTGGCTGAAGAACAAGAAACTCTTTCTCGTCTGTTTGTCTTCCCATTTAAGGGAACAGAATAATTTTTAATGTGCGAGTAGAACCACGTACTTATTTCACGCAAAAACAGGATGACTAAACGACTGGGCGTTAGGAGGGCACACGGAAATTAACTTGCGTTATTCAGGAAAAGTTTGGTAAGCTATACCAAAATTTAATGTCCACAGGGTTTGCCTAGAACGCCTGGTGTATTCACTTGTGCCTAGTAATGAACTAACCCACGTGATAAACTGACTTAGGTCTCCGGCCCATATTATTCTGGCTTAGATTAGAACTTTCTGGACTAGGATACCATACTGTTCTTGAGTCATAAATTTGCCATGAAAACCGAAGTTATGTTTCTGTCGTACAAATCTATTTGTCTGCCTATTTATCTGTCACCAAGATAACACAAAAAGTCATAGAAGGATCATTACAAACTTTAGAGGGATTATTATCTCCGCCAAGGAGGTTGTGTTTTTGTCGGGTTTGTCTCTCTGTGTCTGTCTGTCTGGCTGTTTGTCTGTTATTCTGTCTGTCACCAAGATAACTTAAAAAGTTCTGAACCGATTTGGGCAAAATTTACAGGGATTGTTAGGTATGTTAGGAAAAACAGATGATTACCTTCTGGAGAAGATAAGTTCATCCGTTTGTTTGTTTGTCTACTTCATTTTACAGTCATATAACAAAAAGTAAAAGACCAAATTTTGGTAATGATCCATTTGTTCGTTCGTCCGTTTGTCACTGTTTTTAATTTTATTCTTGTTAGCGCAATAACTCAAAAAATAATAAATTGATCTTTATGAAATTCATAGGGGTTGTTAGTAATTTTGAAAGACATAAACGATACAATTCTTTTGCAGATTAGTTTGTTCGTTTGTATGTTCGACTCATATTTGTCATGACGTTTGTTCGCAGTATAACTCAAAAAGTTATGAACGGATCTTCAAGAAAATTCCACAAGTTGTTATTACTATCAAAAGACATAAATGATTAGATTTTGGAGTTTACCCAAAGAAAATTATAGGTTCCGAGCCAATTTGAATTTTTTGCTGCCGTTGCCTCGCTTGGCGGAGGTATGCGCTCTCAGAGTGCTCTAGTTACCAATTGAAACAGCTGTTGTAGAATATCCTCCAGAAGCATATTAATGACACAGGCATATTGAATGAAAACGGGTCGTCTCAAATTCTTAGCTGTCATTTTTGACAGCACGGGAACTCTAATGAAGAAAGACGACATAAAAAAATGCATTGCAAGCTGGAATGTGCCTCATGGATGGAATGTGCTTCGTTTAATTCAACTAATTAAAACAGCGCACAATTTTATAGGCAGCTCAACGTCGCGTTATAACTTGCTTCGACTTTTCAGACGTTGTCGATCAGGCGAGGACAAAAGAGGCACTGCAGATGTGGGCCGACGTGACCTGCATCAAATACGAAGAAGTTACCCACAATAATTATTCCGGGGCGCATCTTATCTTCCAGGACTCGACAGGCTGCAGCTCCTACACTGGAATGGTCAGCAACACGGGCCAAGTTATCAACTTGCATCCAGATTGCCTTATAAACGTACGTTCTCTTCAGATGGNATTGCCGCCAGAGTGTCTGTTAACGGCACGTTGCAGTTGTTTCTTATATAACTAGTAGCTTTTGTTCCCTTTCTACAGCTGAAGTATATTCTCCGCACTTTAGGACACAATCTCTACATGGAGCTAACTTTTCACCTTCTTTGCACTTTTATTTTCTAAAAATCTTCACGCAGCGACTGGCCAGTTCTATATTCAGTTTTATATTATCTTTTCTAAGCGGACACAGTCTTTTTTTATACTCTCTACCCCATGCTTTTGCCTCTCTTCCTCCTTCTAACCCCATTAATAGAAGGCACAATCGTGTTCTTTTCAATTTTAGGTGTTCTAATTCCATCTGAAAATTAATCATCAAGAACAACAAGCCTAAACCTTTTGTTGAGTTTTGCAACCAGTATGTGATTGAGAGCAGCGTTATGGAATTACGTGTATGCTTGTTGATAGTTAATCGTTATTCTCAATTTCAATGGTTGGAAGTCAATGAATTACATCATTCATGCAGATGCATGGTATAATGTTTCAAAAGGAAACGCAAAAACATTTGACAGAGATTTTAATGGGTGGGAAGTCAATGTAATTAGATGTGCTCAGTGACTGAGGACCACCCTGCTGCAAAAGTCTGTGGAGTCGATTCCACTTGTCAATACTACCTATGATGTAGCTTTCATCAACCAAAACCCCCTGCGGTATAGTTTTCATCTGCTGAAGACAGTTAGGACACGGTTTTCAGCGACCATTGTCGCCTGTGATTTTTTTATTTTTTTTTTTACCTAATGAGCCCGAGTAGTAGATAACAAAGAGCAGATTGGCAAAGAACTATCCCTGTAGAGAGCGCGCCGACTTAGGATAAATTTCATCCTCCATCCTCCAGATTGGCTCGACGGTCCATGAGGTGGGCCACGCGATGGGCCTGCACCATGAGCAGTCCCGGACCGACAGGGACGACCACGTCCAAGTCAGAATTGAAAACGTACAGGGCGGAAAAGAACGCAATTTTGAAAAAAGAGATACCAACAGCGAAGGCATCCCGTACGACATGTACTCCATCATGCACTACGGCGAGAGCGTAAGTGTTAAACTAGTTTTAATAATTATATTTGTATATTTATTGAATGGATGGTTGGTCGCGCTCGGATTGTTTAACGTGCAAAAGCAAATATATCAGCTTGCTGCCTTCGGTAGCCGCATGGTAGCCTTACCTCATGCTTCCGTTGGCAGCTCACAGTCCTTGACTTCGCTAGTTCGATGCCAACCCAGGCAGGCGAGCTCTTTGCTGGTCTAGGCATGCTGACTCAGCAATTGTATGCATGCACTGTGCCTTGGTGGAACTGAACCTTCCTCAGAGATGAGGGGGTGAGGGGGTCGCGGGTCATTTGAATCTTCCGTTAAATTAGGTGTCATAGTTCTTGATGACCCGTGGTCAACTGCAGCCACACTTTCTGCTCTGGGGCCAATGGGCCTGTGCCTGCCTAGCTTAGGCGGCACCATTGCCTAGCACCCTCTGTGCGATTGTCTATAAAAGGCCCTAGCGACTATGCCGGCCAGCTCAGAAGCCCGCTGGAGTTATACGTGGGACGTACCCTATCCCC